>CM033644.1:153634141-154066481 GCA_019512145.1 Engystomops pustulosus | reverse complement strand
CTATATCCAAATGGATAAGTATAATTAATTTATTCAGATTCTAAAAGTTGACATATGCCGCTTGTGGTATATTTGTATAAACACCAACACACTTATTTTGAAGGTTTACTATATCAACTCCCCCAATTTAAGCATGGATGAATGTAAATGAGTGGTAGTTGTATGATTATGTTATCTTGATGGCAATAAGCAATCACAATAATAGTGTGTATTAACCCCCAGGGGACTCAGCCTATTTTGGCCTAAAGGACGCGGCCCCATTTTTCACTATATCCAAATGGATAAGTATAATTAATTTATTCAGATTCTAAAAGCTGACATATGCCGCTTGTGGTATATTTGTAAAAACACCAACACACTTATTTTGAAGGTTTACTATATCAACTCCCCCAATTTAAGCATGGATGAATGTAAATGAGTGGTAGTTGTATGATTATGTTATCTTGACGGCAATTAGCAATCACAATAATAGTGTGTATTAAAGTCTTCTATGTATAGCTATATAACTTGGAATGGTTTTACAAAGCTTTGCATATGTGTTTTGTTATGTTGAAAATGCAAAATAAAATCAACTCTACAAATGCATGGAACATAAAGAATGTTGTATTCTAAGGCCCCCTCCACACTTGCCATGGAACATAAAGAATGTTGTATTCTAAGGCCCCCTCCACACTTGCGTTGCAGATCACGTCAGAGTTTGATCAGGGTTTGGTCAGTGAAAAACTGACATTTTGCATCAGAGTTCAATCAGTTTTCAGTCAGTGTTTGTTCAGTGTCTCAGTATTTCACGCACGTTTTCAATGCAATTTCAATGCAATTTCAATGCGTTTGAAATGGACTCAGGACTGAGCTCGGGGGCACTCTCAAGACCTTGGGTATGAAAATGACTCATAACTTGTAATAGTTTAGCACATCTCCTTCCACTTTCCAGGATACACACTTCAGCTGAGATCTCCATTCACAGAAGTACATCTAGATCAAAGACATCACATATCATGTGTACAAAGATGAGATTAGCAGCCTGGGTCTAAAGAATGACTTGATAAAAGTTCCTATCTTGTGAAAACATTTGTGTTATCTGTACAGTGAATGGTACATAAATACTTGTTCCCTTGTTTCCAGCTGTTATAGATACAGTAGCTGAAGGTCCACAGGGACAGAGTTGAGCTACACATTGAAAAACATAGAAATGTATCTTTTAACCGCTTACTACATGGATAGATAGATGTTCATATATATATATATATATATTTTATTATTTTATTTTTTACAAATGTATCAGTTGTATCATTAAAACCATAAAAAAGCCTCAATAATATTTGCAGTTTTCAATGTTGAATAAAAACGACCAAGTTCAACCAAAGGACGAGGTATAATAAATAATGACTCTACACAAATTTTGAAGTTTTATTGAAGGCATTTAAGAATTTATGATGTTGTCAAGTGAACAATTTATATGTATAAATACAATGAATGGATGTATAGTAATTAATATGGTTGGTCTGCAATGAATGTGTTGCAAGTGTGCTTGAGTGTCTGAAGTTCATTACTTGCGGAAAATGAAAACTAGTCCTACTGGTCCATCCCACCTTGGGCTACATTCACACAAAGATCAGAGCTCAGTTTTCATTTTATGATAAACTTTGGGAAAAAAAAGAAAGCTCAACTGGGCAACAGTTCTGCTCTCAAACGCTTTTGATAAATGTTCTTCTATTACATTTTAAGTCTTCCGTCCTTGTTGAGACATATTTTTCTTAGGGGGGACTTTTTTTGTCTCAGTTGAGACAAAAAAGTCTCAAAAAGTACTAGAAGTAACCAAAGTGATGATAAATCCCCTTCTGTAATTTCAATGGAACCATGCACATGACTGTGTTTTTCAATGATCTGTGTGGAAACTGCATTAATCTCAAAACAGGTCCTATTCTTGCCTATGTTTATGGCTCGGGCCTTTCCATATAAGAGTATGAGAAGGCGAAAAATATTGATGCTTTACGAATAACACACGGGTATCTTTCATGTGCAGTGCACATTTGTGGATCAGTTTATTCTTTAACACAATGTGGCAAGCTAGTGACATAATTTGTCGGCCTTTTGTTTATTTTACAAAAAAAATGGATGACACACAGACTATGTGTGGACCTACGACTCATGAACTGATAAAAACAAATGGCATATGGAGCACAAAAAACGGACCACAGATCCATTGTTTGCAGCCCAGGAACATTACACGTTCCTAGTAAAAATTGATGAAGAAGCTAATGCTTCACCAGAGCCTGCTGCAAAGCAGGATGGTCTTGCTGCGGCGTGGTACCACCAGGTCGTTCCACATGCGCGACTTGTCCGCGGTGGAAGCCAAGGTCGAGGTACAGAATCAGCAGGCAATCTCGTAGTCAGGGACAGGCAGATGGTCAAGGTAAGGGGCAGTGGTTCAAGGTCAGTCAAAATGAGGATAAAAATCAGTACTCACCCTCTTAGGCCTTTTCCTAAATTCACAGTGGATCAGGGTATAGTATTTTCATAAGAAGATAACTGTCTTGGTCTATAGCCTAGATTGAATATGTACAAGTCAGGGGAGTGAGCACATTGGTGGCAGTCTATACAGTAGGGTGTGTTACCTTAATCTTTACCTTAATCTTTGTTGCTGTATGTCCCAGGATAAGGTCTAGTGTTAGAGAGCAGTAGGAGAAGTATACCCACAAAAGACACAAGGGAGGATACGTACAATGGACTAGAATAATATCAAAAAGCTTTATTAGTATAAACATAAATGTACAGAATAACAACACGACCACATATAAATAAAAACACTAAAAAAGTGCACCAAACAAGGTGTACTTGACCTCCCAGGACCCCTGAGGAAGTCACCGGAGTAGATGACAATACGCGTGGGGTTCGCTCCTCTTTCTCCCCCTACTCTGACCATGCCTACCTGCCCTCCGCACTTCATGTGGATCTACATCGGGTATTGTATACTTTAGGCATTTAGGCAGCTATATACAGGACTGCTCTGTTCACTACTGCATTGGTCACTTTATGTATGTGCATACCTTCTGCTGCAGCCTGATGTTATTCAGCTACACTTAGAACTTTTGCTTGCCTTGTATTGAACTTTCATTCCCTTTTTTTGGTCAGTTGTGGGTCAGGGAGCCCAGGACACACAGGTCCTGGGAGATCAAGTACACCTTGTTTGGTGCACTTTTTTAGTGTTTTTATTTATATGTGGTCGTGTTGTTATTCTGTACAATTATGTTTATACTAATAAAGCTTTTTGATATTATTCTAGTCCATTGTACGTATCCTCCCTTGTGTCTTTTTGGTGGTTATATGTACTTCTAGGATACGTGGACTGCATCACAATTCTATATATTGGTAGTGCCTGTCCCATTTTTGGCTTGATTACAAATAGGAGAATGATAACCATCAGGCGAGGGAGCTTAAGTGTATATAGCTACCCAATAATGCTGATAAAAACCGCGAAAATTTACTTACAAGAGTGGTAGTTGCAAGCCGGTACAAACATTGTGTGTGGCGTCCGTGCCGGATTCGCAGGTATTTATGCTATAATAGGGGCTAAGTGTGCAAGCACCAGGACGTAGTGTGTCCTGACTGTTCGCTATTGTCGGAACAAAGCTGGAGATGGAGATGTCGGCGCTAGCTCCATACCAAGTAAGTGTGAAGAAGGGGCTTGGGTGTGGCGGAGTGGGCTGACACAGACCGTTCTTGTGCACTACCTAAATGATAACGTTCACCTGGTTTTTGTGCAAAACTACCAGTTTGGGGTGCTGGCTTAGTCACCACCGGGTACATCAGTAGGCCCAAGTCTCTTGATGTCTTTATTAATCGCCTCCTATGAGTGAAAAGTGGTGACACAGGAGCTAACTGAGCTTTTACAATGGTACAAACCTTCTGTAGCCTACTCTGTAGAATGATGTTTTCACACACATTACAGTAGGACAGAAGGACAATGGCTAGAAGACAAGTTTGCAGAGGTAGTTTAATGCTCTGGGCAATCTCTAACTGAAAAAGATCTTGGGTCCTGGAATTTATGTGGATTGACACATAAAACCTTACAAAACATTGATACTTCAT
This sequence comes from Engystomops pustulosus, assembly GCA_019512145.1. Taxonomy (NCBI): domain Eukaryota; kingdom Metazoa; phylum Chordata; class Amphibia; order Anura; family Leptodactylidae; genus Engystomops; species Engystomops pustulosus. The sequence continues at coordinate 154,062,392 of CM033644.1, read as the reverse complement.
GGTAACAATGCCGGAGACCTTTTAACTTTATAAGACACCTTGCAACTGTCAATGCCATAGGTCCTTGTCCATCAGTGGTACTTTGGATTACAATTTGACTTGCAAGCATTATGGAAGATAATTTTGTGTTTTACAAAAATTGTAGCTTGGTTTACAAGCACAATTTCATAATACAAGCATTATGTGAGCCATCTCCATCCTCTCCTGTGCTGAACCTCCCTCTAACACAAAATTGTATAATTAAATAATGAAGTAGAAAAAAAAATGGGCTATATGCTTTAATACACATTACTAAGTCATCTCCGTTTCAGTGATTTTCGATGGGAAAATTTGCTTTGATACACAAGCGATTTGGATTCCGAACAGAAATTCTGCTCGTAATCCAAGGTATTTGGTCATGGTCGAACCAATCTTCTGGGTTTCAATGATTGTCTATCAGAAAACTTTGATATACAAGCAATTTGAATTGCAATTGTGTTCCCGAAATAAATTATGCTCATAATCCAAGGTTCCACGGTATATATACATATACACACAAATATACTAAGAAAACGTCTCCAAGACCAGAACCTTTCCAGAAGCAATGAGGCTGAAATAAGGAATGCTATGTATGCTTTCCCACAGTGATATCTGATAAACAGGGTTTACTATGGACTCTGCTCATCTGCTTCTTATAGCACACAGTGTGGTAGAGCTAGCAGCTGCCTCCATTCTCCTCCTCATAGCCGGCATGGGGAGTCCTGGCAGCATGAAGAATGACGGAAATAAGGAGTTTCGGGCTAGCCACGCTGCCTAAATTATGTAATGAGAGCAGCAATTCTCCCCAGACTGCAGGGGAACCACACACAGAAAGGCGGGTACCGGGGCGAGGAGAGCTAGTAAGCAGGCGGCAGGGAAACACGCATGTGCACTGAGATCTCAATGCGTCTTTATGCTGAGGCTGGATGGGAGCCAAGTGAGATGCTCCTGGCTGTAGGATGCAGCAGCTAGATGTCAGATACACACAATCTTCTACTAATTCAACGGCGCCCTCCTACTAGTATCCTCCATTCAGCTCTAATATGGTAGTATGCATTTACACTGAAAACAAACAGCTCACAAGACTCTCCTGCTGCTATCCTAGTCTTCAGCAATTATACATGTAGCTGCAGACATTCAACTTCCTCCCACCCACTCAGCTGCACATGAAAGGCGCCCCTCTTTCCCAAGATGGTTTGGTCGTTTCAGTGCGATTGCTTAGATGAATCCATGGGAACATGAATCCAGTTCAGCTAGGGAGGGGGCAGCAGAGAGCTGGGACTTGGAGAGATTCCTAGCATCTTGTATCATCAGGAATTTCCCTTTCAAAGCACAATGCAGTCATTTAGACTCCTACAGTGAATGAGATAAAAGCAAACATAGGTCACAAAACACAAAGACGTGCCAACACTCCTACCCACCATCATATTATTGTACTCTGGGAGGTTTTTAAATGTTATCTTACAAACAACAGAACAATTTGTGTGATCTATAAAAGAAGCTGTAAATTATTTGCTTACTTGTTTTATAGCCGTGTATAAATTGTCACATAGACCTGCTTCTGTATTAAGAGGTGTTAAATAGATAGAATCATCATTTATATCTATTTTTTCATCAAAAATAAACAATCTGATTTTTATTTTCAATAAATTTTATTAACCTTCACGCACTGCATTGTGGATTTGTGTGGTACATTGCCCAAAGTCTACTAGGAAACTACACTAAATGTCTGCTTACATGTATACCCCATGACGTACTAGATCATTCCCTTCCTTCAAATCTGTGCTGTTTGGGTAACTGCTAATACAAAATCCCATCTGACCACCAAATCACAGCTTAAACTAGTTGCATACCTCCAATATGACAGTGAATGGTGAAAAAATTTAAATAGCTGCTAACAGATGTTGGTACTTGTCCAGCTTTAGGTAATTGTGTCCGGTATGAGAAACAAAATAACTAATAATTTATTATTTGTTTTGGGTCAGTTTTTTGGATGCCACTTTGTCACTTATTTGTTCTTGTAAAGGTTGATGTGTAGGTGGGCACTAATAAGGATCGGTTCCAGGTTTCTTAGTATGGTAGTTTTAATTTATATAATCCAATAACACACAGGTAGATACAAATATATATATGCATATAAAAATATAAAAACTGGACCTACAGACGTCTGCAAATGATGGTCTTTATAACAAAAAACATCTACCGTATATACGTATAAGCCGACCCGAGTATAAGCCGAGACCCCTAATTTTACCAACAAAAACTGTGAAAAACTACTGACTCGAGTATAAGCCGAGGGTGGGAAATGTTGTGTAGGTAATGTTCACTCTGTTGTCTCCACCGCCACGTGTGTTGCGCAATGGCGTTCCGAGACGCCGGCTGAGGCGCGGGCCTTGCACCGGGTGACACGGTTTTTGGTTGTCTTGTCTCCTTTCCTCGCAGCTTGATGGCTCTTCTTGCACTACATCACGGTGAGTATTTGTTACAAACAGCGGGATGCGTCCATCCCAAGCAATGGAGTTTGTGGCAAGAAATGTTCCGCTGAAGGTCTTTTGCTGTGAGAGCTGTCTTTTTAAATCGTTTATGAGCGTTTTCTCCGTGAGTGGCTATCAGATGGGTCTCGATCCTATAGTTTACGGCTATTATGGCTAGACGCGTTTCAGAGCAAGAAGCTCTTTCTTCAGTAGCCTTTAGCATACACGGCGTTCTACTGCCCTCCGATACGGAAAAACATACATATACATACATACATATATATATTTGTATCTAACTGTGTGTTATTGGATTATATAAATTAAAACTACCATACTAAGAAACCTGGAACCGATCCTTAATAGTGCCCACCTACACATCAACCTTTACAAAAATTCTTCTTTTCCCTTTTTGGTGTTTAAGGGTTAAGGTGGTAGCACATAAGGACGATTATATAAGTCTGATAAGTGCCACTGAATATTCCATTTAACTCATTTGTTCTTGTTGTGCCAAATACATTAAGGCTGTGCGCCACAACATAATGTCACAGTGCAAATCACTGCTTAAATTGGCACCAAAATAATGAATGAAAATAATGGGGCACATTTACTTACCCGTCCCTGGCACTATCCCCGATCAGGAATGTACGACGATAATGAATTCTGCTGCTATTCACTTAGATCGTGTGCTTGATTTCCTGCATGTGTCGCTTCCCTGATCAGGTCCGCCGGAGTTCAGCTTCTTCTTCCCGGTGTATGTAAGTGCATTGTCTTGCGACACAATTTTAAAGTTAAATCCCGCGCTCAGTCCAGCGTGCCCCCGGATTTCTGTCCCATGAAAGCCGGCACGATTGCGGCAAAATCCGATCGTGTGCGACACAATCCCCTTTTAAATATCTGTCCCAACCGTGTGAAACCCAAAAAAGGTCGGAATATCCAAGGAAAGTGCAGTCCGCTGACCCTTAGTAAATAAGCCCCAATGAATGCCCCCCAATCTGTGCGGCAGTCACTTTTTCTGTATCCACCATGGCCTAGCTGAACTGGATTCAATTTAACATACGAATTTGTGAACCCCACTGCAGGTCTGCTTTCCTTTACTCAAATGGAGCTGTGCGCCACTTCCTGTGGTCTTCTGGCTCAAACTAAATGTTTGGAGATGAGAGACACTGAGGTGGGTGGCTTAGTGGGCATCTCCAAGCATTTTCTAGGTGTCGACACCATGTAGTGGTACGCAGAAGAGACACTGGTAAAACGTCTGGTGGGAATTAAAGTGTTACTAATCTTTACACAAAAATCTATAAATGAACAGTGTACATGATAAAAGTAAACTTTGTAAATATTAAAGAAATATGTCCCTGTGTCTTTCTTTTTCCTCTGGCTTTCTCCTTAGTTAAGCAGTTTGTGTAAATAATTTTTCTCTCTGTACACCACTGACAGCAAAGCCCAATAAATTCTCTAATGACTTCTCTTTACAGACAGTCCCTGGATAGTATTATTACCTCAAAGATTATCAAGGGAAAAATTCTCCATGTAGGAAGAGAGAGTTAATTGTTAGCTACCATATTCGTCTGAATTGGATGGATCTCAGATTGCTTTCAGATACACTGCTCACTGCAGGAGAAGGACGCAGTATAAGACAAAAAGAAACTGCTTTACTTTATGAAGTATATTAGAAAGTTTACTATTATTGTCTGCTCTATTTATTTGTGGAATAAAAAAAAGACTTATTTCCACTTTAATGAGAGTAGAGTAACCTTTAGATTCATTCCTGCTCCCATGTTGAACCCTTGTAAATCTATTTGGTGTGCTACAAGCGCTCTTTATATTAAAGGAAACCTGTCAAGGCAATATTGGACCTTACGGAATGGTGGTTTAGTGTACCCAATCGTTTAGTGTAGGATTTTATTAAGCGGGCATATAAAAAAAAAGCATTTATACTCACCTTATTCCTCATTGCAGCAAGTGAAGGTGGCATAGTACACTCCGAGTTCACTTGCTGCATTGTGAGAGGAGGCGCCAATGCAAGATCTTCAGATGTGCCTCATCGTTCCCTGGATCTTCCATAGGCTGAAGTCTGGACATGCCCCATGTCCGTTGGGTATGGCCCGGTCAGCCCGGATCCAAATATACAGTGGGTGATTTGGGCGGTCATGCGACTGCAGGAATCGCCCACATTTGGTGGGGGCCCTGGGGCGCGTGCCCTGGGCACCCCTCTAATAATCCAGCCCTGCTTATACAGTACAAATTGTGAAATAGTTAAAAATAGCATAAGAGTGTCTACTACACACTATGGCACCCTAAAATGTACCCAAGCTTTAATTGGTTAGTCCTGTGTTACCTAATATAGCGGATCTATAGACAACAAATGTTATTACTTAGATTTCCTGTAATTAGATTAGTAGGTATTGCAGTCACAGTTTTAAATGAGGCATCACGTTACAAATATTAGGACTGTGAGAGGAATAGGGATTGCAAAGTAACAGCTAGAACAGATAGTGCATAGTCATACTAAGAAACAAGAGATGGAAGCATATGCTTCACAAGCTGCAGGTAACTTTGTTCTATCTCATTGAATCAGAACTTGAAAGTGCTGCAGCAATCGTATCTAATGTGAAGCTTTAAAATGGGTCAATGACATTGCAGAGGCTTTTCATGACTTCTACTTGATATCAAATGTCATTTCTATTAACAAGCGCCACAAAACTCTCCTGGGTATGACAAGTGCCAGTCCACCCTAAGGGTGTTATGACGGTTGCTGAACCTCAAGTCATATTCTGAAAGAAAACAACAAATCCACTCACTAATTAACTCCATGCAGAAAAACCTATAAGAACAGAAATTATGTTCTTATTCAACTGGAAAGTTGTATTTAACTACAGTGGAACCTTGGATTACAAGTAACTTGGTCTGCAAGTGTTTTGGAAAAATTGTAACTTGGTTAACAATTAAAATATCATAATACAAGCATTATTTGAGCCCTCCCCGCCCTCTACGGTGTTGTATCTCCATCTCATAAAGTTGTTTAACACAATACTAAAGAAGTAGAAGAAATAAAGGGGCTAGATGTTGTACTACACATGACTAAATATGTTTAGTATGTATGGTTTTTTATATTATGAGGTATAAAAAATAGGATAAAAAATGAAAAAAGGATTTTTTTTTTATTATTAAAAAGTTCATATATCGTATGAAGAAGAGGTGAGTATCCAGGAGGTATTCTCTATAACTGGCAGGATATAGGGCCCTATACCTGCAGTATATGTTGCTATAAATGGGATCGACCCGAGAGAAATGGCAAATATCGTTAATATAGTCAGGCACTCACGGTTAGTTGATTCTGGCTTGCTCTCGTACCAAATCAAGGTTTTTCCGTATCGGAGGACAGTAGAACGCCGTGTAGGTAATGTTCACTCTGTTGTCTCCACCACCACGTGCTGTTGCGCAATGGCATTCCGAGACGCCTGCTGAGGCGCGGGCCTTGCACCAGGTGACACGGTTTTTGGCTGTCTTGTCTCCTTTCCTCGCAGCTTTATGGCTCTTCTTGCACTAAGTCACGGTGAGTATTTGTTACAAACAGCGGGATGCGTCCATCCCAAGCAATGGAGTTTGTGGCAAGAAATGTTCCGCTGAAATAAAGGGGCTAGATGTTGTACTACACATGACTAAATATGTTTAGAGTTTGAAATGAATTGTCTGGCTTTCAGCGATTTCCTCTGGGAAAATATGCTTTGATATACGAGCGATTTGGATTACAAGCTGGAATGAATTATGAATTTCTGTATGTACTCGAGTAAAGGCCTAGGGTGGGAAACACATTGGTCACAGCCTCCCACAGTATTGAAATGCCCTTCAACAGACACCCTAGTAATAAAATGCCCTGCAGCAGAGCCCCTAGTAATGAAATGCCCCATGCAGCTCCTCTAATATTGAAACTCTGATGCAGCACCAACAAATAATGAAATGCCCTTTATCCCCCCGAATGACAAAATGCCCTGCAGCCAACACCCCTATTGATGAAATGCCCTGAAGTCAGCCCCCATACTGATGAAATGCCTTGCAGCCAGCCCCAGCAGTGATTAAATGCCTTACAGCCAGCCCCCATATTGCTGAAATGCCCTGCTGCCCCTGGGTGTTTAAAAATTAAACTTACATACTCACCTACACTCCCCGATGCTCCCTTTGGCTCCTCTTCCTTCAGCTCTTCATGGGTAACAGAGAAGGGAGAGGTGCGTCCATGTGCTCTTACTGCTGGAGCACACTATGACGTTGGTGACACCTCCACATCATAGGACGGTGCGATGTAACTGGGTAAGCGGGGTAATGACGCCACAGGGCAGGGGGAAAAAAAAAATATTAGAGATGCAGTAGGGATATGGGAAAAAGTTCCACAATGTGATCTATCACTGCAGCCCTTCAGCAGTCAGGGCTTTATGGCAGAGTGTGCAAAACATATGAAAGTCAGCTTACTTTTTGCAAAAAAAAAAAAAAACATGAAGAACTCCCAGACTGTGTCTGAATTAACTTTTTGGCGTTAATTCTAAGCGGTATGTGTGGAGAAAACCAGGCACTGCTCATCACCTGCCAAATACATTACCAACAGTGACACATGGTGGCAGCAACATTTTTAATCTGCAGGGACAGGACAACTGATTGCAATCAAAGGAAATCACCGGCCAAGAGTGCTCTGGACCTCAAACTGGACAGAAGTTTTACCTTCCAACAAGACAATGACCCTAAGCACACAGCTAAAATAACAAAGCAGTGGCTTCAGAGCAACTCTGATCATTCTTGACTGGCCCAGTCATAGCCCTGACCAAAAATCATCCAACCTCAGGGAACTGGAGAGGATCTGCAAGGAAGAATGGCAAAGGATCCCCAAATCCAGGTGTGAAAAACTTGTTGCATCATTCCCAAGAAGACTCATGGCTGTACTAGCTCAAAAGGGTGCATCTACTCAGTACTGAGCAAAGGGGCTGAATACTTATGTGATATTTCAGTTTTTCTAATAAATAAACAAAAATATCTACATTTCTTTTTTTCTGTCAAGATGAGATGGAGAGTGGAAATTAAAAAAAAAAAAAAGAAACAAAAAGCAATTCCACCATTATATTACTGCACTGTAGAGAGTTAAACTTAAATAACATCATACATTTTTTTCTCTGGTAGATACCATTCTTGTGATCCCTCCTTCTTTGAGAGCTCATACAATTGTATTATGACCCCTTAACATGAAGATTTGATCCCACTATAAAATGTAAACCAATAAAAGGATTCCGCACACTTTAACACAATTAACCCAGTGCCTTTACTGCCTTAAAGGGAACCTGTCACCGCTGTTTGAAAAAATTGAGTTGCGGGCAGGTTCCCATAGAGCCCTTATAGCATAAGGGCAACCTTTCTTCAGCTAATAATATTGCAGCGCAGAAAAGGAAAAAATTCACATTTATTCTCTGCCTGGTTTCCAGCAGGTGGCGGATACACACATACGCCCTACGTCATCCGGCTGTTGGCTGAATTATAACGCATATGCCTACGACTGCTGTGCGCTGAAGCTGGAAGCTAAGCAGTAAAGTTGCGCATGCGCCATAGCTATTTGTGTTCTAATTCGCTGACAGCCGGATGACGTAGGGAAAGGAGGTGTGAGCAAGCCGCGGGACTCGCACATATGTATCCGCCCACCTCGACTCGCTAGACTCTCATTCCTTTTCTGCGCAGCGATTTTATTAGCTGAAAAAAGGTTGCCTTTATGCTATAAGAGCTCTAAGGAAACCTGCCTGCGACTTAATTTTTTTCAAACAGCGATGACAGGTTCCCTTTAATAAAAACCCCAGAATGTTCATCAAGTGACTCAGCAGTCTTGTTTCTTAGACCCCTTTTGCTCACCTTGGCGTAGCATACAGCCGGATGCAGGGGGGAGGAATGAGGGCTCCTCATCCTTCCCTTCACCATAGGAAGCCTTGCGGCTGTGCATTTAAGGAAATCAACCACTGCTATACAGTGGTTCTGAGCAGCGCTCACTTATTCACTGCTGCAGGTGAAGGATCTGTAAGGATGAAGCCCAAGAATTGTTTGATTGCAGAGAAAAGGACTCCATCCATGTAAGCTATGTACATGGCAGCCCTAGAGAGCCAGAGGGATGCGGAGAACAGTGCAGGCACTCCCTATATGCATAATTATGTATGTCTCGCGGCTCAAGTGGCGGTTCTTCTCTCCAACTACCTCCCATTCCCATATAGGACAGCCAGCAGGAGCTACAAGAGGCATGCATATAGGAAGCGCCCAAGCTGTTCTCCGCCTTTATCGGGTGCTCCAGGGCTGCCGTGTCCGAGGTTTTAAAACTCTTTCTCCATAAACTGACTGTTCCTGGTCTTCATCCTTACAGATCCTTCACCTACAGCACCGCAGCAGTGTGTAAGTGAGCACTACTCATAACCACTGTATAAGGGTGTTTGATTTCCTTTAAATCCAACAAAAATGAATTACCGTAATGCCAATTCAAGTGAATGTGGCTTTGTTTTATCAATATTAAAACAGTACGGTACAGGTTACACAGGGTTGTACAAAACGCATGTATGCATGGCGCCTTACTTTTGTGCTGTGTGCAGACTTTGTGATTCTCTGTTTACATGTTTGACCTCTGATGAATAGGAGAAGCTGTAGCAGGAGTGATGACTCATCCTGCTACCCTTTTTTCTGCCAGTCTATCAGCGAGGACTGACAGTGCAAAGAGAGACATAGTGGGTGATGTTGCTGAGGAAAACCTAGAGCAGTGAGAGAAAGCTGTGTATATATACAGAGGGCAGCATAGTGACAACAGGGAAAGGCTGAAGCTCTCAGAAGAGACAAAGACACAGGTACATACACATGGAGAGATATGTATAATGTAACAGATTTATTTAAACATGGCCATCCCCTTTAAAGCCAATCTACAGGATTACAATATGTACTGAAATATAAGTACTGACTGATTCATAATCAAGTTCTACACATGAACAATATCCCAGCACCGCTACTGCTGTTCACAAAATGGTCTTGAATGAAAATACATTCTTTAACTCCTCAGCCTCACTTAGCAACCACTTGGCAACATGTAAAGGAATGGTGATATAGTTTAATAAAAGAAACTCGCTGTACACCTTCACAGAGAGGGGGAAAAAACATTCAGTTTATGTGTTTAAATGCATAATTTTATTCATATTATATGATGGTCCGGGACACCCTTTTTAAGGAGATGATAAGGTTACTAAAACATGACCTTCAAATGAAATGATAAGATTTGACAGATTCACAAAAATGTACATAACATGATAATTATCACATTATTAACCCCTTAGTCACTTAGACTTAGTCACTTTAGGCTGCCTTGAGGGCGTGTGGAGACTTATAGCCATTCATGCTCCACTAGGGGATTCTGGGAAATGTGCAAATACATTTTGCTACCTTGTAAGCTAGCCCCCTTAGAGAGCCCTTACACTCTGATCCTAGTCAAAAGCCTCTTACTCAGCTAAACTAGTTCCCTACACTGTACTGAAGAGATGAAACCATGTTGAAACAACGCAGTCTACAGTTAGGAATCTGTTCCTATTGGAATCGATATACTGCCTTGGCTTTAACCCCTTAAAGAAGGCCTGTCACCAGATCGCCCTGACTAACAATGCGTTACAAGTCATCCCCAAATCACCTCAAATGATCTGCCAATGGGGCACTGTACCTTAATCACAGATATTTTACTGATATACAAATTAGCTTTTGTGACTCCTCTCTCTCAGGCTGGCAATGAACCACACCCTATTATTGTGACTGACAGCTCTATGTCTCTTCAAATCACTGCTCTGTCTGCTACTATTCAGCTACAGACACATAAAATGTACGGATGGAAAATATTGTGTACATTTTTTACACTGTGCCTTCTGTTACATTCATGACATGTGACCAGTGACATCATCGCTACTGGGAAGCTGGAAAAAAAATATGGCGAAATTGGCAAAACACATGTGGGCTTAGTTTAAACAACTTTCACTGAATGCTCCAAGTGACACATCTACTTTATTCTTTGGTATGGTGCGATCACTGTGCTACCAAATGTGTATAGGTTTTATTGTGTTTTAATTCATTTTCAAAAATTAAAATCTGTACAAAAATACACTACTACACTGCAATACTGAACATGCTTGTGATTTTTAGTGTTTATTTAGTTTTATATCAGTTCTAGGGAAAGGGTGGCGATTTGATTTTTTTTTTACCATCTAGGTCATGTATTGTAGTATATGGCCACTGGCACATTGTAACAAGAGAATGTTACAATGTCACAATCTGATAAGGTAACAAACACACTTATTTAGTTATATGTAGAGTGAGTAGTATCCTCCTCCCTCTCATTTCTTTATTGCCAGATGCCCTCAGAGACATTCAAATACAACCAAAACCCACCATAAATAGTATCTCCATTGAGTCAAGACCTCTGAGTTCATTGCCAAATGAAAGAAATCACAAGGCAACTTCAGGGGCGTAACTAGGGAAGGCAGGGCCTCATAGCAGAATTCTGAATGTAGCCCCTTAACTCCTCAGAAAATATACATATTTGTATACAAAAACACGGATATATACATTTATACACAGATCCTATAGTCCCAGTCGCTGCTGACCACATGGGGAAGTACACGACAGGAAGTAGAGATGAGAGATCCCTAGTCCTGTCGTTCTGCTCTCCCCAGACATTTTTTATCTGAGCTGCTGATTCATGCTGTATAATGTGGATGTAATGTGCACTGTGATATACATATTACCCTTTACAATGTGCAGCATAATATGTACATAATTGTGCACATCTTCCATTCTTTAGTGTGTCAGGTCGAATGCTGGAGCCCCCTGTTACTGTGGGCCCCATAACGGCTGCTACTGCTGTAGTTACGGACCTGGGCGACTTTGAGTTTCCTTAGTCCACCTTTTAAATTCTCCATTAACTACCATCGGGTGTACTGGAACTTCATTGTGATATCACAGATTTCCATCGGTGTCAAGTGGGTCTCTATAAAGCCTTGCCACTTGTGAAAAAAAAGACTTGGTGCCCCTTCTTTCTGCTTCTCTTCTGTATTACTAATTCATGTAGATGGCGATTTCTGCCAAGGTGGAAAATGAAGGCTCTAGCCAATCCTTAAACCTGTCAACAGGAGCCCTTTTAATGGGTCCCCTATGTCCCCATAGAGAATAGTTTGCACAGCCAAAGTGTTTTCCTGATCAAAAGAAAAGTTAGAAGAAAGTTTACTTTTCCCTCTGCAGATCAGTGTCCCCACCGTCAGGAAACTGTTCTGCATAGGTGGATCCAAAAGATGTGGAGTGTAATTTCCTCAATGGATACCAGATTAAAAATAGGGACTTCTTCTGGCGCAGCCCAAGGAATGACAGCTATACGTAAAGCTCCTTCGTGACTCAATTTGATATTATAATCAGGATAAAATACATACAGATAAAATCGGATGAATAAAAATGACAACGCATTTCGCGCCACAACCGGGCTGTTCGTCAGAACAGGAAACTGTTCTGTCATGTGTCAGATATTTCAAATTTAAAAAACGCCCATATCCCTCCTATTTAAAATAGTCACACAATGCGGCAGCTTCCCTAAGGGTGGCGGAGGCACTCCTCACTTGCAACTCCCATGGAACACAGGACACTGCTCAGTGTAAACTTTTATCTAACTTCTCTTTTTATCAGACAAAGACAGTTTTATTCTAGGAACAAAGTACACACTATTCTCTATGGGGACATGTGGGAGCCAGAAAAAGGACTCCTGATGACAGGTTTCCTTGAAGTATAATCCACCTGGCTACCAGCAGAGCAATGTGTGATATGCAGTTCACAGGTGTACTCACATTATGGTGGAGTGGGAGAGTGACAGAGCATTTACAAGGGTATGAGAGGTACAATGAGAGATTTACCAAGGCTCGTAATGGCGTACAACCCTTGATAGTGCGACAATTCCTGATGCACAGCCAGGAATTGTGACTATATTTTCCCTCAAAGCCAAGTGGAAATGGTGGGGCATGAAGTGGGCCTTGCTAAGCCACAGAGTGGGCCAGCACGTGGGGTGAGGATACACAAGCACTAGCTACAGCCTGCAGCAGACAGGACCTGATCTATCTAGTAGATCTATGACCAAGGACCTTAATAGGTCTGAAACGCGTCAGTTAGCACTTCTCTCAAGTGGACTGGCGTAATAGTGTTCAGCTGCAAGGCCATTAACCAGATGTAACAAGATGGTGCAGATCCCTTATATCAAGGGCACATTTTAGGACTGTGTAATTCTATCAGGATTGGAGGGATGGGAAGGGAAAGAGTGTGTAGATTGGCAAGTACATAAACTTAAAAGTATGACTCTCTCCACCTCTCGTTTGGGATTTATTTACATACAATCTTTCACCCTTGCAGTAATCAGCATGAAATATCTTTGGGTGTAAGCTTCTTTTCCACTAGTGTTAGGATATAGAAGCTCCAACCTTCTCTCCCTTTCGTCAGAAAAGCCAAATTCATACATTTTACTAGCTAAGATCTGCATCTGCACCTTTTGAGAAATCTGCATGCAAGAGAAGTTTAGGCTTGGGGGAAGTTCTAGAGTTTTAAGTATAGCTTCAGTATGTTGTATCATTTGGCCCAGTGTCACTTTGCCACTGGTTTTCCATGACTAGAATAGTTGGTTAGTCATGGCTACTGGGAACTCTGGGTGTAATGGTGGCTGCGAAGGAGATATGGGGCCATACTAATAAGAGTATTAACAAGGCCATGACTCGAAAGAAGGTTTATTTGGACAAGAAATATCCTGGAGAGAAGGTTACCAATCTCACATTTTATTTTTAATTGAATTTTAAAAAGTCGGTTGTCACAGGTGTGGCACTATTTATTCACCTATTAAGTTGATTTTGTCTGCATCTTCTTAGCTCTCCTGTCAAGATGTATGACAACACAGTTTCAGTTGTTACCTGCCATTATTGCCAGTATTTCCCACTTTAGGGCAGGTCACCAGTATAAAAAAAAAAAAAATGCATAAGGGACCAGACAACCCCTTTATGGAAGCCGATATTTTTGATCCTAAAATTTATATGCGTTTTCCAAAAGATCTCTACTCAATACCCGATTAATGCAGGATCTGCGTAAGACCAGGTAACAGACCAAGCAGTAGGCCCCAAGAGAGAGCAAACCTCTTTTCCAGCTGACCCTGGCCAATTGCCTCGTCTACCCGAAGCGGATAATGGGAATTATTCTCACCGTTAATTCGGTTTCCATTAGTCCACCATGACGGCCCCACTTGGAGGATGACCCCTTGACCTCTGTAGGGACAGGAAGCAGAGAAGTTAAATACCCCACCCCCGGCATCCATACTCCAGTGACTACCAAATAACTACACCGGCAGCGGATGCAACTCTTTTATTGTATGTTAAATCACACACAATCTTTCCATAAAGTACAGTATAATATACATGGGTGGGAATATATATGGGCCGTCATGGTGGACTAATGGAAACCGAATTAACGGTGAGAATAATTCCCATTTTCCATTGCGTCCCCCATGACGGCCCCACTTGGAGACATAACAGATTAATTCTTTTCAGGGAGGGACAACAGCTTGAAGTACTTTTCTGCCAAATGCTAGTTCTTTTGTACTCTGTAGGTCTAACCTATAGTGTTTTACAAACGTCATTTGACTAGACCATGTTGCTGCCCTACAAATTTCATTGATGGAAGCTCCCCTTTTTTCGGCCCATGAGGTTGCCATGGCCCGTGTGGAATGAGCTCTAATAGTTTCAGGTATAGACATATTTTGAGCTACATAAGCATTTTTAATGACAGTTTTGATCCATCTCGCTATAGTGGATTTTGAAGCTCTCGTGCCTTTGTTTTTCCCGCTAAACTGTAGAAGGATATTTGAGTCCCTTCGCCATTGCCTTGTTGTTTCTAGGTAGAAGAGAAGAATCCTTCTGACATCTGATATATATATATATATATATATATATATATATATATATATATATATAATGGACTGCTGTTCATACTTGCCTTGGACACACAAGATCGTGAGGTAAGGCAAAATTTTGGCCCAATATGGTGGTGCCTGAAAAATATACAGCCCATATATAATACTGAGTCATTGCATATTAAATGTCTCAGGCCGAGTTTACAATGAAAATACCTTAATAGACCGCAGTGGAGGGTATGGTGCGCCGGGATACAGGAGCATTAGACCTCAGATCATTGTGCGTCCCCGCCAGCTTTAAATCTTACCGCTCCACGCGCCTGTTTCCGGACCGTGCGACAGATTACCTCACTTCCGGTGCGCCACCGGAAGTTGTCACTGGCGGCCGTGTCAGGCACGCCGCCGCCATTTTGTTGAAGTCCGGGTGTCGTTAACCTCACGGGGTCGCGGACAGAGCCGGAACTACCGGCCCCAACATGCCGACAAGGGAAGGGTCGTATGCACCGATCGCTGTCCTGGACCGGAGGGGTAAGAGGAGGATCCCCGCGTCACACATGCTCCCCTCTCACTGTCCCTCTTGGATGGAAGGATCAGAGGAGAGATCTTCTCTACAACCTGCCCTGTGTAGGGACAGGAAGACACTGGAGTATGGATGCCGGGGGTGGGGTATTTAACTTCTCTGCTTCCTGTCCCTACAGAGGTCAAGGGGTCATCCTCCAAGTGGGGCCGTCATGGGGGACGCAATGGAAAAGTATTGTTACCAGAACCAAGTTGAAGCAAGAGGACAAATACAGTACAAAATCACTTAGGAAAACATAAGGTAAAGAATACAGGGAGCACAGTCAGAAATACCAGGATATAGAAGGTTATTAGAGAGGGATCCTGTCAATCCCAGTGGGTTAACACTTTGATCACCAGATCAAGGTAAGCAAGAGACAGACTGCTGTGGTACAATTCAAGGCTATAGGGGTAGGAATACACCAGTGTTCACAATAACAAAACAAAAATATATCAGCACACCCTTAACCCTACATTACAAACATAGGCACAGATGTATCAACCTGCTCATAATTTCTATTATTAAAAATATTAAAAGTCTACTTGTATTCAGAACAGCTTTTCCAAAGTTATAATGAAACTCAGAAGTAGCATTTATGCATTTTTGTTTGAGCTTTTTTTAGAAGTTTGTTGGGAAAATGACAAAACTTTTTACCGGTCATTGTAACAAAAAAGCCCTGAGAGACAAATCAAAAATATTACATGGGAACTACTCTGGTAAGGCTGCTAGTTTAGCCACTGAGGAATGGCACAAGCTCTGACAAACGGGTCTTTACTGTACCTCTTTTGGCAAAAAAAACAAAAACAAAAAAAAACAAAAACACACAGGATCTTTATAGGAGAGACTTCCATCTTCAGAACTTTGACTCCGCAACAGTACCATGTGAACCAAATTATTTATATGTTACTTTTATGTTAATAGGGTTTTCCCACAAAAGAAAATTCTCACATCTCAAACCCCTAGTGATGTTAAAACAATAAAGATCATTTTAAGCCCTTACTTTACAATGTACACATTAGTGTATGATCCATCTAGTTCTGTGGGGTGACATTGGTTAAATTATTAGGGTACAGGTGTATATACACTTTCATCTGGCTTCTGACATTGTACTAACACAGTGACACAGAGAGGAGACAGATCAGAGATGAGATGCCTATTGCACACGCAGCTCTACTACATCTCACAGATCATGCGATCCATTAGATGCCTATTAGAGACACAGCTCTGCTACAGCTCACGGACATGTGCCTGCCATCCCCTTCCCCCAGATCATTTATCTATTTGTAGCTTGTAATTCTCGCTCTCTCTGTGCTCACCATGTCCTGGCAGGAAGTGATTAGTGAGTGTCTCTGAGCTCCGTGCAGGGGGCATGGCTACAGCCAAAAAGCTGAGACAGAAACTCAGCTCCACGATCTCACACAGAAATCCAACATGGCCACCACCCAACTCCAAGTCAGAAGTTACTGGGTCATGACTAGGAGAAACTGAAATTCTGTACAGCAGGACTGATAGAGACAGGTTGGACTGTGAAATGCTGCAACTGTGTTAATAACAGCAAATTAGAGGATGTGTTATTTTGTTATGCTGAGCACATTTTAGAAACTTGTCTTCATGTGAATACCCCTTTAACTTTGTTGAATATGTGGTTGAAAGACTGTCAAACTCAAGCACCAAATTAAATTTGGTAGAAAAACACTGATAGCAGTCACTCTACGTCAATTTGCACACATACCATTTTCTCAGACAAGCGCTGCACTAGAACTCTGATAAACTATGATGTCATGCTCACAACAGCTCTACTCTGTGCATAGAAATAACCCATTTAAGTCCATAGGTGCATGAAAAAAAAACCTGACCACCATTGGGATGGCTTCCGAGAGCGGGGGGTGTGTGTTACAAATAAGTCTAAGGCTGCATGCACAAAAGCATTGTTCTTAAGACATGTGCTTTTGTTTCAGCGGCATGCTTCCCCGTATATTTCTAGAGGCTCATACACGGGACCCATGGTTTCCCAGTGTATAAGCCAACAGCCTGAATTGTAATTTATAGAGAAGGTCCTATTCCTGCCCAAGTTTGCAGCTCAGCTTTTTCTGTTGTCATCAGCACATGTGTGGACCCTTTGCCTGTAAACAGCAGACCATTGGGCAGTTTGTGGGCCCACAATTGCACACATTCTTTTGCAGGTAGCCTTCAGCACATTTGGATGACAAGATGACAAGGGTGAATTGTTGCATTCATACAGGAGTTATTACTAGAAAATCTTCCCTAACAGGATGTTATGCTGCTGGGCAATATGAGATGGAAGCCAATAGCAATTCTGCAAGTTTTACATGGAACCCTGATATGCATAGTGAACATGTCCCCTAAAGGGGTTGCCCCAGATATATAATGTTTTTAAAAAAAAAATTTTTACTTCAATATTGACCACCATGGCCCATAAATAACATAATTAAACATACTTGCCTTATGTCCCTGTAGGCCATCTGATGTGGAACTTTAAACAGTGGTACCGTTCTATGCTAGGACGCACAACAGACCTTGTGCGGTCATGTTCTATAGACACCACTCAGCTGCCAGTTGGTGCTTGATCCTCTGTTCCCACAAGGTAAATATTAATGTCATAAGGTATCCGGCAGAAAATGTCCTCTTTACACTATTGAAACAAATACACTCAAAGGAAACCAACCACCTAAAAAAACATTAAAAAAACCTATTAATCCTCTTCACCCTGATCCCTGTCCTTTGACAATATTGACATGCCAGGATCACCTAGAAAAGTAAATTAAAATTAGCAGCACGGAGTGCGGGGACAAGATATCCGGCGCATAGGGCTGCTTATTATAAACGCCCTCGTCACCTCCCTCTCCCATACTGGGAGCATGTGAGAGCAATGGGAATTTATTCCCTCTCCCAGAATGGGAGAGGAAGGTGCAGGGGCGTGCATAATTAGCAGCCAGGAGCGCTGGACATCTTGTCCCTGCACTCCATGCTGCTAAATAGAGTTTCTTTTCTAGGTCATTCCAGCATGTAAGCAACGGGCTCAAGAAGAAGAGCAGCGGGGGTGAGTATTAATAGGTTTTTTAAAATTTTTTTTAGGTGGTTGGTTTCCTTCTAACACACTGAAACACTCTCTACTAAAAGCATGCCAATAGCTGGAAAATGCTTAGTCTGGCGCCATATGACTGTTGTCGGTGCATGAAAGACTGGGCACAATCCGAATTTTACTGACTGAGCATAGTGCCTGGTACCAGGATGCCGTACATCATAGTACTAGATGATGCAAGAAGTCATATCGTCTACAACTGCCCTAAGGCGATCTTTTTACTAGACATTTAAGAGCTCTTCCTTTTTTAATTTTTCCATCAATGAAACTTTACAGGGGGGGGAAGGGATTTATCACTACTCGGCACATTGTGCTCCATTTCTTAAAGAACCCAAACAGCCCCAATATACAGATGCTCCATCCTCTCCACATCAAGACAATGTGGCACAAAAGTAGCCTGGGGAAGGGGGGGGGGGGGGGCAAAAAGGTCACAGATTCTGGCTGTTAGTTGATCAGACACTATTTGCTGAACAAAATTGTGCCACTCAGTTTGTGGGCACCTAGCCTAAACAGGATCACATATTCATAGGAAGAAGAGCCGCCATGTAAGAATAAAATAACATGAAACCATAACATGCGGACATTACACAGTGCATGCACTTAGTATGGATGCAGCAGTTGTAGATATATATAGCTGTGTGACAGGTCCGCTAGACAGATGTATAGATACAGCGCCACACATCGGCCGCCGGGGAGAAGGCACCGATGCCCCTGCAGTCCGGGAGCGGGCACTGCAGCCTCCGCCGATGTTTCCAGGCTCCAGCACCTCATCAGCACTTTTTTTTCCATGTGAAATAGAAGGGGAGAGGGAGCACAGGCGGAAAGCCCTTATAAGGCGCAGGAAGGACCCCGCCGGAACCGCGCCTTACATGGTCACATCCATACATGGACTCGCCGGCCGGGATTTCCGGAAGGTGGCGGGGGAGGCGGGGAGGAGGTGGTGCCCGTGTGCCCGCTGCCGGGTTCCGCTGCCCGGTACCGGGGCCCCGCGTGCCTGTCCTCCCGTACCCTAGCGGCTGTCCTGTGCGGGGGTCTCCCTGGGACGGGATTGCCTCCATCTGTCAGTGATTCCATAGGAATACACGGAGTTCCGTCTGGAGTCTTCCCCCTTCCTACTCGACGTCACGGGTCCTCCAGCTTCCCTCCAAATAAGGGCTTCCTGCACCCCATATATGGCCATGTACGTCACGGAGGGGGCGGGCCCAGGCAGCTACGAACCCTTTATATAGGAGCGGATCCCGGGGAGCCGCGAGAGATTCCAGCAGGCAGGACTGGGGGAGCCGTGCGGGGGCAGCAGAACCGGCGACAACCCCAGCAGCAGCCGCCGCAATACACCTCATTATTATTATTATCATAACACACAGTGCACCCAGCCCACAGCCCGGGACCCTGCAGCCGTCCTCCCCCAGTGTGCATGCACCAGCAGCTCCACTAGGGATCCCCGAGGAGCTCATGGCAGCTGCCAAAGCAGAGATGCTCATCTCACCTCTGCAGATCTCTGACCCATTCGGTTCATTTCCTCACTCTCCCACCATGGATAACTACCCTAAGCTGGAAGAGATGATGCTGCTCAACTCAGGGGGATCCCAGTTCCTGGGCGCTACTGTCCCCGAGGGCAGCGGATTCAACTCCCCCGGGGAGGGGACGGAGAATTTCGACCACCTAGCAGCAGGTAAGCAGCATGGCATTGCCTCCTGTCATGTGTGTAGTCGGATGCTCCTGCATGTGATCAGCGAGCTGTGCACTAGCAGGGAATTCTGTTTGCGTCAGATCATGCAGAGTCTTTGTGCCCAGGGCCTTCCAGGAATATTGCAGTGGATGTCTCCTGTGCTATGTATAAATAGAGCTGTCAGGCTGGGGTAGTTGGAGAGCAGGACTCATCCATGACTTTATCATATCTAACCACTGCCCTTGTTTGTTTATTACAGATGCCTTCTCTGAGATGTCTCTGAACGCGGAGAAGTCTGTCATCGAGACTAGCTATGCCAACCAGACCACCAGGCTGCCATCTCTGACCTACACTGGCCGCTTCTCCCTGGAGCCTGTTCCTAACAGTAGTAACACCTTATGGCCAGAGCCTCTGTTCAGTCTTGTCAGCGGACTGGTGGGGATGGCAAATCCACCCACCACTTCAACACCTTCTTCATCACCGTCCTCATCAGCATCTTCTTCATCTTCTCAGAGTCCTCCTCTCAGCTGCTCAGTTCAGTCAAGTGACAGCAGCCCAATTTATTCTGCAGCACCAACATTTCCTAACTCAAGCACAGACCTCTTCCCTGACCAGTCATCTCAGTCCTTTCAGAATGTTTCTACTTCTTCAATTCAGTATCCACCCCCTGCATATCCTGTCACAAAGACCAGTTTCCAGGTGCCAATGATCCCAGACTACCTGTTTCCACAGCAACAGGGAGATGTCAGCCTGGTAACTCAGGAGCAGAAACCTTTCCAAGCTATTGAAAGCAGACCCCACCAGCCTTCTCTCACACCCCTTTCTACCATCAAGGCCTTTGCTACACAGACTGTTTCACAAGAACTCAAGAGTATCAATAACAGTACTTACCAGTCTCAGCTCATCAAGCCAAGCAGAATGAGGAAATACCCCAATCGCCCCAGTAAGACCCCTCCTCACGAGAGACCTTATGCTTGCCCCGTTGAGTCTTGTGACAGAAGGTTCTCCAGGTCTGATGAACTGACCAGACACATCCGAATTCACACCGGGCAGAAGCCCTTCCAGTGTCGTATCTGCATGAGGAACTTCAGCAGAAGTGACCATTTAACAACTCATATCCGCACACATACAGGGGAGAAGCCATTTGCCTGTGACATTTGTGGCAGGAAATTTGCCCGAAGTGATGAGAGAAAGAGGCACACCAAAATTCACTTGAGGCAAAAGGACAAAAAGACTGATAAAGCAACACCAGTGTCTGTTGCTTCTCCCATTTCTTCCTTCTCCCCATCAGCTTCAACTTCTTACCCATCTCCAGTGCCAACATCTTACTCATCCCCAGTGTCCTCTTCTTACCCATCACCAGTCCACAGTTCCTTCCCATCTCCTTCCACAGCAGTTACATACCCTTCTGTTACCACAACCTTCCAGGTTCAAGGTATTACTAGCTTCCCGTCTTCAGTAGTCACCAACTCCTTCAGTTCCCCTGTGTCCTCAGCACTTTCTGATATGTCAGTAACATATTCTCCCAGGACAATTGAAATCTGTTGAGAATATGATAGGACATGTGCAAAAAATGAATAGGCACAAACTGAAGACTTCCAAAGTTTGGTCTCGGAGTGGGAAGTTATTGATGACAGACTGTCTAGCAAAAAGAAAGGCCATCGTAAACCGATAAGCTTCAAATGCCTAAGAAACTGCCATTTTAATTTCCCATTATTTTCAAAGACTTAATTTGCATGAATAATAGAAATAATTTCAACATGATCCTTTTAAAGATCAACTTTTATTTGCATAAAGGGATTTTTACTATATACATGATGTATATTGTATATGTGCAAAGTTTTGTTTACGTTTTCTAAAGGTTTTTTTTTGGTACTCTTGATGTGATTTTTTTTTACCCCTTTGCATATTCATGTGGTATTATTTGAAATTAATAGGGACGCCGTTTGTAAATGGTATCTAGTGATAATGCTACCATGGCTTCAACTTATTTGAGGATCAGCACTTATGTATTCGAGCATGTGTAAAAGTAATATTTTGTTTATCCTTTTTACGTTATTTTGTTTGGTTTTTGTAAATATCATCAGATGGTACTCTCACACATGTCAAAAAAAAACAACAAAAAAAGTTTTATCTAGTTTCCAGTAACTTGGTGCCTTTTTGTGAAGCCTTGCTGATGTCTTGACACGTGCATTTGCGTGTATTGATGCATTGCATCTAGCCTTAAGGTGAAAGGGAATTCTCAAAAGAATGTATAAAAGACCTGAAAAGGTACAGAGAGGAAACTGAAGCACAGCTTCATTTATGTAGAATGTAAGCAAAAACTCAAAGTCTATTTTTGTAATTGAAATGTAAATTTATAAATATATATTCAACAGATGGAATTGTTGTAGTTACCTACTGAGTAGGCATGGATTTTGTATGTTATAAACATGCAGTTCATTATTTTGTGGTTTTTATTTTTACTTTATATTTGTGTTTGTTTAAACAAAGTGACTGTTTGGCTTAAAACACATTGAATGCGCTTTACTGCCAATGGGATATTTGGTGTACAACATATCCTCAGAAAAAATAAAATATCGAAAATATTTTATTTCCTTTAGTCAATGTGATTTATTGTATAAGGTTTAAATTATGGATGAATGGGGAATTTCAAATTCTATGTTTACCTGCCAAAATAATGGAATGTGATATACATGAAGTGTGTGTGTGTGTGTGTGTGTGTGTGTGTACCAGTTTCATGTGCAGATATATTAATATACTGATAATCAGAGTTCTAACGGGTTAGACCAAATTCTAGGCCTTCTCATGAGCAGGATCTAGAGTACAAGCCGTGTCTTCCTAATATACAACTTAAAATGTTTCACAGTGGAGAAAATGTGACTATATAGAAGCACTTTACACTACATCTGTGTAATCCGACATTCATTATTGGCCTGCTTTATTATAAAGCAAACATGTATCTAAAAGGCACATAAACCATGTATATACAACACAACACAAATCATTTCACACATTTAAAAGTGCCCTCCTTCACTCTCTGTTCCAGGTTATAATTATGCAAACCAGGGTGGAACATAATGTATTTGAGCATGGTCAACACAAATACTAATTCCATTAAAGGGGTTGTCCACTTTCAGCAAATAATTGAAATGGTTTGTGTAAGGAAATGTTATACAATTTTCCAGTATACTTTCTGTACCAATTTCTCAACATTTTCTAGATCTCTGCTTGCTGTCATTCTATAGTAAGCATCTATGTTTGCTTCCAATGGATAGAAATCTGTCCATATGGTGATGTGCTGGACATGTAGATGCAGGAGCCATTAGTATCACAGATGTCTCTGATCAAAAAGACTTATGTACCTGCAGGTCCATCACGACCATGGACAGATTTCTATGCAGTGGAAATAAGCATAGAAGCTTTCTATAGAACAACAGCAAGCAGAGATCTAAAAATGATGAGAAATTGGCACAGAAAGTATATTGTAAAACTGTATAAGTTTTCCTAACACACCATATCAAATGTTTGCTGGAAGTGGACAACCCCTTTAACCATCTGCTTATTGAATCGTCATAGGAAAACAAATAGTACCCACTACTTTATAGGTGTCAAATTAACATTTGAGCAATATTACCTTGTGCTGCTTATCACAGACGCTATTATCCCTTAAGTCATGTGCTGCAACAACTTCACTAGGGATGAGTTTATAACATTATCACTTTATCTGTTATGGTTCTTGGAGGCCTTGCACGGTGCTTCTAATGAAGTGCCATATATCATTCTCTTAAATAGTGGTTGTTTTTAAAAAAAAATAATAATAACTAAAAAAAAAAAAAAAGTGGTGAACTTTGTTCTGCCCCTGTGATGGGAAGCATACTTCAGTCTTCTCTTCTCTGTTATTAGCCAGTTATGTTGCACAGAATAGGAAATCTAGCCAAAATCCTTGCTTTATTACTACCGTTTCGCCTGAAATAAGACCCCCCACCTAAAAGTAAGACCTAGTACAAATTTGTTCAAGCTAAAAAAAAAAAAATCAAAGTTCTCCCCTTAAAATAAAAGAAGTCCGGTGTAGGTTTACCCCCTCATGCACTCCGGAGGCGGTGGGTCCGGTAGGATATAAGGAGGGTAAGGAGAGAGACAAGAGGCGCTAACCTCGTGAAGTATATCTAATTAGCGTATAGAAGTGAGAAAGTGTGGCTGTGTAGCCGCTCACCTTGTCCAGGGAGTGATAAAGCGTATAGCTGCCAGTCGATTCCTGTTGTCCGTTTTGCCCGATCCAGACGGCGGGGTAGCGGTGAAAGAATGTGGGTATCCAAAGGAGAGGTCACAGGCAATGCACCGGCGCTTTTGGAAAGTTTCTCCCGTGTTGAGAGACTTAAAAGATGATATCCCATGGGATATCATCGTGCAACAGAGGCATTGTTTATGGCCACATTTTCTTATGCCTCTGTTTATTGTTGTCCGTTTCAATCCTGGGTTAGCTCTTTTTAGTTTAAAGGACTGAAAACGCATGCTTAAAAACGACCAAAAACGCCATGTGTGGCATCACCCAAAGGCACCTTAAAATCAGTTTTAAGGTGGTTTTAGGTGCAGTTTTGTTAATTTAACTGGTAAAAGATATTAACTGAACGGGTAAATTTGATTTTGAGGGGGAAACCTTTTCCACCAATGTCTTTCACCTGTTAAATTAACAAAACTACACCTAAAGCCATCTCAAGGCTGGTTCAAATGGAGATTCATCTGCAAAAAGTGACCACCCTCAGAATGTCGCGGGGGACTAAATTGTTGGCACTTATTAAAGACCGTGAAGTAAATTTTAGGAGCTCATATTTTAGATATGTTACATCATTCTGAAAATTTTTTATAATGTCTAGGAAATAATAGTTTGGATGCGATGTAACAGTTAAAATTTGTGAAACTATATAAACAAGTCCGCATATAAATTGGAAATTTAACTAAGGCCACAAGTTCAATAAATAGCAAAGCCGTACAAAAGTAATGTTCAGGACAATTATTCATAACATCATAAGTTAAAGCAAGACAACTTTATTAATTTCTGTTGTATCACATTTACAGGACAGCGTTAGCGGGCGCAATCAGGGCATTTTCCCAGGGCCCCCTGTCCTCAACGTGCCCCACGCCAGTGGACTTTTTTGGGCAGAGGATGTATTGCTCTTTCATCTATCATCTGTCTATTTATCTATCTCCAATAAGGTGTCTATATATCTGTTCTTTACAGTCCCATATTACAGATACTTACCATACTACTGCTTGTAAAAGAGAGTGTTATTATTGTGCAGGTCTATAGGAGACTCTTACTGACTGTGACTGTTCATGACCAGGATAGGGCTGAGTCCTGGGAACGGCTCACAGAGCAGAAAAAGGAACACTCCTTAGCACCCAAACTAAATAAAACACACACATTTTATTGTTGGAAAAGTGACTGGTCACAGCTTTATTTTTTCTTTGAAAATCTGTAAAATATAAACTTTATTAAACATATATTAACAAATTACAAAAATATGTTGAATACATTAAACGTAAAATTTTTAGTGGCCGAGTACTTGACAACAGAACAGAAAATGTTTGTCCATTTTGACAACCAACTTAGTCCGGTGTAACCGTTATATAAAATACCATTGCTCAAAATTCACGCTCAGCGTGTAAACAACCACACCTACCAATCCACAAGCCGCACACCAACCTGGCAAGTGTCGAGGGCAGAATGTGGCAAATATCAAAAGAATCCAGCTCCTGAGGTCACACTCTCAAGGAGACTGCAATTCAACTTTTCCATAATCCCGGACTTTAGAACAAATGATGCAATCAATTTACCTAACATAAATTATCTGTTGCTAAGCACCCGCCCACTTCACAACCAAACACCTCGACTCCCTAAGCTACACACAACTCATTCCTGACAAAAGGATCTTAACTACTTGTATCCCTCCTCCCCGAGAACACATAATGTGACCCTAATACAAAGCCAAATAAAGGGGAGGGTGGGTGGAACAACTTCCTCCAGCCAAAAGATGGCGTGCCCTTCCTGACTTCCCTTATAAGCCCTCTACAGTCTCCACCCCCCAACTAGAACCACCTATCACCTAACTTGAAAATTCAACCCCCCAACTCTAAACCACCCACCTTTTCCTGCCCTCCCAGCCCATCCTGTCATGGCCGCATTCCGCCTACTTTCTGCTATCTCCATGCTAACATGAAATAGTATTATTTTGGGACCCCCACTTTCTCCACAATCGGCCCTGAACATTTACAACTTGAAATTCCGTTCTTTGATGAATATGCACATTTATCACTGCCGAGAAGGGTCAAAAATCTCACAAATCATGTCAGAGTTTGGGAGAAGAAGAGAAGCAACTTTTTTTTTATTTTTATATTTGACCAGGTTTTTCAGACTTTTAAAAAGTCTAAGTGTCTAAATGCTGTCAAACTTTACCTACTTTTACTCCACTTCTGCAAACTGACAAACATGGCAGAAATGCTTGATTCGATGTCCGAAAGCAGATCAGATACTAAATGGAGGGAATATGCTAGAAACATATATGCAAGTATATAAAATTTTCGTAAATTACCTGATACATTTACATAGATTTGTCAGAATCCCTAATACTAGCAAGAAACTGCTACTGCTTTCCCCCTCAATGAGAAATTATGGATTGTTTAATTTCTTATCATACTACTACCTAGTCCAATGTTACTACTAGCCACCCGCGCTAAAGCATCACCTAAAACAATCAAACATATATTGTTATTACATCTTATAACATTTTACACTTACCCCAAAGTAAGGGAAGGATGTGCCTATTATCTTAAAATGATAACTATATTACGGTGACAAACCAATTATAGTCTTAATGTTATTAATAGTATTACAATTTCCTACTATTAAATAATAATTGACTACTGCTAATACTGCTATACAACAGTCACCTCATTCACATCATACGCAGGATTACATTAAAATATAACACCTCTAGAGAAAACACCATCATTGCCTCCAATACTGACAAAATAGATGATGTCACAGCATAAAAAACAGCATAATTGTAAACCTGCTGACTGTGTTTTTGAATACCTTATATATGGCTCAATTGCAAGATCATCATGCTATCTGTTGCTATTTTGTATGTATATTATATACATCCATATATGAATTATTGAATCTTATATATATATGTAATTTTTGTATTATATAAAGTATGTGATAAAGGTTGATTCAGACCGAAACATCATGTCAAACTAATTGGATTGTTATGAGAATAAAGCATTTGGAAAATCAATTCTTGGGTTAGTGCCACATTCCTATTTTATGGATTGCTGGGACTGGGACCCAATATCGGCAGCACCAACTACCACCAACTACCAAAAGAATGCATGAGGAGACAAAGGCTGCTGTAGCTGCACATCCCTCCTACCCCTCCATCTCACCACAGACTGCTGTCAGGGAGCAAAGTTATGTGAAATAAAGTTTTATAAAGTAATGGCAGAATCACGACACAAGCATGGTGTAGGCTATTAGAACTTGTCACCAGCTAAAATGACATTCCTGGTACAAGTTCACTTTAAAGCACTGAATTTAATTTTGTTGTGGTTATTGGTGTAGTCTCATCATTCAAAGTTGAACAACTATAGTCTATGAAGTCTTTGAATCTGTTGAATACTGTTGAAATGTAACACATGAACGCAGCCTGAGTTATTGATCTGAACAAGTCCACATAGGTAGAGTTAACTATAACTTTTTATAGTTCACCTTTTAACCCCTGGGCTGTAATCTAAGGTAGAACCCTTCTGTATCCAAGAAACTAATGAGCGGACCACTTGAGCGATTTGGCGTAATCTGCCAGTACTTGTCCTTTAATGTAGTATAGTCTGCAGTACTACTCTACAGGGGAGAGAAGCTCTTTAGGTAATTCATGGCATTAATGAATTAAGAACTATTTATTTCAAATGATTAAATGGTTTCATGGTTCCCGCTATCCTAATGGCAATGTCATTATATATTAACATCCTAATTAGATGTAATTTAAAAAAACAGTTACGCCTGGGAAATGATTTCCATACACTGTGACTCACCTGTGCTGAAGCAAAGATGACCTTAAGGCTTATCTAGATGTGTCTATATTAGGGCTCTTCTAATAAAAAGCCCACCGCCATCATGTCATTAGGAGCACAATGCAAAGTTACATCAATCTGTTTGGATGGAAAACGAGAGAGCACTACAGGAAACTTTAATGAACTAAAGAGGATTCTGGAACAGTGTTATTTTTCTGTAATAACATCTTGTTTTTGTTAATATTTTCCATTAGAATAAAACAGTACATTTTCCTTTTTCAAAATACAAAAGACCCAGGCCTAACAGACTTCGGATTATAGCTGCAGCCATGCAGTCTTCTCTTAATGATCCCGGAGAGGATAACATAAAGGGGCTCATTTACCGAGGGTCGTGCTGTGTACTTTTGTCAGACTGTGCGTCTTTTTACGGGGCTAAAACAGCTGTCACAGGTTTTTAAGTGTGTGCGGTGGGATTGTGGTGCACGCGACCCTTATTGCGGCGCATGGCTTATACTGACGCTGGGTTCTGTCCTCCTCTGACATGTGGCCGCCCTGGCACTTGTTGCCTATGTAAGGTCTAATGTGCCTCATATGTAAATTTAAAGTTCCAGAACATATACACAAGAACAATGCCTCAACTAACATTGCACATATCCCATGCCGATTCACACCGCTGGCTGTCAGCCTGCCTACGTCAGCTGCTTCTTATATCAGAACTACTGTTAACGACATAGACTTGGTGATTCAGTGAATTCCAGATCTCTGTATGGGATAATGAGACAAAACCATCACTTAGACCATGTGTAAAGCCCCTCACACATGAGCAAAGTGTTCGCTGGTTGGAACATCCAGCCTGAATGTGCAATCAGAACTGAACTCACTTCCGGTTGTCAGCGTTTGGGACGGACTTTCCAGCCAGCACACACTGCAAGTGGATGCGACTTGGACGCATTACACTCACTCATGTGTGAGGGGGCTACCATATTTCCCAGCATATAAGAGGACTAGGTGCATAAGACGACTCCCAACTTTTCCAGTTAAAATGCAGATATGGGATATAATCGTCATACACGACTACAACTATTCCAAAACACATATGGTAAAAATTAAAATCATCAGATTTGATTTCAATATGGAAAAATTGTCATTTTGCGCTCTTGCGCTAATAACTTTTTTCATACTTTGGTGTACAGAGCTGTGTGTGGTGTCATTTTTTGTGAGATGTGCTGACATTTTCATTGCTACCATTTTTTTTATCTGAATCTCCCAAAAAATGGAAATCAACATCTGAAAAAATTCCTTACATATACCACTGCATAAAATTTCAAAATTTTATTGACATACAAAGTTGAAAAAAGTTGGTACTTTTCAAATATGTGCAACATATGAGATGATGGTAGCTAGTGAAACAACCTTTTTAACTTTGTATCTCAATAAAATATAGAAATTTTATGCAGTGGTATGTGTAAGGAATTTTTTTAGAGGTTGATTTCCATTTTTGGGGGGGATTCAGATTTGGTTATAGGGGACACCTCTGTTTACATACTTGTGGTTTATTTTGTGTATGTATTTGATACCAATTTTTATATGTTACAAAATGGCTAAAAATTGTTACGAGGTTAAACGCCAAAAATAATTGTATATTTTGATAGATTAGACATTTTGGGACTCGACGATACCTAACATGTTTATGGTTTTTACCGTTTATTTTTATACCAGTTCTAGCGAAAGGGGGTGATTTTAATTTTTTTTTTTTACAATTTTTCAGATACCCCAGGGTTTGACCCTACCATATACTGCCATGCTACAACATGGCAGTATATGGGGATTTTACTGATCATTTATTACAATGTGCAAAAAATTTGCAAAAAACATACAGCCTCGGGTCTTACAAAGACATAGTGACAGATGATCACTTCCCAATGACAGCAATGATCTACGCCAGCGACGATGAAGGGGTTAACACCCAGAACGATGCCAGCACTGATTACAGGTGTTAAGGGTGGGTGTTTGCTGCACCTTATTGTTCGGCGTATGAGATGACCCCCGAATTCCAAATTTTTTTTTTTTGGGGGGGTGGGGGTTACCTTGTATGCCGGAAAATAGTTTACTAGATGATTCCACCTACAGGGCCCTGTTATCTGTATCTTAGTTAACACCAATTTCTGTTCTTACTTTGGACTAAATGCTCAGTGTTGCTTCACATGCCAATGACTCATCTAAATAAAAAAAAAAAGATTCATGTTAACTGATGGCTTTTAAAGATTATGTATTTTTAAGCATTTTAGACATCTGTTATTTTCATTAGTGATGAGTAATTTGTGTTATTTTACAAAAAGAGTAGTGGATCCAAAGTGTAGATTTCCAGATAAAGCAAAAAATGCTTTAAAACTAACAGTTATACTTAAAGGAATACTAATCAAATTAACTTTAAGTGTAAATAAACCTGAGGTATTTTTTTTTTTTCCGAAATCAATAGTCTTGTAATATACTTTTTAAAAGTCCTGTTTTTCCTTTCCCTATTCTCCTGCTCTGAAGATTGTTTCTGAAGGTGATTCTCAAGTCTGTACATAGTAGATAGATATGGAGAAGGGCTGAGTAATCTCCATTCGGAGAAGGTGTTTGCTGTATTATACAATGAAACAAATCGCTCAAGAGCAGAGGGGAGAGGTAGTTGGTGAGGGAAACTATGGCACTTCTCTACCCACTGCAACTTGCCATCTCAGCATCTTCAAATATTTTCCAAGGCCTGAAAAGGCGTTTATTGTCCAACACTATCCAGCATTTTTGCAGCAAGGTGGCTTAGAGAACCTAACTTTTTTAAATTTAGTGGCCTACCGGAAAAAAATTTAATATAACATTAATATGTGTTCTATGTTGTGTAATTTTAAAGGAAATCTACCATCAAAATGAAGCATGAAAAACTAGGGAGTGTTACTGAGGTAATCTTTTTATATTTGTTATCCAGGGCCTCCTTCCTTCTAAAATCAACTTTTAAAATTAAGCTAATGAGCCTGAAGGGCACATGCTGCAGATTCACACACTGTCACACAGTCTCCCACTGTTCCTGAGCACTTCCCCCGCCATCTGCCTGCTGTAATCTCATATAGTGTGAGCAGTAAATGCTCCTGCACAGTGAAAAAGCCTGTGAAGCAACAGCACGAAGGGGGGCTCTGGAAACGCCCCCCATAGCCCTTTAGGTTTATTAGACATATATTTTTTTATTTTTTTTCAATTTAAAGACATTTATGAGGGCTTATTATCTGCAGGACAGATGTGGATTCATTTAGTATCCCATGCAATATACTGGAAATCTGGAAAAAAATGTAATTTAATTTTAAGTAAAAACACAGTCTAACATTTTCTCATGCACTGTTTTTACGACTTTCATTGTGGTGTCCAGATAACACCTTCCTTTCTACTTTGGGTCAGTACGATAAAGGAGATACCAAATTTTTATAGCCTTGTTATGTTTTAATACTGTTAGAATATTTTTTTAAAAACTTATTTAATAACAATATCGGGTTGGATATGTACAGACAGCACCATTAACCCCTTAACAACCCGAGACGTTAATGCACGTCCAGTTTGGGGTGAATTTGCATTTACGCCCTGCACTGATGTCATTGTGACAACTGTCAATGGAGACAGCTGTGAGGGAGCCCAACTGCAGCGTCAGCCAGGAGTCCCATGTTACAGCTGGGATCGCAGTTCCTACAGCTGGGACATGGACCCCAGAGCTGCCTGGAGCAGCACAACTACAGAGCCCGTGGGAGAAATCAGTATGGCAGTTTATTACATTGAACAAATGATAGCTTGTTTCCCAGAATGAGAAACTGTATGGAAACCTAGAGGAAAAAAATAAGCCCTAATACAGCTCAACAATAAAAAAAAAAACGTTACGCCACTTAGAAGATGGTGATGCAAAAAACAAGTGATTTTCTGATTTTCTCTCCAACTTAGGTTTTATTCAGCAAATGTATCCAAACCTAAAAAAGCTATATAAATGGGATATCACCATAATCATACTGACCCATAGAACATACATAACATGCTATATGGTGTAAAATCAAAGTTAACCTCTTGCCGACCATGAAAGTGAATGTCTAAGTCAATCGGTAGTTCTCGCACCTTCATGAAACTGTAACCATGACAACTATAACCGACGACAGCGTGCGGGAGGCCGGCTGTATGCAATAGTCGGGATCACGATAATCCCGGCTGCAGGCAACGTGGTCAAACATGACTGAAGTGCCTTCCTCACCTGCCCCAACCTGGATTGCCACCCCCTGATGGCCAGGTTCGAGTAGTGCTGATGGATCCTGTGGTTGCCATGGAGACTGATGAAGGAACCCCCCTGACTATCTTTAGCTGCTGAATGACAGATTCTTTTTTTTGATAGGATCTGTCACTGTGCATGTGCATAGGCTGACTACTGTAATACACCGCCATACATCAGTATTGCAGTGTAATAGTTTGAACAAGCGATCAGATCATCACTTTTTGAAGTCCCAGAGTGGGACAGTAAAAAAAAGTGATAAAAATGTTTACAAATAAAAGAATAAAATTAAAATAAATGATAAAAGTCCCCTAAATGCCCCATACATATTAAAAGATATAATAAAAAAGTGAAAATCACCAGACAATATATGGCACATATATGGTATCCCTGCATCTGTGAGTACCCGCACAATAAAATAAAATACAGTGAATACAGTAAAAAAAAAAATTGCATTTTTGAGCATCCAAACCAAACAAAAAAGTTATAAAAAGTCATCAAAATGACCACAATGATTCCAATAAAAAGTACAACTCATTCAGCAAAAATCGAGCTCTAAGCTCTATCAACCAAAAAATCAAAATGTTACGCCACTTAGAAGATGTTATTGCTACAGCAAGTGATTTTTTTTTTCTCCAAATGAGTTTCAAAATTATCCACACATAAAAAGCTATATAAATGAGATATCGCTGTAATCATACTGACCCATAAAACATATATAACATATCTATGCTATAAAAAACAAACAAAAAATAAAAGTGGAAAATCTGTATCAGAATTTTTTTTTTTTGCATTCCTACCAAAAAAGGTAACAAATGCAATCAATGTGGTATAAACACCCCAAAATAATGTTACAATACTTATTGAGGGGTTTAGTTTTCAAATGGGGTCACTTTTTAGGGGATTCTCTTGTTCTGGTTTGCCCTCCAAATGTGTGAAGGCGCTCCTTCCTTTTTGCGCTCTGTTAAGGGCACATAAAGTGCTTTACATTCACATTTTGAATATTTCCATATTTTAGAGAAATTGCACTACAAAATCTGTGATGTGTTTTCTCATTTTATTCAGCATGAACATTTACATTTCAAAGGGAACCTGTCGGGAGACCCATTTTTAGCACCACCCATAGAGCATAGTACATACACTGCCAAAGAGTTTTTGTATAAAAAAAATAGGTGTTACAGAAGACAAGATATGTTATGTAGTACCTTTCAATGCCACATGCTCTGTGACTAGGCCAGACGTGCGCAGATGAAGTGGAGCCGGCCGCACCTGCGCTTGAATGTCTGATGCGGTCAGCAAGAGTTGATGACAGTGGGTGGAACATCACTTGATGACCTCGCAGGAGGGATACTGCAGAGTGCGACACTATGATGGGTAATGGGCAGTTTATATATAAGAAAAGTAGGAGCAATTTCCTGAGGATGGGGGGAATAAATAAATGCAAAACATTTCAACCAAAATATACCCCTATGGTGAAGTACAACAAAAAAAAATCAATCTGAAAATAACCTTGGTAAAAGGAGAAAAAGAGCTGGGTCCCTAAGGGGTTAAAAGACAGGAAGTGTTTTTTGTTTTCAAATAACTGTATGACATAGCATAATCTTTTTTTTGTAGCATAACCAATTGCTGCTGCAACTCTTTAACCACAACTCACCATGAATTTGCAACACTGCACTGCTCTGCCATGAAGTCTTTATCTTCATTCACAACATGTGCACAGGTTGCAGACCATAGATGAACCCACTAGACGATGAGATGAGCGGCCTGATGTTTTGGTTCATGTTCAGCCTGTGGGATCCGGACATATTGGTGGCCAAATAACCAGTTCGGCAAATTGACACCCCTAGCAACTAGCCATGGTCATCAGTGGCCTAGGGCAGTGTTGCGAACCTATGGCACTGGTGCCAGAGGCGGCACTTAGAGCCCTTTCTGTGGGCACTTGGGCCATCGCCCCAGCATACCAGACAGGACTCAAAGAATCTTTTACCCGGTGACCATTTAAGTAAATGTCCCCCATTGTGTCCGTTCATCTGAAACCTTTCCATTATTTTCTTAGACCTAGACAGACAAACCTCTACAACGGGTGCACCTTTTGCCAATATCATGAGATGTATCTATCCTATCTCTTTACCTTTACCGTGTTGTGCTCAGAAAACTTTTACGGTGCCACGTTTGTTCTTGTAAGTAAATTGTGTGAAGGATTGTTTTTTCTTTCATGAACATATTCATTAAGATAGCATTGTTAGAGCAAACCCATTTCATGCTGTGTTGTTTTATGGGGTGGATTCGTCAAGCTGTGTTATTATAGACATGTGATGAATCAGTCCCTAAGAGTAAAATGGCATGGTATTATATGTGTTATTACATTTCACGCCATTTTCTGACACCTTAGAATACACCATGCATTGTCACAGTCAGCCAGGCAACAGGAAGAAAAATAGTATTATACACAGTTGCTATCTCTTGGTATAGAACCACAGTATAGAACCTTCTGCACCAGTTTTCTGCTATAGAATCC
The DNA here is from genome assembly GCA_019512145.1 of Engystomops pustulosus. Taxonomy (NCBI): domain Eukaryota; kingdom Metazoa; phylum Chordata; class Amphibia; order Anura; family Leptodactylidae; genus Engystomops; species Engystomops pustulosus. The sequence continues at coordinate 154,027,734 of CM033644.1, read as the reverse complement.
CTGAAAAAGGCACAAATCCTGACAACATACTTTATTAAAGGGCTCAAATGGCTGACCAACCTCTAGGCACTTTATACAGATGATCATTTGCATTAGCCATTGATACATACAGGAAAGCCCCACAAAAAATGATGTGTCAGGTTGAAAGTGTATGGCATGATTGGTCAAATAGAAACGGTTTTCCATTTTTTAAGTATTTTCTTTATCTGCAAGTTAAATCACATGGCATTTTAATGGGCAAATCATTCAATCTAACATAACATATGCCCCATTGTAGTTGTTACTAATGTTATATGCATACCCACGATTGGATGGCTGTTGCTAAGATACATTATACTAATCTTTTATAGTGGTGATGGTTACGTAGGTCACCTGCTGGGAGTAGGTGTTATGAAAAACTAGAGCTACAACAAAAGCTCTCGTCTTCTTGTACTTTAAGACCAAAAGCAATGACATTAGGTACATTTACCACGTGACGGCTAAGCCAGTCCTTACCTTCTGTGGCCTAAATTCTGTTCATTCGGACGTGAATAAAAATAAACACTCAAAATGCATGTTCTAAATTATTATTCACAACAGTTTTCAACCTTTTCATTTTTATTAAGAACAAACAAATGGTCATTTGTGACATTATAAGCATTAGCAGGTTATTACAAACAATTTTCAAACAGTTTTCAAGTCAAAAATGTATTCTAGGTGATGTTACATTTGCACATAGGTCCCCTTGCTGGAAAGGAGATTCTGAACTCTCTCATCCATTGAATTTATCAGTTTTTGGATGGTTTCTGCTTCAATTGTTTTGCATGAGGACAGAATACCCTCCCAGAGCTGTTGCTTAGATGTGAACTGCCTCCCGCCATCATAGACACTCCTTTTGATGATGCTCCAGAGGTTCTCAATGGGGTTGAGGTCGGGGAGCATGGGGGCATGATTCTTGAATCATGGCAGGAAGTGCTGTCTGAGCAACTCCACATACATTATGGAGTTCATCTTTACCCCTTCAGGGATCCTGGCTGAAAATGTAGGCTGCTTAATAATGTGGGACAGACTTCATAAGGAGTGTCACCTTTAATTGGACACATCTGCCAAACTACTTAGCACAGGTGTCTGCAATTGCTTTCAATGATATAAAGAGCCCTGACACACAGCACCATCGATGAGTTTAACCCCTTAATGACCGCCGTATCGGCTTTTTACGGCGGTCATTAAGGGTACTTCTTCTGACGCGTACGCCTTTCTACGGCGGCGCGTCAGAAGAAGATTTCGGGACACCGGGTCTCGCTGGTGCCGGTGTCGGGCTGTGATATCACAGCCCAGACCCGGCACTAACACCCGGGATCGGAAAAACTCTGATCCCGGGTGTTTAACCCCTTACACGCCGCGGTCAAGCATGACCGCGGCGTGCAAGTGTGTCCCCCGTGGATTGGACCCTCCCGTTGTGCTTACCGGGGGATCCGTTCCCTCCTGCCGCTGCCCCGGGTCCCGACGAGTGACCCGAGGCTTCCTGCTTCTCTCCCCACCGGGTTCTGCCTTCCTGGCAGGACCCGGCTGTAAGTAACTGAGCATGCGCGGCATGCTCAGTTACTTACACTATACACTGCAATACAAGTGCATTGCAGTGTAAAGGCTTGAGCCAAGAAGTAGAAAATGTAAAAAAGTTTAAAAAAAAATTTAATCTTTTTATAATATAATTAAATAAAAATAAAAGTCCCATAATCTCCCCAGTTACACATAAAATGCAAATAAAGTAAATAAAACACAAAAACACGTACATATTTGGTATCACCGCGTCCGTATTAATCTGTACAATAAATCTAAATCAATATTGAACCCGCTCGGTGAACGACTGAAAAGAACAACTGTTTTCGCAAAAAATAAGCCCTCAACCAGATCTGACAACAGAAAAATACAGAAGTTATGGCCCTGAAAAGTTGTCAATAGTAAAAACAAAGCGATTTTCTCCAATATTGGTTTTGCTCAGGAAAATTGAGCAAAAATAAGAAAAACTATATAAATGAGGTAACACCACAATCGTAGTGAACCAGAGAATAAAGATAAAATATTATTTTTACGTTACGGTGAGCGGGGGAAAAAAATGCTAACAATCCAAAATAAAAATTGATGATTTTGTTTGTGTCCCCCTTGAAATAGTTAATAAAATCTCATGAATAAGCTTTAGACTCCCAAAATGAATTATCTATACATTGTATATCATCCCGTAAATAATAAGACCTCATATGTTTGCATTACCAAAAAAAATAAAAATTTATACGTACAATGTGACAATACAAATCTGTTGTGAATGGCGCCTCCATTTATTCTATGCTCGGCCGTGCGCCCGTACAGAAGTTTACCACCACAGTGCGTTTCATCATTTAATTTATTCTGAAACTGTCAGTTTGGCCTAAATGAATGTATTTTCCAAAAAAATTCTATAGTTTCTAAATCGCAGGTCCATATTTTTTAACCCATGTGAAACACTTAAAGGGTTAATAGACTTAATAGAAGTTGTTTTACATATGTTGAGGGGTGAACTTTCTATAGTGGGGTAATTTATGGGGTTTTACTATTATTTAGGCCTCTCAAAGTCACTTGAAAGCTGAGTTGTCCCTCAAAATGTGAGTTTTGGCAATTTTCATGAAAATAAGAAAAATCGCACCTAAAGTTCTGCACCTCATAACATCCTAGAAAAATGACCGGAAGCATAAAATATCATCTCAGCATAAAGCAGATATTCCGTAAATGTTCATTATCAAACTTTTTGAGTAGTTTTACATCTTGTCTGGAAACCAGAACATTTCAAACTTGGAAAATGAAGAATTTTTACAAACTTTTGCCAAATTTTCATTTTTTTTCAGAACGAAACGCAAAACTTATCACTTACCGTATATACTCGTGTATAAGCCGAGATTTTCAGCACAAAAAATGTGCTGAAAAACCTCGCCTCGGCTTATACACGAGTCAATGATAAAAATAAATACATTAATACTCACCCTCCGGTGTCCCCGATGTTCCTTGCGGCTCCCGATCCCTGTCGCGGCTCCCGGCGGCTTCTTCACTCTTCACTGGCCGGGAGATCGCGCTGGCCGTCGCACACTGTGATGTGACGCTGTCGCCGCGGATGACGTCATCAGCGGCGACAGCGCGGCATCACAGTGTGCGACGGCCAGTGCGATCTCCCGGCCAGAGAAGAGTGAAGAAGCCGCCGGGAGCCGCGATGGGGATCGGAAGCCGGACTACATCGTGACAAGGAGGGTGAGTATTAAGTTTATTTCTTTATCTGTTATCTGATTGGCAGGCTGTATACTACTGATGGGGCAGGCTGTATACTACTGATGGGGGCAGGCTGTATACTACTGATGGGGGCAGGCTGTATGCTACGGGGGCAGGCTGTATACTGCAAGGGGACAAGCTGTATAACTACTGGGGGCTGGCTGTATACTACATGGGGGCTGGTTGGCTGTATACTACATGGGGGCTGGCTGTATACTACACCCTCGGCTTATACTCGAGTCAATAGGTTTTCCCAGTTTTCGGTGGTAAAATTAGGGGTCTCGGCTTATACTCGGGTCGGCTTATACTCGAGTATATACGGTAAATTTTATAACTAACATGAAGTACAATGTGTCACGAGAAAACATTCTCAAAATCACCCGGATATGTTAAAGTGTTCCGAAGTTATAACCAATTATCGTGAGACATGTCAGATTTGAAAAATCGAGTCTGGTCATTGAACTGAAAACTAGTGTCGGTGATAAGGGGTTAAGTGACAAACAAAAATATTCTTACCTTATCACTCCTAAACACTTTTTGCATAATAATTTGGAACACAGTATTTATAGGGCCGTTTTATGGAGAGGGCTGCCAGGTCGCGCACCTCAGGGCCTTCACCACTTTGTTTCCAAAGGGGCCCATCCCAACGATGGGTTATAGTGTATGGCTGCCAAAATTGCCCTCTATACTGTACGTGCCCGGACTCAAATCCGGACTGTAGCCGGAGGCAACCCACATGCTGGTTTAATATATATAAATATATATTTTTTCGTCTCTGAGGGAGCTGTATATATTTAGAACTGGCAAAATGTACTTTATTGAAAAAAATTGTAGGGAGGGGCTCCCAAAAATTTGCGCAAAGGGGCCGCTGCCACCCTTAATCCAGCTATATATGTATATTATTTACTGTATATTCACACACAAATTCTTAAACAACGTAATGAACTTGATAAATGAGTTTTCAGAATTTCTTCTCTTCCCCTTCCTTCACCATATTACACATTATGATATATAAGGTTTAAATCACACTGATATTTTTTTCATGCAGATGTTTCAAGAAGTAAAACGTTGCTTTTGCATTTCAAAGATGACCTGTTTTTGTCAGTTTTATGGAATTTAGTGTGGGATGCACGCGCAATTAACACAGAAAATGTGAACAAACAAGTTTTTACTTTTCAAAATTTACCAGTTTTTGCTTAACAAGGTTCTGAGATATTTGGATGGTCAGCTATTTTTCTATGCAACAGGTTAGTCAATGACAGTCAATGTCAATATTAGTTGTGTAAGGTAACTATAGCTAATTTATGGTCTATCTCATTTAAAACCTTAAAATATAGGTGTTAAATGTGGTTTTGAGAGAGACTGTTTTAAAGGGGTTGGTCACTTTGCCTCTTGTTTCTTGCAATGTGTGTAAGTGTGGAGGGGGAAGGATATTAGGTTATTTACCAATATACATCTATTAAAAGTTCTGCACCACTTTTTTGATATGTAAAGTAAAGCCTCCTTTTTCCTCATCAGCCAGACATTCCTGATCATAAAGTGGCCACTGATGGAGGGTCATGTGATGTTTGTCTTTCAATGAACAATCTCCCTGCCAGGATTTATATTGATGAATACTATCATAAGGTCCTGGAAGGGTGATTGTTTATAGACAGATATTGATTACATGATCCTCCATTAGCGGACATCTTTCTGATGAGGAAAAAGACAGGAGGCTTTAATTTACATATCAAAATAGTGGCACAAAACTTTAATAGAAGTTTAATGGTAAATTACACTAAGATCCTGCTCTCCACACTTACACTCACATTACAAAAAACATGAGGCAAAGTGACCAACCCTTTTAAACACAACTGGGATAATGTTCTTACAGGCTGCTTGACTGGAAAATCTGATAATATGAGAATTGTGAGTATACAGTGCGCTCACAAATCAGCCATTCTTAACACAGAGAATGTCAAAGGCAATAGTCAGGCCAGGTTACTACAGATCAGCACCAATATATTTACTCATAAACTAAGCTATAGTGCCTAGATGTAACCACTTTAACCCCTTAAAGCCACTAGTTTCCATTTTTTTCTCCCCACCATCAAAAATACCTATCTTTTTAATTTTTCAGTGTACAGAGCTGTGTGAGGGCTTGTTTTATACGCAACAAATTGTTTTTCCTAGTGACAGTATTTAATACTCAAAAAAAAAAATTAAAAATCTTGATTTTCCCCAAGTCTGATGTTAATAACTTTTTAATTCTTTCGCATTTCATTGCTACCATTTTGGGGACTGAACGACCTTTCGAAAACTTTCTATTAAACATTTTATATGATGCAAAATTGCAAAAAAGTGGCAATTCGGACATTTGTGCGTTATTTTCCATTATGGGGTTCACAGTTGGAATTACAGTTTTTAAATTTTGATTGATCGGGCATTTTTATTTATTTTTATACCAGTTCAAGGCAAAGGGGGATAATTTGAACTTTTGTTTGTTTGTCATTTTTTTACCATATTTTTAGACTCCCTAGGGTACTTGAACCCTAGGGTGTCTGATTACTCCCACCATATATTGCACTGCATCTGCTACTCACAGTCTGTTACAGATACTGCCTAAAGACAGACAGAACGAAACTCCATGCTGTCTTGGCAATTGATCACTGTGCCCAGTTAAAGTCACAGGGCATGGCGATCGAATCCAAGATGGCAGCACCCACGCACCACTTACATTTAAATGCCCCCAGCACCTTTGCCGGCATTTAAATGGTTAACACCTGTGATCGGTGCCAGCATTATACAGCAAACACCCGGTAAGTATGAAGAGGGCTCAGACCCCTCCAACAACAGGACGTTCGGAAACATACAAATGCGAAAAGCTGTTCTTAGAATAGAAAATACACACTGAAGATCAGCTCACCTGCTCTTGATAGATGCCATTTCGCTAGCACAAGAGGACCTGGAATGCAGGTTATCACAATGAGCAAACTAAAAAAAGACTCCAGCTTTGAAACGGGATTGTGCAAATAGTAGTCTTCCAGCTTTATTTTCCTTTTAAAACATATACATGCCAAGATGAATGAATAAGATGTTTTATCACAACAGTCTTGCACACTTATTACTCCTAATCCTTTGCCATCACGCAAAGGAAGACTGGAAGAATAGTATTTTTATGATCCCGTTTAAAAGCTAGAGTTCTTTTTCCTTTGCTCAGTCCTTAAAATATGTTTAAAAGCCTTGAGGTATTGGCATTTCTCCAGTATGTTATAAAAAGCTTCAAATTAAATTTGCAGGTTCAAAAATATCAGGGGCACAATGTAAAACATAGTTCAAGCTACACTATAGTGTGGTCTAATCAAACAGTTCCTTGTGTCATAGCTTCCTGGTCCCTTGTGTCTGTGACATGGTGAGGCAGAGGCATATTGGGGTTAACCATTACGAGAGCTGGATTTTCAGGTTTTATGTGGATTGGGCATCAACTTCATTTTGATTGCGCCATAAGCAAGGAATGTCCCTTACCACACCATTCCAAAACCTGCAGGTCATGGACCAATACTTAACTCAGGGTAGCAGCAGAATGATAAGGCAGGAGCATCAAATGACTGAAGGTGTTCAAAAAAGGTTGGGGACCTAAGGGACTGTTTCTACCACCGGCCAGAACAAACGACCACCTGGGGGGCGCCAGCCTCCATCACCCAATTGCTCCATATTGCACAATATTTAATAGCATTGGGGTCTTTAACCCCTTAGTGACCACCCATATGGATTTCTCCGTCGGTCACTTTGGGGCCTTAGGCTAGGCCGACGGTTTTCTCCCTCAGCCTAACCTAAGGTCTGCACTGGCCCACCGTGCAGGGAGGAGCAGTGCCACTGCTGTCTTATGACAGCCGGACCCTGTTCTAACAGACCGGATCGGAAGCCTGTTAACCCTTCGATGTACCTGCAGAGGGAGGGGGCTCCCTCCTGGCACCCAGCGATCTTCAGTGCCTAGTAGCCGGGGACCTAATGAAGGTCCCAGAGTCTGCCAGGGGCTGAGCCGAGCAGATGCCTGCTCCATTCTCCTCCCAGCCGTGCGACACCCCCGAGGTACGGGCAAAGCCGTGTGAATATTGCCTTAGAGATAGACGTTGGTTCCAGAACTTTGTTGAACAATAAGTAATTTTCTCCCCGCAATTTAGCTAACCATCCCATTTTCTTAGTGTAATTGATTTTTTTTAAAAAAAGATCCCGTTAACCCCAATGTACACTATGACCATAAAATGACAATGTGATGTTCAAGTTACCACAGCCACCAAGTGAATTAAAGGGTTTGTCCAACTATTTTCAAAAACTCACCTGATACAGTGCTGTGACATAGGGACGGGTGCACTTGCCAGGCGGCCGGAAGCCTAGGTGCCATGCCCCTGTAAGCAAACAGGGGAACGGCTCCGACGGACCGTGGCGTGCAGGAGGCAAGTCAAGGTTTTAATGTTTTTTTCAGACATACCCAACCCACCAGCAAAGATCTTGAAAAAGTCGGACAACCCCTTTAATGTCAAAGTATTAACATTTTTTCACTCAGTCTCAAAGGTCATTTGGACAATCCGGCCATGTTTCCCTCGAATGCTGGAAAAAGCAAACGCTTTAAATAAGACATACCCGGTTTCCCCTAAAATAGGACATCTTCCCGAAAATAAGACCTAGTACAATTTTGTTCAAGCTTAAAAATATAAGGCCTACCCTGAAATTAAGACCTAGAGGCAATCATTGTTACAGCTCCCCCCACAGCATACATTGGTATTAATAGACCTGGACAAGAAGGGGTCATTGAAGGAAAGTGCTATTGCTAAATATGAAAGATTGGGGCCAATGATACTAATAGAAGTGGAGTCAGCAAGAAATTCAGCATGAAATTCAGAGTTTAAAGAGACTAGAGAAGAGAAGAGAAGTTGAATTTTTTGCGACTTCTTGTTAATGGAACGTAATCTGCTTTGGTATGTTGCCAAAAAGTCTAGCCCCTAACTAAGATATCATCTTTCAACTCATTTGTCAGTCTAATGCGATTATGAAGCCTTGTTAATTCCAGACATGGACAAAGTCCCCCCCTAAAGGCATTATTTTGAGGGCAAAAAATGAGCAGCACATTTGCTTTTGCATCAATGCAACTTTTTTTTCTAGCAAAAAATCTGTCATCATAGCAATCAAATGTTCCAATTTGTCAGGCAGAAGGCCACCTCCACAGAGTCAAATACTATTTCTACATGTAAAAATGAAAATACGCTAACAAAAACTCACAGGTAATGGAACTCTCCAGGCCTACACACAAAATATCAGTAGCGGTTAATGAATATGACAGTAGTCTCATAACCTACCTTCCACTATAGGCATGGACTAAAAACCTTAAAGAAACTACAGGAAACTGAACAGCCCATTGGGAGGCAAGTATCCACATAACACAAACCATTCAAAGAGCAACCAAGGAAAAGATCAAAATCAGCATGTATAGGAGGGAGATGAAATTCGTGGATTTTGACTTATCCAACAAAGCACCCCATCCTGCCCTTTTACCTAGAGCAAAGAGCATGTAAGACTGTAAGTACTGTTTTCTATCATTAAAGTGGTATTTCCACAAAGACAAGTTTCGTAAATGTACTCAGGATAAAAAAAAATAACACATTTTCTAATTCACCGTTATTAACAAAAATACAGCATTTCACAGATAGAAGTCCAACGTGTCTCTATCAGTCCTGGTGTACACAATTTCAGTTGCCCCTGGATCTTCTTGGAGTTGAGTTGCTCCCTGCACTCTAGCCCCGGCATTCCAGGACGAGCCATCTTGTCTGACACTGTGGAGCTGAGTTGCTCCCTGCACTCTAGCCCTGGCATTCCAGGATGAGCCATCTTGTCTGACACTGTGGAGCTGAGTTGCTCCCTGCACTCTAGCCCCCAGGACGAGCCATCTGTCTGACACGTGTGTAGCTAGTGGTGCTCCCCCTGCACTCTAGTCCCCGGCATTCCAGGACGAGTCTTGTCTGACACTGTGGAGCTGAGTTGCTCCCTGCACTCTAGCCCCGGCATTCCAGGACGAGCCATCTTGTCTGACACTGTGGAGCTGAGTTGCTCCCTGCACTCTAGCCCCGGCATTCCAGGACGAGCCATCTTGTCTGACACTGTGGAGCTGAGTTGCTCCCTGCACTCTAGCCCCGGCATTCCAGGACGAGGCCATTCTTGTGAACTGGGAGCTGAGTTGCTCCCTGCACTCTAGCCCCGGCATTCCAGGACGAGCCATCTGTCTGACACTGTAGAGCTGAGTTGCTCCCTGCACTCTAGCCCCGGCATTCCAGGACGAGCCACTGTTCTGACACTGGGAGCTGAGTTGCTCCCTGCCTCTAGCCGGATTCCAGACGGCCATCTTGTCTACACGTGGAGTGAGTTGCTCCTGCACTCTAGCCCCGGCATTCCAGGACGAGCCATTTGTCTGACACTGTGGAGCTGAGTTGCTCCCTGCACTCTAGCCCCGGCATTCCAGGACGAGCCATCTTGTCTACACTGTGGAGCTGAGTTCCCCTGCATCTAGCCCCGGCATTCCAGGACGAGCCATCTTGTCTGACACTGTGGAGCTGAGTTGTCCCTGCACTCTAGCCCCGGCATTCCAGGACGAGCCATCTGGTTACACTGTGGAGCTGAGTTGCTCCCGCCACTCTAGCCCGGCATTCCAGGACGAGCCATCTTGTCTGACACTTGGAGCTGAGTTGCTCTGCACTCTAGCCCCGGCATTCCAGGACGAGCCCTCTTGTCTGACATGTGGAGCTGAGTTGCTCCCGCAATCTAGCCCCGGCATTCCAGGACGAGCCATCTTGTCTACCACGTGGAGCTGAGTTGCTCCCTGCACTCTAGCCCGGCATTCCAGGACGAGCCATCTTGTCTGACACTGTGGAGCTGAGTTGCTCCCTGCACTCTAGCCCCGCATTCCAGGACGAGCCATCTTGTCTGACCACTTTGGAGCTGAGTGCTCCCTGCACTCTAGCCCCGGCATTCCAGGACGAGCCATCTTGTCTGACACTGTGGAGACTGAGTTGCTCCCTGCACTCTAGCCCCGGCATTCCAGGACAGCCATCTTGTCTGACACTGTGGAGCTGAGTTGCTCCCTGACTCTAGCCCCGGCATTCCAGGACGAGCCATCTTGTCTGACACTGTGGAGCTGAGTTGCTCCCTGCACTCTAGCCCGGCATTCCAGGACGAGCCATCTTGTCTGACCACTGTGGAGCTGAGTGGCTCCCTGCACTCTAGCCCCGGCATTCCAGGAACGAGCCATCTTGTCTACCACTGTGGAGCTGAGTTGCTCCCTGCATCTAGCCCCGGCATTCCAGGACGAGCCATCTTGTCTGACACTGTGGAGCTGAGTTGCTCCCTGCACTCTAGCCCGGCATTTCAGGACGAGCATCTTGTCTACCATGTGGAGTGAGTTGTCCCTGCCACTCTAGCCCCGGATTCCAGGACGAGCCATTCTTGTCTGACACTGTGGAGCTGAGTGTTCCCTGCACCTAGCCCGGCATTCCAGGACGAGCCATCTTGTCTACCAACTGTGAGCTGGTTGCTCCCTGCACTCTAGCCCCGGCATTCCAGGACGAGCCATCTTGTCTACCACTGTGGAGCTGAGTTGCTCCCTGCACTCTAGCCCCGGCATTCCAGGACGAGCCATCTTGTCTGACACTGTGGAGCTGAGTTGCTCCCTGCACTCTAGCCCCGGCATTCCAGGACGAGCTCACGCTGAAACACACACACACACTGACTTCCTGCTGGCAGCTCCAAAGGAGAGTAAAGCTACAGACAGATAGGATCTTTATCTGGGGGAAGGCACAGGAGATCTGACAGTATGTGTTATAGGTGAGATATAGCAGTGCTGTGTATGTTATGCCTGTAATAGTGGAGCTGAAAATGTCATGTGTAATATGGACAGACCAGAATACCCTCCCAGAGCTTGTGCTTAGAGTGAACGCCCTCCCGCCATCATAGACACTCCTTTTTTTGATGAGCTCCAGAGGTTCTAATGGGGGTGAGGTCGGGAGCATGGGGCATGATTCTTGAATCATGGCAGGAAGTGCTGTCTGAAGCAACTCACAACATTATGGAGTCATCTTTACCCCTTCAGGGATCTGGCTGAAAATGTAGGCTGCTTAATAATTGGGACAGACTTCATAAGGACGGTTCACCTTTAATGGACACATGCCCAAACTACTTAGCACAGGTGTCTGCAATTGTTTCAATGATATAAAGAGCCCTGCACACAGCCCATCAATGAGTTTAACCCCTTAATGACCGCCGTACGGCTTTTTAACGGCGTCATTAAGGGTACTTCTTCTGACGCGTACGCCTTTACTACGGCGGCGCGTCAGAAGAAGATTGGTTCCGGACACCGGGTCTCGCTGGTGCCGGTGTCGGGCTGTGATATCACAGCCCAGACCCGGCACCAACACCGGGATCGGAAAACTCTGATCCCGGGTGAACCCTTACACGCCGCGGTCAAGCATGACCGGGCGTGCAAGTGTGTCCCCGTGGATTGGACCCTCCCGTTGTGCTTACCGGGGGATCCGTTCCCTCTGCCGCTTGCCCCGGGTCCCGACGGTGACCCGAGGCTCTGCTTCTCTCCCCACCGGGTTGCCCTTCCTGGCAGGACCCGCTGTGTAGTAACTGAGCATGCGCGGCATGCTCAGTTACTTACAATACACTGCCAATACAAGTGCAAATTGCAGTGTAAGGCTTGAGCCAAGAAGTAGTAGAAGAGAAAAAGATATAAAAAATTAAAAAAAAAAATTTAACTTTTTATAATAATTAAATAAAAATTATAAAAGTCCATAATCTCCCAGTTACACATAAAATGCAAATAAAGTAAATAAACACAAAAACACGTACATATTTGGTATCACCGCGTCCGTATTAACTGTACAATAAATCTAAATCAATATTGAACCCGCTCGGTGAACGACCCTGAAAAAGAACAACTGTTTCGTCAAAAAATAAGCCTCAACCAGATCTGACAACAGAAAAATACAGAAGTTATGGCACCTGAAAAGTTGTATTCAATAGTAAAAACAAAGCGATTTTCTCCAATATTGGTTTGCTCAGGAAAATTGAGCAAAAATAAGAAAAAAACTATATAAATGAGGTAACACCACAATCGTAGTGAACCAGAATAAAGATAAAATATTATTTTTACGTTACGGTGAGCGGGGGAAAAAAATGCTAACAATCCACAAATAAAAAATGTGATTTGATTTTGTGTCCCCCTTGAAATAGTTAATAAAATCTCATGAATAAGCTTTAGAATCCCAAAATGAATTATCTATACATGTATATCATCCCGTAAATAATAAGACCTCATATGTTTGCATTACAAAAAAAATAAAAATTTATACGTACAATGTGACAATACAAATCTGTTGTGAATGGCGCCTCCATTTATTCTATGCTCGGCCGTGCGCGTACAGAAGTTTACCACCACAGTGCGTTCATCATTTAATTATTCTGAAACTGTCAGTTGGCAAATGAATGTATTTCCAAAAAAATTCTATAGTTCTAAATCGCAGGTCCATATTTTTTAACCCATGTGAAACACTAAAGGGTTAATAGACTTAATAGAAGTTGTTTTACATAGTTGAGGGGTGAACTTTCTATAGTGGGGTAATTATGGGGTTTTACTATTATTTAGGCCTCTCAAAGTCACTTGAAAGCTGAGGTTGTCCCTCAAAATGTGGTTTTGGCAATTTTCATGAAAATAAGAAAAATCGCACCTAAAGTTCTGCACCCCATAACATCCTAGAAAATGACCGGAGCATAAAATATCATCTCAGCATAAAGCAGAGATTCCGTAAATGTTCATTATCAAACTTTTGAGTAGTTTACATTTGTCTGGAAACCAGAACATTTCAAACTTGGAAAATGAAGAATTTTTACAAACTTTTGCCAAATTTTCATTTTTTTCAGACGAAACGCAAAACTTATCACTTACCGATACTAGCGTAAGCCGAGATTTCAGCACAAAAAAGTGCTGCTGAAAAACCTCGCCTCGGCTTATACACGAGTCAATGATAAAAATAAAACATTAATAATCACCCTCCGGTGTCCCCGATGTTCCTTGCGGCTCCCGATCCCTGTCGCGGCTCCCGGCGGCTTTTTCAATCTTCACTGGCCGGGAGATCGCGCTGGCCGTCGCACACTGTGATGTGACGCTGTCGCCACAGATGACGTCATCAGCGGCGACAGCGCGGCATTACAGTGTGCGATGGCCCGTGCGATCTCCCGGCCAGAGAAGAGTGAAGAAGCCGCTGGGAGCCGCGATGGGGATCGGAAGCCGCGAGAACATCGTGACAACGGAGGGGTGAGTATTAGTTTATTTCTTATCTGTTATACTGATGGGGGCAGGCTGTATACTACTGATGGGGGCAGGCTGTATACTACTTGGGGCAGGCGTATCTGATGGCGAGGCGGTATGCTCGGGGCAGGCTGTATACGCAGGGGACAAGCGTATACTACTGGGGGCGGCTGTATATAACATGGGGGCGGTTGGCTGTATACTACATGGGGCTGCTGTTACTACACCCTCGGCTTATACTGAGTCAATAGGTTTTCCCAGTTTTCGGTGGTAAAAATTAGGGTCTCGGCTTATACTCGGGTCGGCTTATACTCGGTATATACGGTAAATTTTATAACTAACATGAAGTACAATGTGTCACGAGAAAACATTTCAAAATCACCCGGATATGTTAAAGTGTTCCGAAGTTATAACCAATATCGTGAGACATGTCAGATTTGAAAAATCGGTCTGGTCATTGAACTGAAAACAGTGGTCGGTGATAAGGGGTTAAGTGACAAACAAAAAATTCTTACCTTATCACTCCTAACACTTTTGCATAATAATTTGGAACACAGTATTTATAGGGCCGTTTTATGGAGAGGGCTGCCAGGTCGCGCACCTCAGGGCCTTCACCACTTTGTTTCCAAAGGGCCCATCCCAACGAGGGTGTATAGTGTATGGCTGCCAAAATGCCCTCTATACTGTACGTGGCCCGGACTCAAATCCGGACTGTAGCGGAGGCAACCCACATGCTGGTTTAATATATATAAATATATATTTTTTGTCTTGAGGGAGTGTATATATTTAGAACTGGCAAAATGTACTTTATGAAAAAAATTGTAGGAGGGGCTCCCAAAAATTTGCGCAAAGGGGCCGCTGCCCCCCCTTAATCCAGCATATATGTATATTATTACTGTATATTCACACACAAATTCTTAAAAACGTAATGAACTGATAAATGAGTTTTCAGAATTTCTTCTCTTCCCCTTCCTTCACCATATCACATATGATATTAAGGTTTAAATCACACTGATATTTTTTCATGCAGATGTTTTCAGAAGTATAAAAATTGCTTTTGCATTTCAAAGATGACCTGTTTGTCAGTTTTGTAGGAAGTGTGGAAGCGAATTAGAAAGTGTGAAAAGTTTTACTTTTCAAAATTACCAGTTTTTCTTAACAAGGTTCTGAGATTTGGATTTGGATGGTCAGCTATTTTTCTATGCAACAGGGTTAGTCAATGACAGTCAATGTCAATATTAGTTGTGTAAGGTAACTATAGCTAATTTATGGTCTATCTCATTTAAAACCTTAAAATATAGGTGTTAAATGTGTTTTGAGAGAGACTGTTTTAAAGGGGTTGGTCACTTTCTCTTGTTTCTTGCAATGTGTGTAAGTGTGGAGGGGGAAGGAAGGATATTAGGTTATTTACCAATATACATCTATTAAAAGTTCTGCACCATTTTTGATATGTAAAGAAAGCCCTCTTTTTCCTCATCAGCCAGACATTCCTGATCATAAAGTGGCCACTGATGGAGGGTCATTGTGATGTTGTCTTCAATGAACAATCGCCCTGCCAGGATTATATTGATGAATACTTCATAAGGTCGGGAAGGGTGATTGTTTATAGACAGATATTGATACATGATCCCCATTAGCGGACCATCTTTCTGATGAGGAAAAAAAGACAGGAGGCTTTAATTTACATATCAAAATAGTGGCACAAACTTTATAGAAGTTTAATGGTAAATTAACTAAGATCCTGCTCTCCACACTTACACATCACATAACAAAAACATGAGGCAAAGTGACCAACCTTTTAAACACAACTGGAGAATGTTTCTTACAGGCTGCTTGACTGGAAAAATCTGATAATATGAGAATTGTGAGTATCAGTGCGCTCACAAATCAGCCATTCTTAACACAGAGAATGTCAAAGGCAATAGTCAGGCCAGGTTACTACAGATCAGCACCAATATATTTACTCATAAACTAAGCTATAGTGCCTAGATGTAACCACTTTAACCCCTTAAAGCCACTAGTTTCCATTTTTTTTCTCCCCACCATCAAAAATACCTATCTTTTAATTTTCAGTGTACAGAGCTGTGTGAGGGCTGTTTGTATACGCAACAAATTGTTTTCCTAGTGACAGTATTTAATACTCAAAAAAAAAAAATAAAAAAATCTTGATTTCCCCAAGTTGATGCTAATAACTTTTTAATTCTTTCGCATTTTGCTACCATTTTGGGACTGAACGACCTTTCGAAAACTTTCTATTAAACATTTTATATGATGCAAAATTGCAAAAAAAGTGGCAATTCGGACATTTGTGCATTATTTTCCATTATGGGGTTCACCACCGGGATAATTACAGTTTCCAAATTTGATTGATCTGGCATTTTTATTTATTTTTAACAGTTCGAGGCAAAGGGGGATGATTTGAAGTTTGGTTGTCATTTTTTTTACCATATTTATTTTAGACTCCCTAGGGTACTTGAACCTAGGGTGTCTGATTACTCCCACCATATATTGCACTGCATTGCTCACTCACAGTCTGTTACAGATACTGCCTAAGACAGACGAACGAACTCCCATGCTGTCTTGGCAATTGATCACTGTGCCCAGTTAAAGTCAAAGGCATGGCGATCGAATCCAGATGGCAGCACCCACGCACCACTGACATTTTAATGCCCCCAGCACCTTTGCCGGCATTTAATGGTTAACACCTGTGATCGGGTGCCAGCATTATTACAGGCAAACACCCGGTAAGTATGAAGAGGGCTCAGACCCCTCCAACACAGGCGGTTGGGGAAACATACAAATGCGAAAAGCTGTTCTTTAGAATAGAAAATACACACTGAAGATCAGCTCACCCTGCTCTTGATAGATGCCATGTTCGCTAGCACAAGAGGACCTGGAATGCAGGTTATCACAATGAGCAAACTAAAAAAAAGACTCCAGCTTTGAAAAGGGATTGTGCAATAGTAGTCTTCCAGCTTTATTTTTCTTTTAAAACACATATACATGCCAAGATGAATGAATAAGATGTTTTATCACAACACAGTCTTGCACCACTTATTAGTCCTAATCCTTTGCACACAGCAAAGGAAGACTGGAAGAATAGTATTTTATGATCCCGTTTCAAAGCTAGAGTTTCTTTTTTCTCTTGCTCGTCCTTAAAATATGTTTAAAAGCCTTGAGGTGATTGGTATTTCTCCAGTTGTTATAAAAAGCTTCAAATTAAATTTGCAGGTTACAATATTAGGGGCACAAATGAAAACATAGTTCAAGCTACACTATAGTGTGGTCTAATCAAACAGTCTTGTGTCATAGCTTCTGGTCCCTTGTGTCTGGACATGGTGAGGCAGAGGCATATTGGGGTTAAACCATTAACGAGAGCTGGATTTTCAGGTTTATGTGGATGGGCATCAACTTCATTTTGATTGCGCCATAAGCAAGGAAGTTCCTACCACACCATTCCACAAACTGCAGGTCATGGACAATACTTAACTCAGGGTACAGCAGAACGATAAGGCAAGAGCATCAAATGACCTGAGGTGTTCAAAAAGGTTGGGGACCTAAGGGACTGTTTCTACACCGCCCGAAAAAAACGACCAGGCCGGGGGCGCCAGCCCTCATACCCAATGCTCCATATTGCACAATATTTAATAGCATTGGGGTCTTTAACCCCTTAGTGGACACAATATGGATCTCGCCCGTCACTTGGGGGCCTAGGCTAGGCCGACGGTTTTCACTCAGCCTAACCTAAGGTTGAACTGGCCCACTGTGCAGGAGAGAGCAGTGCCACTGCTGTCTTATGACAGCCGGACACTTTCTAACAGACCGGATCGGAAGCTGTTATTAACCCTCGTGTACCTGCAGAGGGAGGGGGCTCCCTCCCGGCACCCAGCGACTTCAGTGCCTAGTAGCCGGGGACCTAATGAAGGTCCCAGAGTCTGCCAGGGGCTGAGCCAAGCAGATGCCTGCTCCTTTCCTCCAGCCGTGCGACACCCCCGACGGGTACGGGCAAAGCCGTGTGAATATGCCCTTAGAGATAGACGTTGGTTCCAGAACTTGTTTGAACAATAAGTAATTTCTCCCCCGCAATTTAGCTAACCATCCCATTTTCTTAGTGTAAATTGATTTTTTTTAAAAAAGATCCCGTTACCCCAATGTACACTATGACCATAAAATGACATGTGTGTAGTTCAGTTACCAAGCCACCCAAGTGAATAAAGGGTTTGTCCAACTATTTTCAAAAACTCCCTTATACAGTGCTGTGACATAGGACGGTGCACTTGCCAGGCGGCCGGAAGCTAGGTGCATGCCCTGTAAGCCAAACAGGGAACGGCTCCGACGGACCGTGGCGTGCAGGAGGCAAGTCAAGGTTTTAATGTTTTTTTCAGACATACCCAACCCACCAGCAAAGATCTTGAAATAGTCGACAACCCCTTTAATGTCAAGTATTAACATTTTTTCACTCAGTCTCAAGAGGTCATTTGGAGACAATCCGGCCATGTTTCCCTCGAAGGCTGGAAAAAGACAAACGCTTTAAATAGACATACCCGGTTTCCCCTAAAATAGGACATCCTTCCCGAAAATAAGACCTAGTACAATTTTGTTCAAGCTTAAAAATATAAGGCCTACCCGAAAATTAAGACCGAGGCAATCATTGTTACAGCTCCCCACAGCATACATTGGTATTAATAGACCTGGACAAGAAGGGGTCATTGAAGGAAAGTGCTATTGCTAAATATGAAAGATTGGGGCCAATGATACTAATAGAATGGGAGTCAGCAAGAAATTCAGCATGAATTCAGAGTTTAAAGGACTAGAGAAGAGAGAGAAGTTGATTTTTGCGACTCTTGTTCATAGAAAGTATCTGCTTTGGTATGTTGCAAAAAGTCTAGCCCCTAACTAAGATATCATCTTTCAACTCATTGTCAGTCTAATGCGATTATGAAGCCTTGGTTATAATCCAGACATGGACAAAGTCCCCCCCTAAAGGCATTATTTGAGGCAAAAAATGAGAGCACAATTTGCTTTTGCATCAATGCAACTTTTTTTTCTAGCAAAAAATCTGTCATCATAGCAATCAAATGTCCAATTTGTCGGCAGAAGGCCACCTCCACAGAGTCACATACTATTTCTACATGTAAAAATGAAAATACGCTAACAAAACTCACAGGTAATGGAACTCTCCAGGCCTACACACAAAATATCAGTAGCGGTTAATGAATATGACAGTAGTCTCATAACCTACCTTCCACTATAGGCATGGACTAAAAACCTTCAAGAACTACAGGAAACTGAAAAGCCCATTGGGAGGCAAGTATCCCATAACACAAACCTTCAAAGAGCAACCAAGAAAAGATCAAAATCAGCATGTATAGGAGGGAGATGAAATTCGTGGATTTTGACTTATCCAACCAAAGCACCCACCTGCCCTTTTACCTAGAGCAAAGAGCATGTAAGACGTAATACTGTTTTCTATCAGTAAATGGTATTTTCCACAAAGAAAGTTTCGTAAATGTACTCAGGATAAAAAAATACAACACATTTTTCTCTAATCACAGTTATTAACAAAAATCACAGCATTTCACGATAAGTCCAACGGTCTCTATCAGTCCTGCTGTTACACAATTTCAGTTGCCCTGGCTCGCTCTTGGAGCCGAGTTGCTCCCTGCAACTCTAGACCCGCGCAGTTCCAGGAACGAGCCATCTGTTTCTGACACTGTGAGACTGAGTTGCTCCTGCACTCTAGCCCCGGCATTCCAGGACGAGCCACTTGTCTGACACTGTGGAGCTGTTGCTCCCTGCACTCTAGCCCCGGCATTCCAGGACGAGCCATTTGTCTGACACTTGTAGAGCTGATTTGCTCCCTGCACTCTAGCCCCCGGATTCCAGGACGAGCCATCTGGTCTGACACTTGTGGAGCTGGTGCTCCCTGCACTCTAGCCCGGCATTCCAGGACGAGCCATCTTGCTACCACTGGAGCTGAGTTGCTCCCTGCACTCTAGCCCCCGGCATTCCAGACGAGCATCTTGTCTGACACTGTGGGACTGATTGCTCCTGCACTCTAGCCCGGCATTCCAGGACGAGACATCTTGTCTGACACTGTGGAGCTGAGTTGCTCCCTGCACTCTAGCCCGGCATTCCAGGACGAGCCATCTTGTCTGACACTGTGGAGCTGAGTTGTCCCTGCACTCTAGCCCCGGCATGCCAGGACGAGCCATCTTGTTGACACTGTGGAGCTGAGTTGCTCCCTGCACTCTAGCCCCGGCATTCCAGGACGAGCCATCTTGTCTGACACTGTAGAGCTTGAGTTGCTCCCTCACTCTAGCCCCGCATTCCAGGACGAGCCACTGTTCTGACACTGTGGAGCTGAGTTGCTCCCTGCACTCTAGCCGGCATTCCAGGACGGCCATCTTGTCTACACGTGGAGTGAGTTTGCTCCTGCACTCTAGCCCCGGCATTCCAGGACGAGCCATTTGTTGACACTGTGGAGCTGAGTTGCTCCCTGCACTCTAGCCCCGGCATTCCAGGGACGAGCCATCTTGTCTACCACTGTGGAGCTGAGTTGCCCCTGACTCTAGCCCCCGGCATTCCAGGACGGAGCCATCTTGTCTGACACTGTGGAGCTGAGTTGCTCCCTGCACTCTAGCCCCGGCATTCCAGGACGAGCCATCTTGGTCTACCACTGTGGAGGGCTGAGTTGCTCCCGCCACTCTAGCCCGGCATTCCAGGAAAGCCATCTTGTCTACCACTTGGAGCTGAGTTGCTCTGCCACTCTAGACCCGCATCCAGGACGAGCCTCTTGTCTGACACTGTGGAGCTGAGTTGCTCCCTGCATCTAGCCCCGGCATTCCCAGGACGAGCCATCTTGTCTACCACGTGGAGCTGAGTTGCTCCCTGCACTCTAGCCCGGCATTCCAGGACGAGCCATCTTGTCTGACACTGTGGAGCTGATTGCTCCCTGCACTCTAGCCCCGGCATTCCAGGACGAGCCATCTTGTCTGAACCAACTGGAGCTGAGTTGCTCCCTGCACTCTAGCCCCTGGCATTCCAGGACGAGCCATCTTGTCTACCACTGTGGAGTGAGTTGCTCCCTGCACTCTAGCCCCGGCATTCCAGGACGAGCCATCTTGTCTGACACATGTGGAGCTGAGTTGCTCCCTGACTCTAGCCCGGCATTCCAGGACGAGCCATCTTGTCTGACACCTGTGGAGCTGAGTTGCTCCCTCGCACTCTTAGCCCGGCATTCCAGGACGAGCCCATCTTGTCTACCACTGTGGAGCTGATGCTCCCTGCACTCTAGCCCCGGCATTCCAGGACGAGCCATCTTGTCTACACTGTGGAGCTGAGTTGCTCCCTGCAACTCTAGCCCCGGATTCCAGGACGAGCCATCTTGTCTGACACTGTGGAGCTGAGTTGCTCCCTGCACTCTAGCCCCGGCATTCCAGGACGGAGCCATCTTGCTACCCATGTGGAGACTGAGTTGTCCCTGCACTCTAGCCCCGGAATTCAGGACGAGCCATCTTGTCTGACACTGTGGAGCTGAGTAGTTCCCCTGCACCTCTAGCCCCCGGCATTCCAGGACGAGCCATCTTGTCTACCACTGTGGAGCTGAGTTGCTCCCTGCACTCTAGCCCCGGCATTCCAGGACGAGCCATCTTTGTCACACTGTGGAGCTGAGTTGCTCCCTGCACTCTAGCCCCGGCATTCCAGGACGAGCCATCTTGTCTGACACTGTGGAGCTGAGTTTGCTCCCTGCACTCTGCCCCGGCATTCCAGGCTAGCCATCTTGTCTGACACTGTGGAGCTGAGTTGCTCCGGCCCACTTCTAGCCCCGGCATTCCAGGACGAGCCATCTTGTCTGACACTGTGGAGCTGAGTTGCTCCCTGCACTCTAGCCCCGGCATTCCAGGACGAGCCATCGCTGACACTGTGAGCTGAGTTGCTCCCTCACTATAGCCCCGGCATTCCAGGACGAGCTCACGCGGATGAAAACACACACACACTGACTTCCTGCTGGCAGCTCCAAAGGAGAGTAAAGCTACAGACAGATAGGATCTTTATCTGGGGGAAGGCACAGGAGATCTGAAAGTATGTCTTATAGGTAAGATATAGCAGTGCTGTGTATGTTATGCCTGTAATAGTAGAGCTGAAAATGTCATGTGTAATATGCATCTCATGGATGTCATTATCGGCGACAGAATACCCTCCCAGAGCTTGTGCTTAGAGTGAACGCCTCCCGCCATCATAGACACTCCTTTTTTGATGATGCTCCAGAGTTCTAATGGGGGTGAGGTCGGGGAGCATGGGGCATGATTCTTGAATCATGGCAGGAAGTGCTGTCTGAGAGCAACTCACAACATTATGGAGTCATCTTTACCCCTTAGGATCTGGCTGAAAATGTAGGCTGCTTAATAATTGGGACAGACTTCATAAGGACGGTGTCACCTTTAATTGGACACACTGCCCAAACTACTTAGCACAGGTGTCTGCAATTGTCTTCAATGATATAAAGAGCCCTGACACACAGCCCATCAATGAGTTTAACCCCTTAATGACCAGCCGTACGGCTTTTTACGGCAGGTCATTAAGGGTATTCTTCTGACGCGTACGCCTTTTACGGCGGCGCGTTCAGAAGAAGATAGGATTCGGGACACCGGGTCTCGCTGGTGCCGGTGTCGGGCTGTGATATCACAGCCCAGACCCGGCACCAACACCGGGATCGGAAAAACTCTGATCCGGGTGAACCCTTACACGCCGCGGTCAAGCATGACCGGGCGTGCAAGTGTGTCCCCGTGGATTGGACCCTCCCGTTGTGCTACGGGGGATCCGTTCCCTCTGGCCGCTTGCCCCGGGTCCCGACGAGTGACCCGAGGCTCTGCTTCTCTCCCCACCGGGTTGCCTTCCTGGCAGGACCCGCTGTGTAAGTAACTGAGCATGCGCGGCATGCTCAGTTACTTACAATACACTGCCAATACAAGTGCAATTGCAGTGTAAGGCTTGAGCCAAGAAGTAGATAAGAGAAAAAGTATATAAAAAGTAAAAAAAAAAATTTAATCTTTTTATAATAAATTAAATAAAAATATAAAAGTCCATAATCTCCCAGTTACACATAAAATGCAAATAAAGTAAATAAAACACAAAAAACACGTACATATTTGGTATCACCGCGTCCGTATTAATCTGTACAATAAATCTAAATCAATATTGAACCCGCTCGGTGAACGACTGAAAAAGAACAACGTGTTCGCAAAAAATAAGCCTCAACCAGATCTGACAACAGAAAAATACAGAAGTTATGGCACCTGAAAAGTTGTATCAATAGTAAAAACAAAGCGATTTTCTCCAATATTGGTTTGCTCAGGAAAATTGAGCAAAAATAAGAAAAAAACTATATAAATGAGGTAACACCACAATCGTAGTGAACCAGAATAAAGATAAAATATTATTTTTACGTTACGGTGAGCGGGGGAAAAAAATGCTAACAATCCACAAATAAAAAATGTGATTTGATTTTGTGTCCCCCTTGAAATAGTTAATAAAATCTCATGAATAAGCTTTTAGAATCCCAAAATGAATTATCTATACATGTATATCATCCCGTAAATAATAAGACCTCATATGTTTGCATTACAAAAAAAATAAAAATTTATACGTACAATGTGACAATACAAATCTGTTGTGAATGGCGCCTCCATTTATTCTATGCTCGGCCGTGCGCCGTACAGAAGTTTACCACCACAGTGCGTTCATCATTTAATTTATTCTGAAACTGTCAGTTGGGCATAATGAATGTATTTCCAAAAAAATTCTATAGTTTCTAAATCGCAGGTCCATATTTTTTAACCCATGTGAAACACTAAAGGGTTAATAGACTTAATAAAGTTGTTTTACAAGTTGAGGGGTGAACTTTCTATAGTGGGGTAATTATGGGGTTTTACTATTATTTAGGCCTCTCAAAGTCACTTGAAAGCTGAGGTTGTCCTCAAAATGTGGTTTTGGCAATTTTCATGAAAATAAGAAAAATCGCACCTAAGTTCTGCACCCCATAACATCCTAGAAAATGACCGGAGCATAAAATATCATCTCAGCATAAAGCAGAGATTCCGTAAATGTTCATTATCAAACTTTTGAGTAGTTTACATTTGTCTGGAAACCAGAACATTTCAAACTTGGAAAATGAAGAATTTTTACAAACTTTTGCCAAATTTTCATTTTTTTCAGACGAAACGCAAAACTTATCACTTACCGATACTAGCGTAAGCCGAGATTTCAGCACAAAAAAGTGCTGCTGAAAAACCTCGCCTCGGCTTATACACGAGTCAATGATAAAAATAAAACATTAATAATCACCCTCCGGTGTCCCCGATGTTCCTTGCGGCTCCCGATCCCGGTCGCGGCTCCCGGCGGCTTTTTCAATCTTCACTGGCCGGGAGATCGCGCTGGCCGTCGCACACTGTGATGTGACGCTGTCGCCACAGATGACGTCATCAGCGGCGACAGCGCGGCATTACAGTGTGCGATGGCCCGTGCGATCTCCCGGCCAGAGAAGAGTGAAGAAGCCGCTGGGAGCCGCGATGGGGATCGGAAGCCGCGAGAACATCGTGACAACGGAGGGGTGAGTATTAGTTTATTTCTTATCTGTTATACTGATGGGGGCAGGCTGTATACTACTGATGGGGGCAGGCTGTATACTACTTGGGGCAGGCGTATCTGATGGCGAGGCGGTATGCTCGGGGCAGGCTGTATACGCAGGGGACAAGCGTATACTACTGGGGGCGGCTGTATATAACATGGGGGCGGTTGGCTGTATACTACATGGGGCTGCTGTTACTCACCCTCGGCTTATACTGAGTCAATAGGTTTTCCCAGTTTTCGGTGGTAAAAATTAGGGTCTCGGCTTATACTCGGGTCGGCTTATACTCGGTATATACGGTAAATTTTATAACTAACATGAAGTACAATGTGTCACGAGAAAACATTTCAAAATCACCCGGATATGTTAAAGTGTTCCGAAGTTATAACCAATTATCGTGAGACATGTCAGATTTGAAAAATCGGTCTGGTCATTGAACTGAAAACAGTGGTCGGTGATAAGGGGTTAAGTGACAAACAAAAAATTCTTACCTTATCACTCCTAACACTTTTGCATAATAATTTGGAACACAGTATTTATAGGGCCGTTTTATGGAGAGGGCTGCCAGGTCGCGCACCTCAGGGCCTTCACCACTTTGTTTCCAAAGGGCCCATCCCAACGAGGGTGTATAGTGTATGGCTGCCAAAATGCCCTCTATACTGTACGTGGCCCGGACTCAAATCCGGACTGTAGCGGAGGCAACCCACATGCTGGTTTAATATATATAAATATATATTTTTTGTCTTGAGGGAGTGTATATATTTAGAACTGGCAAAATGTACTTTATGAAAAAAATTGTAGGAGGGGCTCCCAAAAATTTGCGCAAAGGGGCCGCTGCCCCCCCTTAATCCAGCATATATGTATATTATTACTGTATATTCACACACAAATTCTTAAAAACGTAATGAACTGATAAATGAGTTTTCAGAATTTCTTCTCTTCCCCTTCCTTCACCATATCACATATGATATTAAGGTTTAAATCACACTGATATTTTTTCATGCAGATGTTTTCAGAAGTATAAAAATTGCTTTTGCATTTCAAAGATGACCTGTTTGTCAGTTTTGTAGGAAGTGTGGAAGCGAATTAGAAAGTGTGAAAAGTTTTACTTTTCAAAATTACCAGTTTTTCTTAACAAGGTTCTGAGATTTGGATTTGGATGGTCAGCTATTTTTCTATGCAACAGGGTTAGTCAATGACAGTCAATGTCAATATTAGTTGTGTAAGGTAACTATAGCTAATTTATGGTCTATCTCATTTAAAACCTTAAAATATAGGTTTAAATGTGTTTTGAGAGAGACTGTTTTAAAGGGGTTGGTCACTTTCTCTTGTTTCTTGCAATGTGTGTAAGTGTGGAGGGGGAAGGAAGGATATTAGGTTATTTACCAATATACATCTATTAAAAGTTCTGCACCATTTTTGATATGTAAAGAAAGCCCTCTTTTTCCTCATCAGCCAGACATTCCTGATCATAAAGTGGCCACTGATGGAGGGTCATTGTGATGTTGTCTTCAATGAACAATCGCCCTGCCAGGATTATATTGATGAATACTTCATAAGGTCGGGAAGGGTGATTGTTTATAGACAGATATTGATACATGATCCCCATTAGCGGACCATCTTTCTGATGAGGAAAAAAAGACAGGAGGCTTTAATTTACATATCAAAATAGTGGCACAAACTTTATAGAAGTTTAATGGTAAATTAACTAAGATCCTGCTCTCCACACTTACACATCACATAACAAAAACATGAGGCAAAGTGACCAACCTTTTAAACACAACTGGAGAATGTTTCTTACAGGCTGCTTGACTGGAAAATCTGATAATATGAGAATTGTGAGTATCAGTGCGCTCACAAATCAGCCATTCTTAACACAGAGAATGTCAAAGGCAATAGTCAGGCCAGGTTACTACAGATCAGCACCAATATATTTACTCATAAACTAAGCTATAGTGCCTAGATGTAACCACTTTAACCCCTTAAAGCCACTAGTTTCCATTTTTTTTCTCCCCACCATCAAAAATACCTATCTTTTAATTTTCAGTGTACAGAGCTGTGTGAGGGCTGTTTGTATACGCAACAAATTGTTTTCCTAGTGACAGTATTTAATACTCAAAAAAAAAAAATAAAAAAATCTTGATTTCCCCAAGTTGATGCTAATAACTTTTTAATTCTTTCGCATTTGTGCTACCATTTTGGGGACTGAACGACCTTTCGAAAACTTTCTATTAAACATTTTATATGATGCAAAATTGCAAAAAAAGTGGCAATTCGGACATTTGTGCATTATTTTCCATTATGGGGTTCACCACCGGGATAATTACAGTTTCCAAATTTTGATTGATCGGCTTTTTATTTATTTTTAACAGTTCGAGGCAAAGGGGGATGATTTGAAGTTTTTGTCATTTTTTTACCATATTTTTATTTTTAGACTCCCTAGGGTACTTGAACCCTAGGGTGTCTGATTACTCCCACCATATATTGCACTGCATTGCTCACTCACATCTGTTACAGATACTGCCTAAAGACAGACAGAACGAACTCCCATGCTGTCTTGGCAATTGATCACTGTGCCCAGTTAAAGTCAAGGCAGTGGCGATCGAATCCAAGATGGCAGCACCCACGCACCACTGACATTTTAATGCCCCCAGCACCTTTGCCGGCATTTAAATGGTTAACAACTGTGATCGGGTGCCAGCATTATACAGCAAACACCCGGTAAGTATGAAGAGGGCTCAGACCCTCCAACACAGGGGTTGGGGAAAACATACAAATGCGAAAAGCTGTTTTTTAGAATAGAAAATACACACTGAAGATCAGCTCACCCTGCTCTTGATAGATGCCATGTTCGCTAGCACAAGAGGACCGGAATGCAGGTTATCACAATGAGCAAACTAAAAAAAGACTCCAGCTTTGAAAAGGGATTGTGCCAATAGTAGTCTTCCAGCTTTATTTTTCTTTTAAAACACATATACATGCCAAGATGAATGAATAAGATGTTTTATCAAAACACAGTCTTGCACCCTTATTAGTCCTAATTCCTTTGCACACAGCAAAGGAAGACTGGAAGAATTAGTATTTTTATGATCCCGTTTCAAAGCTAGAGTTCTTTTTTCTCTTTGCTCAGTCCTAAAATATGTTTAAAAGCCTGAGGTGTATTGGTATTTCTCCAGTTGTTATAAAAAGCTTCAAATTAATTTGCAGGTTACAATATTAGGGGCACAAGTATGAAAACAAGTTCAAGCTACACTATAGTGTGGTCTAATCAAACAGTCTTGTGTCATAGCTTCCTGGTCCCTTGTGTCTGGACATGGTGAGGCAGAGGCATATTGGGGTTAACCATTAACGAGAGCTGGATTTTTCAGGTTTATGTGGTATGGGCATCAACTTCATTTTGATTGCGCCATAAGCAAGGAATGTTCCTTACCACACCATTCCCAAACCTGCAGGTCATGGACAATACTTAACTCAGGGTAGCAGCAGAACGATAAGGCAGAGGAGCAATCAAATGACCTGAAGGTGTTCAAAAAGGTTGGGGACCTAAGGGACTGTTTCTACACCGCCCGAAAACAAACGACAGTGGGGGCGCCAGCCCTCATACCCAATGCTCCCATATTGCACAATATTTAATAGCATTGGGGTCTTTAAAACCCCTTAGTGGACACACCATATGGATCTCGCCCGTCACTTGGGGGCCTAGGCTAGGCCGACGGTTTTCACTCAGCCTAACCTAAGGTCTGAACTGGCCCACTGTGCAGGAGGAGAGCAGTGCCACTGCTGTCTTATGACAGCCGGACACGTTTCTAACAGACCGGATCGGAAGCTGTAGTTAACCCTTCGTGTACCTGCAGAGGGAGGGGGCTCCCTCCCGGCACCGCGACTTCAGTGCTAGTAGCCGGGGACCTAAGAAGGTCCCAGAGTCTGCCAGGGGCTGAGCCAAGCAGATGCCTGCTCCTTACTCCAGCCGTGCGACACCCCGACAGGTACGGGCAAAGCCGTGTGAATATTGCCCTTAGAGATAGACGTTGGTTCCAGAACTTGTTTGAACAATAAGTAATTTTCTCCCCCGCAATTTAGCCTAACCATCCCATTTTCTTAGTGTAAATGATTTTTTTTAAAAAAGATCCCCGTTACCCCAATGTACACTATGACCATAAATGACAGTGTGTAGTTCAAGTTACCAAGCCACCCAAGTGAATAAAGGGTTTGTCCAACTATTTCAAAAACTCCCTATACAGTGCTGTGACATAGGGACGGGTGCACTTGCCAGGCGGCCGGAAGCCTAGGTGCATGCCCTGTAAGCAAACAGGGAACGGCTCCGACGGACCGTGGCGTGCAGGAGGCAAGTCAAGGTTTTAATGTTTTTTTCAGACATACCCAACCCACCAGCAAAGATCTTGAAATAGTGACAACCCCTTTAATGTCAAGTATTAAACATTTTTTCACTCAGTCTCAAAGGTCATTTGGACAATCCGGCCATGTTTCCCTCGAATGCTGGAAAAAGCAAACGCTTTAAATAGACATACCCGGTTTCCCCTAAAATAGGACATCCTTCCCGAAAATAAGACCTAGTACAATTTTGTTCAAGCTTAAAAATATAAGGCTACCCTGAAAATTAAGACCAGAGGCAATCATTGATTACAGCTCCCCACAGCATACATTGATTAATAGACCTGGACAAGAAGGGGTCATTGAAGGAAAGTGCTATTGCTAAAATGAAAGATGGGGCCAATGATACAATAGAAGGGGAGTCAGCCAAGAAAATTCAGCATGAAATTCAGAGTTTAAAGAGACTAGAGAAGAGAGAGAAGTTGATTTTGTGCGACTCTTGTCATAGAAACGTAATCTGCTTTGGTATGTTGCAAAAAGTCTAGCCCCTAACTAAGATATCATCTTTCAACTCATTTGTCAGTCTAATGCGATTATGAACCTTGGTTATAATCCAGACATGGACAAAGTCCCCCCCTAAAGGCATTATTTGAGGGCCAAAAAATGAGAGCACAATTTGCTTTTGCATCAATGCAACTTTTTTTTCTAGCAAAAAATCTGTCATCATAGCAATCAATGTCCAATTTGTCGGCAGAAGGCCACCTCCACAGAGTCACATACTATTTCTACATGTAAAAATGAAAATACGCTAACAAAACTCACAGGTAATGGAACTCTCCAGGCCTACACACAAAATATCAGTAGCGGTTAATGAACTATGACAGTAGTCTCATAACCTACCTTCCACTATAGGCATGGGACTAAAAACCTTCAAGAACTACAGGAAACTGAAAAAGCCCATTGGGAGGCAAGTATCACCATAACACAAACCTTCAAAGAGCAACCAAGAAAAGATCAAAATCAGCATGTATAGGAGGGAGATGAAATTGTGGATTTTGACTTATCCAACCAAAGCACCCATCCTGCCCTTTTACCTAGAGCAAAGAGCATGTAAGACGTAAGTACTGTTTTCTATCATAAATGGTATTTCCACAAAGAAAGTTTCGTAAATGTACTCAGGATAAAAAAATAAACACATTTTTTCTCTAATCACAGTTATTAACAAAAATACAGCCGATTTCACCGATAGAAGTCCAACGGGTCTCTATCAGTCCTGCTGTTACACAATTTCAGTTGCACCTGGCATCTCTTGGAAGCCGAGTTGCTCCCTGCACTCTAGACCCGCGCATTCCAGGAACGAGCCATCTGTTTCTGACACTGTGAGACTGAGTTGCTCCTGCACTCTAGCCCCGGCATTCCAGGACGAGCCATTGTCTGACAGTGGAGCTGAGTTGCTCCCTGCACTCTAGCCCCGGCATTCCAGGACGAGCCATTTGTCTGACACTGTAGAGCTGATTTGCTCCTGCACTCTAGCCCCCGGATTCCAGGACGAGCCATCTGGTCTGACACTTGTGGAGCTGAGTGGCTCCCTGCACTCTAGCCCGGCATTCCAGGACGAGCCATCTTGTCTACCACTGGGAGCTGAGTTTGCTCCCTGCACTCTAGCCCCCGCATTCCAGACGAGCCATCTTGTCTACACTGTGGGAGATGATTGCTCCTGCACTCTAGCCTGGCATTCCAGGACGAGACATCTTGTCTGACACTGTGGAGCTGAGTTGCTCCCTGCACTCTAGCCCGGCATTCCAGGACGAGCCATCTTGTCTACACTGTGG
The DNA here is from genome assembly GCA_019512145.1 of Engystomops pustulosus. Taxonomy (NCBI): domain Eukaryota; kingdom Metazoa; phylum Chordata; class Amphibia; order Anura; family Leptodactylidae; genus Engystomops; species Engystomops pustulosus. The sequence continues at coordinate 153,997,331 of CM033644.1, read as the reverse complement.
AGGCTGAGTTGTCCCTGCACTCTAGCCCCGCAGCCAGGACGAGCCATTCTTGTCTGAACTGGGAGCTGAGTTTGCTCCCTGCACTCTAGCCCCGGCATTCCAGGACGAGCCATCTTGTCTGACACTGTAGAGCTGAGTTGCTCCCTCACTCTAGCCCCGCATTCCAGGACGAGCCACTGTTCTGACACTGTGGAGCTGAGTTGCTCCCTGCACTCTAGCCGGCATTCCAGGACGGCCATCTTGTCTACCACGTGGAGTGAGTTTGCTCCTGCACTCTAGCCCCGGCATTCCAGGACGAGCCAATTTGTCTGACACTGTGGAGCTGAGTTGCTCCCTGCACTCTAGCCCCGGCATTCCAGGGACGAGCCATCTTGTCTACCACTGTGGAGCTGAGTTGCTCCCTGAACTCTAGCCCCCGGCATTCCAGGACGGAGCCATCTTGTCTGACACTGTGGAGCTGAGTTGTCCCTGCACTCTAGCCCCGGCATTTCCAGGACGAGCCATCTTGGTCTACCACTGTGGGGGCTGAGTTGCTCCCGCCACTCTAGCCCCGGCATTCCAGGAAAGCCATCTTGTCTACCACTTGGAGCTGAGTTGCTCCTGCACTCTAGACCCGCGCATCCAGGACGAGCCCTCTTGTCTGACACTGTGGAGCTGAGTTGCTCCCTGCAATCTAAGCCCCGGCATTCCCAGGACGAGCCATCTTGTCTACCACGTGGAGCTGAGTTGCTCCCTGCACTCTAGCCCGGCATTCCAGGACGAGCCATCTTGTCTGACACTGTGGAGCTGATTGCCCCTGCACTCTAGCCCCGGCATCCAGGACGAGCCATCTTGTCTGAACCAACGGAGCTGAGTTGCTCCCTGCACTCTAGCCCCTGGCATTCAGGACGAGCCATCTTGTCTACCACTGTGGAGTGAGTTGCTCCCTGCACTCAGCCCCGGCATTCCAGGACGAGCCATCTTGTCTGACACATGTGGAGCTGAGTTGCTCCCTGCACTCTAGCCCGGCATTCCAGGACGAGCCATCTTGTCTGACACCTGTGGAGCTGAGTTGCTCCCTGCACCTTAGCCCGGCATTCCAGGACGAGCCCATCTTGTCTACCACTGTGGAGCTGATGCTCCCTGCACTCTAGCCCCGGCATTCCAGGACGAGCCATCTTGTCTACACTGTGGAGCTGAGTTGCTCCCTGCTCTAGCCCCGGCATTCCAGGACGAGCCATCTTGTCTGACACTGTGGAGCTGAGTTGCTCCCTGCACTCTAGCCCGGCATTCCAGGACGGAGCCATCTTGCTACCCATGTGGAGACTGAGTTGTCCCTGCACTCTAGCCCCGGAATTCAGGACGAGCCATCTTGTCTGACACTGTGGAGCTGAGTAGTTCCCCTGCACCTCTAGCCCCGGCATTCCAGGACGAGCCATCTTGTCTACCACTGTGGAGCTGAGTTGCTCCCTGCACTCTAGCCCCGGCATTCCAGGACGAGCCATCTTTGTCTACACTGTGGAGCTGAGTTGCTCCCTGCACTCTAGCCCCGGCATTCCAGGACGAGCCATCTTGTCTGACACTGTGGAGCTGAGTTTGCTCCCTGCACTCTGCCCCGGCATTCCAGGCAGCCATCTTGTCTGACACTGTGGAGCTGAGTTGCTCCGGCCCACTTCTAGCCCCGGCATTCCAGGACGAGCCATCTTGTCTGACACTGTGGAGCTGAGTTGCTCCCTGCCTCTAGCCCCGGCATTCCAGACGAGCCATCTGCTGACACTGTGAGCTAGTTGCTCCCTGCACTCTAGCCCCGGCATTCCAGGACGAGCTCACGCTGAAACACACACACACACTGACTTCCTGCTGGCAGCTCCAAAGGAGAGTAAAGCTCAGACCGATAGGATCTTTATCTGGGGAAGGCACAGGAGATCTGACAGTATGGTTATAGGTGGATATGCAGTGCTGTGTATGTTATGCCTGTAATAGTGAGCTGAAAATGTCATGTGTAATATGCATCTCATGGATGTCATTATCTCTCATCTGGCTCATCCCCATCTTTCTATCCTATTTCCTGCAGGTATCTTTAGACCTTAGACTGAAAAATGTAACAAATTAAAAAATGTAGGGGATAACAAAAAAACCTCAAAGACTATCTGAGGCTCCTCTCTGAGGATAGTGCCTTACCCAAACAAGTACTTCTTGGACACTCACTGGAGTCTTCTGGTCTATTTGTTGCTTCTGCTTTTTCGGCAACTGCTGTATATTTTGAATTTCAGGTGACAAATGCTTTCCCAAAGGAAAAAACATAACAAAAATATTTGAATTGTATTGGAATAGATGGGACTGTGCGGTATGGGATGATGGCGGAAGGCCATAGTGGTACAATGCACAGCCACACTTGGGCCACGATTGGCATGGGATCTTATCCACTGCCCCATGCCATCCTCGCACAAATCATTGTATGCATGCTATGAAAGGAGAAGCCTTTGACTCCCTATGGGAGGTACACCTTTTGTACCAGTTCCCACATTGTCCTCCCTGGCCACCATGGTTGAGACTGTGAAGCTGATGATGCCCTATCTGTAGCCAAGCCATTTACTTTTTGCTGTATGACTAAAAAACAGATACTTACCTTTCCCCCATTTTCTCAGGAGAGCACAAGAACATACCTCCTGCCACCCAGAATCCTAAATTCTAAATCCTGGTAGTTGTAGGAGGGGGTCCCACTGCTTTGTATCCCAGTGCTGTGTTCCCTCCATACTGATGGAGGAGGGCATCTTCTGAACTAACCAATCCATATACTCAGAGATGACTGCAGGGACTGTGCACACTGCTCTATATCATCCCCTCGGCGTGTCTGGCACGTGCCAGAAGCCCCTCTAAGCAGACTCTATTGATAGGGAGCATGACCCTGAGTTCAGAGGTGAGCTGGAATTAAGGGTCAGTATGAGAGGGAGGGGGATTGAGGAGCACTGCTAGCTGTTAGCATCACTCCCCCCGGCACAGCAATATTCTCCATAACTTACTGTCAGTCATAATTCACCTAGCGAGTGCCTGCAGGTAAACGTCTGCTAACCCTAATCCCTGGCAGGACGAGCATATACACGGAATAACCGCACTGGGAAACGCACGGTAACAGCGCGGGCATTTGTCATGTTCTGACACCTCTCCCTGCGGTCAGAGGCGCCTTCATTAACCGTTCTGGTGCCTGACATGACTGTCATCCGATCCCGTTCACCCTGAGCCAAAAGCCAAGCGGAAACGTCCCTCCCTCATTCCATACAGGAACCTCCAGCCCCTCTCCATATAGGGCGCTTCCTGGCCGCCATGGACAGGACTTCCGCAGCCCATACATGGCGCTGACTTCCCGCGCACTTGGCTCTGAGAGCAGAGGTTACACACGTCCCTGTGCAGCTGCTGAGCGGCAGCCAAACTCCAGTGTGTACCATGTGTGTGCGAGCCGCAGATTACATCTTGTCACAATAATAACAGGAGACTTCCTCACAGCCCGGAGCTCAGCATTCTCCTCTACACTCCCTGTCATAGACTATTGTAGTGTGCAGGACAATGCTGGGGAGTGTGTCTCATGTATACCACTTATTATTTATCATATGTTCATGCAGAAATTCCTGCGTGTTCCGAAGAAACAACCCAATTCACATGTAGAGAACCGATTGTCACTACTCCCATGCCTCACAGGTGGATTATTTTACTCCTATTTGCCGAGTGTTATGTAGAGAATACAGTGGTCTAACTAGAGTCCTCTGGGCCCCGATACAAAATTCCTAACAAAAATTCCTTCCTCTCTCCTTATACCCAAAAAGCATTGAACCTCACTCCCCCAACATTTCAGTGCTATGTAGTGCAATTGTTTAGATTTCATTTTTTTTTGTGGCCCCTACAATAGCCTCAGTCCCCCATTCGCCAGTATAAACAGTGCCCCCAAGGAAAGATAAAACACTTTTACCCTTTTCCTCACACTTTCTTCTTACCCCTACAGAGATGTGGTGATGCGTATGCCAACGCCAGGTCAGATGTGGTCCCTTGCTCCTCTGCCACAACTGAATGGTAAGATCCTGTCGGGGCCCAGCTTCTTCCCCTGTGACCGCAATTGTCACACTCCTGAAAAATTCAAATGCATCTAAAGTCCAAATACATGATAAAAAAGAGTAAGGAAGTACAGGTTGTCCCCTATTTTAGGACACCAGACTTCAGACGACCTCTCTGCCCACTGTGACCTCTGCTGAAGCTCACCGTATGCTTTACTCTAGTGCCAGATTGCAATGTTTAGCTGTAAAGTGTCTGTAATGAAGCTTTATGGATAATCCTTGGTCCCATTACAACAAAAAAAATTTGAAACTCCAATTGTCACTGAGGCAAAAAATTTTTTGTCTGGAACCACAATTATAAAATTTATAATTTTGACTTGCGGTATATACTCGAGTATAAGCTGAGGTACCTAATTTTAATACCAAAATTTGGGAAAACCTGTTGACTCGAGTATAAGCCGAGTGTGGGAAATGCATTGGTCCCAGCCTCCCAGTATATAGCCAGCCAGCCCCATACAGTATATCCTGCAAGTCACATAATTTATAGCCAGCCTTCCCCCCTGTAGTAAAAAAAAAATTAACACTATACTCACCTTTCCGACATCCCCTTAGGTCCTCTTCTGCTTCCAATGTTCCAGTGCCTCCTTGGGTCCTTAGACTCCTCTTCGCCAGCATCCCGAGGGAACCCGATGAGGAGCGGAAGGACCCAAGGAGGCATTAGAAGTAGAAGAGGACCTTCGGGTGACATCGGAAAGTTAAGTACAGTGTTAATTTTTTTAATACAATCAAGTATAAGCCAAGTAAGGATTTTTCAGCACAAATTTTGTGCTGAAAAATTCGGCTTATACTCCAGTATATACGGTACATACAAATTCAAGTTAAGAACAAACTTATGGAACCTATCTTGTATGTAACCCTGGGACTGCTTATAGTGACAATTCTACAAGTAAGCGTATATTTCAAATCTGGGACCAACAGAGATGGGGAAGCACGGTACTTGCTGTCTCAAGCAGCCCCCATGTCTCGGTGCCCTTGTGTGACTGTCACTATGTTTAAGGCCAGATCATTATTAGTATGCAGGTCAGCATTCTGTATCTGGAAGCCCAAATCAGAAATGGATTATGCAATGCAATCTACATTTCTGGTTTTGGTTTACTATTCCTGATACAAAGCTGAGTAAGACGGCATACTCCACAGCATGCTTATACTGGTGTAGGTATTGTTCCAATGTATACGGAAGAATAAGTCTGAACGGAGCCTTATCCTTATTGTATGGCCTGGCAAACGGCTTCATGTGTCATTGTTTCAGGGGATGCCTTTGTCGTGAAATGCTACTTTTTTCAATCACTGTCTTCTTCATCAGAACTGTCTTAATTGTTTTATTCTGTAATTACTTCACACCCACTTTTTATTTGTTTTCTTGTGAATAGTCCTTATCATAGTCCAAAGTTCATAAATGATCCTTGAGATTATTGTGCACAGCTCCAGTAGATTTCTGCTCTTCTGTAACTTGCTTGCCTTCTTTGAACACTATGACAACCAAAGCTTTATATTCAGCGGTTTTGTCTAGAAACAAAATGTCCCTCATTCATCTGTGTGGGTCTGAAAATGCTATTCCTATAGATTTGCTATTGGACCCATAATCCAATAGCTCTGATTTTATTATACAATGCATTTATTGCTCCTTCTGAATCTGCGTAAAAAAAAAGCTTACTATCTGCCTCTTACCGTTCCTGATGCAGTAATTCAACATTATGGATTTAAAGGAAACCTACCATGAGGAATCTACCATAAGAAGTAGATTACTATTATAAGGAGAAGAAGTAGATTATCATCATTATTATTATATCTGTTGGTAGATTCCTCCTGCCTGCCTCTGCGCTAATCTGTAATTTAATAATCCTGGAACCTAAACTAATTTGTTAATTTACATATTACTAAAATAAAGTTTTTAACAAGTTAGGTTAGGTTCCAGGATTATTAAACTACAGATTAGGGCAGATGCAGGCAGGGGGAATCTACCACCAGATCTAATTCTAATGTTAGATTTCTCATGGTAATTTATATTCACTTTGAAGGCAAGGTCCAGCTAATCTACCTTCAATGTCTCTTTTCTCTAATGGCTGATCACCTGATACCCTGTTACTTTATCATAAGTAGTGGTCTGACCTCTGGGACCCCCTTGTGGTTTTGAATTAGCATTGCGCCCCATTACTTTTTTCATTCAAAGGAATTAAATGGCATTCCCAAGTCATTTGCTATAACCTTGTAGGAAACCTGTTTGAGAGAATCTGGTTGTTGAAAACAACAGTTGATCTTTTCTGTATTTTAAAGGAGTTTTTGTGGTTGTAAGTATTATTGGATCCTATGGATAGGTCAGAAGCAGCTGATCCAGGGGGCTGCAACAATAAGTCAGATTGCTGCACTACAAATGAAACGGAAAGCAGAAAGTTTTGTCTGTAGTATAGCAACTACCCAGACTCACTGTAAGTGCAGTTCTCATTAAAGTGAATTATAGATGTGCCTGCAGGGAGCCTGTACAGCTGTAAAGCTACAGTTGTAGCTGTCAGTTTTAGCTCCATCCATTGAGTCATTGGGGACATTTATTAGAGCTTGTACACCAGTTTACTGGCGTACAAACCCTGAAATAATTGTGATGCCTGGCAATTTATTTTCCCCTTTACTATAATGCCACCCAGGTGAGCATAGAAGGGTGTGAAGGGGGGGGGGGCATGGCTGGTGGTATAGGTGGCAGAGTAGGCAGGTGCAGAGTGCTCCTGCCCTGCCCTGTGCACTCACTAATACCAGAGACCATTTAAGCTTGAACGGCCGCTGGCTACAGGGCAATTCTAGCCAGAGGATGGGGTTTCATCATATGCTTATGCACAAAGACCCAGCACATTATAAGTTTCACCCATTGGAAATCTATCATGTGCTGGTGCTAGCATTTGTTTTGTTATTTGTTTTTGCATCCTAATGCCTTCTATGTAATGGCCATTTTACAAATACATATAGTATAGTACAGAACATAGTGCCGTTATCTGCAATGGACTCACTTCTATACCTCCTATGTACCCTTAGTTTTATAAAAAGATTCATATTATTGGGATATTTACTCCTATACACCATAAAGTGGCATAAATAGTGGCTACAGATCAACAGTATTTATGTGGTATCTGAAATGGTCTGTACCTTGTCCTAACCCTGACTTTGAACTGAGGGGGACACTAGATTCAGGGACAAAAAACAAAACAGTGAACCCTAAAACCCCAGTCCTTCCAACAGCCCTGCCTGTTTGTCTCAATTTATCTTAGGCAATATGGGACGACCATGAAGATGGTCCTTCCCTGTGCCAAAGTGTGGACATGATACAAGACAAACAAGAAAACACAAAAGGAAGTTCATTAGTCTGGGTCATAACAGATATCGCTAACAAGGCACAAGATAATAGCTACAAAGAACAGTCATAGAACGAGAGGCAAAAATCAGAAACCAGAAGTATAAAAATAATAAATCAGTAGCATGAACAATAGAGCTGGCAAAGAAGTCTTTAACCGCCATTGAGTATAGCACACACAGAATATTTACTGTACGTGAGTAGAAACTCTGCCCCAGGTGGAAGGGGCAGAGCTTTGGAGGTCAGAATATTGTAACCCTTGCCAGTTCAGCACACAGCTTACAGAGAGCCGGGCATGACAGACTCAATCAGCAGCCAAATCCACTAGAGCACTGTTAAGACTGCCGAATGAAGTGAACCAGATAGAAATTCAGCGTCTCCTTAGCCTGATAGTACGAGGAAGACGATGTCACAGATGTAACATGGACCATAAAGATCTTGCTATTGACTTGAATTATGAACAAGTGTGTATGTGTTGCAACCTATAACCTTTAAATATGCCATAAGTAGTGGAGAAGGACCCATTAATTAAACATCAAAAATAATCAATATACCATGTGAGAGCCTGGTCTCAGAAGTTCTCCCACATTGAGTGGTTCCATGTATTCTAGTAGTATCACGTATTTTGTCATGCTGATAGACTTAGTGACTAAGAACTGTAGCTGCAATGGCCATGCCCTTGAGAATAAGTCCAAGTAACTTATTCATTTCACACTTCACTGAACACCATTCCACTCATTACCGTTTAATGTATCAGATAATTGTCTAACTAGATAACTAGCCACCAGCTTCAAGTATGCAGAGTGTACATTTTTATTTTACAATTTTTTAATAGCTTTAAAGCACATTTTTAGCATATAGCATACTATATGATAACATCTTAGGTAATACTGTACTAGTCTTAGTTCTTAACCAGTCAATGGAAATCTGTCTCCATGCTGTGGCGTACACTGTTGGTGTGATCGCTGTAGAGTTTATATAGTGCAGTGATATCTTAAGCTCACAAACAAAAACAAGGAAGAGAGGGATGAACCAATGTATAAAATACTCTGTCCTTACAACTAGAGGGTATATGGGTTGTTGTTATCCTATATCCTAGCATAGATTACCATCCTTATCTCTCCAGCAATACAGGCAGTCCCCTACTTAAGAACACCTGACTTACAGACGACCCCTAGTTACAAACGGACCTCTGGATGTTGGTAATTTATTGTACTTTAGCCCTAGGCTACAATGATCAGCTGTAACAGTTATCACAAGTGTCTGTAATTAAGATTTATTGTTAATCCTGGTTCTTGTAACAATCCAACATTTTTAAAATCCAATTGTCACAGAAACCAAAAATATTTTGGCTTTGGTTACAATTATAAAATATACAGTTCCGACTTACATACAAATTCAACTTAAGAACAAACTGCCTGTATATAATCCTTTTTATTTCTATTTAGTACTTGTGCTTTATAATGACTTTAAGTTATGATGCCCATAGTACACATTCAAGTACATTAAAGTACCATCTTCTACAGAGTTGAGTCCACAGAATCTGTCGTTATGACCAACAAAGGAAAATACCAGTGGACAAAATGTTGCAGCTGGGTCAACATCCAAGCGTTAATGATTTGACTACAAAGTGTCTAATATATCTACCCCATTTCCCTGAAAATAAGACCTAGTGCAATTTTTTTCAAGTTTAGAAATATAAGGCCTCTCCTGAAAATTCAACGTAGCGGCAGTCACTGCAACAGGCTCCATATATTTGGTATTAGTAGTCCATTTAGATATTGCAAGAGGTTGTGACATGGGTGAAGAATTCACAGTGTAAAATCCCTGACAGTCACATTGCAAATGCATTACAAGCAGCTACCTGGACAAGAAGGGATCATTTAAAGGACATCTACCAGCAGGATGAAAGACTGTATGCAAATGAGCCTGAGGGGCTCCAGGCTCCATTGGTGTTAATGAGCTCCCTTGGGTTCATTTGCATGCAGTCTTTCATATTGGTGGTAAATGTCCTTTAAGCAAATGAGAAATTGTTGGACAATAATTCCAACAGAAATGGAGCCACAAGACATTCAGGATAAAAATTTGGAGTTTGGAGAGTTATATTGGTCTTTAAACAAAGAAATTATCTTTTTGTTCATAAATATTCGGATTGTGCCATAGATTGTTGTAGATGGAAACAAGACTCTATTTAGATGATTATCCTGATGGATGTAATGGCATGACTACAGTATATTAATAAATGTGAATTCTTGGTCATGGAAAAATAAGACATTCCCTGAAAATAAGACCTAGTGCTTCTTTAGGAGCAAAAATTAATATATGACACTGTCTTATTTGTGGGAAACGCGGTATTACTCTAATAGAACATGTCAAGAGAAGTTTAGGTCCTACATAATAGAAGCAATGTAGGGTTCAGCTATATTCTCGTAATTGTTTTACTAAAAATGTATCAAAGTATGACCAGATCACCTTTTTAAAAGTACCATAGACACATATAGCACATAGATCTATTGGCCCTCTATGGATATGCTCTTGGATACGGCCCACTTTCTCCTCGCTCCCTATCTTGTTCTAGGTTACATACATGGATAAAAATGGAATTTGTTTTGTTGATTTGTTGCAAACTATTTGTTATAAAATATATTTCTGGATGTTAAAGAAGGTGCAATATTTCAGCAGAACCCTGATTTGTAATACCATTTAATGAAAAGGTGTAATTTTTAATAATTTCATTTGCATTTTAGATAACTTTTACAATATTGGGCTGTATTATGTCCTCTGGGGAATTACTTTCAATTATTTGGTGAATGTTTCTTACAAAGTTATAAATAGGACGAAATAATTATGTGACAAGTCAAGTGGATTGGATATTACAATTAAAAAAATGACATTTTAGCTTTTGCAGCTATAATAAAAGAAGTAAAATATGTCAACCACAAATAATCTGTCCTACCAAGACATCTGTCATCTGCCTTGATCAAAACATTTGACATTACAGGCGGTCCCCTACTTAAGGACACCCGACTTACAGACAACCCATAGTTACAGACGGACCCCTCTGCCCACTGTGACCTCTGGTGAAGCTCTCTGGATGCTTTAAAATAGTCCCAGATTGCAATAATCAGCTTAAAATTGTCTGCAATGAAGCTTTATTGATAATTATTGGTCCTAATACAGCAAAAAAATTTGAAACTCCAATTGTCACTGGGGTAAAAAAAAAAAAATTGTCAGGAACTACAATGATAAAATATACAGTTTCGACTTACATACAAATTCAACTTAAGAACAAACCTACAGTCCCTATCTTGTATGTAACCCGGGGACTGCCTGTATATTTTTTTTTCTGTTTTTGTTAATTGATACAATTACATTTCAATCTTTGTCACTATAGCAACAGGGAGTATTGGCGCCACCTAGTGATAAGTAAAAGTAATGCAATAATTAATAAAGACTAAGATCAGCAAGTGCAGAGTAGGTAAAACCTGCAGAGGCTTTTGGGGTAAGGCCAGGGGACACAGAATATCTCCAGTGATTCTTACTGCAGCAAAGTGTGTCACTGGCCCAGAGTTTTTCAAAGCCAAAACCAGCTATGATCATATCGGCAGACAGCATAACCCAGATTGTATGTAACATAAATCCCTGTTGGAAGTGGAATGGGTTCACTGCTGCTTTTGACCTCTGCATTGAAAAGATTTAAAGCTTGTATTGACATGCAGCATGTAACCCACGGCACAGATCAAGACATAATGTAAATTTGTGTCACAACAGGTGAATGAGATTTGGTTTAGGACTGCTATTAGCCAAAAGGTGGGGCTAGAGGCTTTCCTCTCATCTTTGGAAAGAGATCTAATTTGTATATCTTTTCCCGGAGGAACATCACATGGCGTCTGATGACTGGTTCAAGCAGCAGAATTTTTATTAAATTATTTTATACTGTTCCCTTATAAAGAATGGCTGGACCATTATACAACCTTGTGTCACTCCCTTCATCCTCATAGACTGTAAGCTCTTGTGAGCAGGGCCTTTGCTTCTATAGTTCCAAATGAATGTTTGTACTCTGTAATGTATTATTATATTTGTGTATGTCCCCTGTGATTTGTAAAGTGCTCCGGAATTTGATGGCGCTATAAAAATAAAGATTATTATTATTATAAGACTTCCTTCTAAAGGAAAACAGCATCCCCAGACCCACATCAATGGCCAATTATAAGATCAACCAACGGACAACTCAATGGGGTTCAACATTCAAATTGTGTCACAAGCACCGGGAAGAAGATGGTGAACTCTGGAAGACCTCAGTGGGGAAGGGACAGATGCAGGAAATCGGGCGCACGAGCTACGTGAATCGCGGAAGATCCGAATCCTCGTCGGACAACGCACCTCGGGGATCGCGTCGGGATGGGTAAGTAAATGTGCCCCAATGTGTGGCTGCGGCAACTCCCCTATACCACTGACCCAGAGGCTCCCATAAGATGTTCATTAGCCTGGTCCTATCTTTCTAGGTTTTGATTCTACTGGCTATCTGTTTCTGATACAGGTCTAGGGATTAGACCAAAACCTCAATTGTGAATCATATCAGTGGATTGCATTAGTATGTGAATTTACCTTCATGCATGTAATAAAGAAAGAAAAATGCTCAGAATCATTTGGCAAGTATCTGACTTGGAATATTACTTGGGGCGTCTACTTGGCACTGTCCGATCAGGAATAGGACCTGCTCTTAGTTTTGTGGCTTGTCCAGCGACTCATATAGGAAAGGGCCTAACTTGCTGATCGGTGGGGGTCTCAGTGAGGTCCCGACCTTAACACTTGAGCCTAAACTTGACATTGTGTCATATTTGGCAGAATGAGATTTAACTGCTGTTGTCATGTGGAGATCTTTTATTATAAAATTCAGCTAGAATCAGCTTGCCATTTATTTATATTACTGATCTTTTGTGATTGTGGAGATTACATTTGTTGCCATAGCAACTTAACTCTGGTACTGTACATAAAGCTGTGTAGAACTGACTCCCCCACTCTGCTCAGAACTTGGAGCAACAAAATAACCTACATGAATGTAATCTTTATAAATAGAACAGAAAATACAATGTATCGATAATGTCGCAAGAATATATTTTTGAAAAGCGTATCTTCTGAAGAATCAAAAGAAATATCAGATGGTGATGATGTAGTTAATGGTTGGTCAATTATGGCCCCATGACTCCTCAAATAAAGGCATTATACACATGTCTGTTTTGTTTTCCTGCTGACAGCAGACAAGTGAGGCCCAAAAAGGAATCATTAAAGTCATTTGAGATCATTTTTTATATTGTGTGCAGGGAATGTGGCAAGAAAAATATACTACATTAACAAATTCAGCCTAGTTTGTAAAAACAATAAAAATCAAGCTGCTTCCCACCATAGAAATCCATATTGGAGACTGAACAGTGTATGTCCATGGAGGCTGCATGAGCTCACATCTAATTTCCCTGCGCTTGGTCAAACAGCACTGAGATGGGAGGTTTAAACCCTTGACTTGCAGCTTGATCTTTGAAAATACTACACATAGCATACTACAGCCAGGGGGAGAGAGCGGAAAGGGTTAACACTCACAGCTGTGTAACAAACAGGAGAAGAGAGAGACCCCTCTTTAATCTGGTAAACAGATTTGTCTTAGCAACATGGAATTAACATTGTAAAGGGGGCTCCTTGCAGTCTGTTTCTTTACACACTAAGCAGCATTTCTTAACCCCTCGGCGCCCCACGGCGTTATACTACGTCCCTGCAGGTACATGCTAAGAGCACCGGGACGTAGTGTAACGTCCAGCTTCTGGGACCGGCTCCGGCTGGAGCCGATACCAGAAGCAGCGTCTGTCAGCCGTCTATCACAGATGACACTGCGCTGTAACACCCGCGATCGGAGCCGACTCCGATCGCAGGTGTTAACCCCTTACACGCCGCGGTCAAGCATGACTGCGGCGTGTAAAGGTGTTCCTGCTGTGGATCGGATCCCCCGTGCCGCTTACCGGGGGATCCGATCCTCTTCTTGGCAGCCCCAAAGTCTGCCTAGTGCTACGGGGCTGCCCAATGTCCCTGCCAGTCATGCTCTGCATGCTCAGACAGTTTACACTGCTCTACAATGAAAAACTATTGTAGAGCAGTGTATTGGACTTGAACCAGCGATCAGGGCAACTAGAAATATTCCGACAGCTTGATAAATCTGTCCCAATGTGTCACGAGAAAACAATGTCAAAATCCCCTGGATATCTTATATTGTTCCAAAGCTATAACCACTTATAGTGACACAGGGCCGATTTGAAAAATGGGGCCGCGTCCTTAAGGCCAAAATAAGCTGAGTCCTGAAGGGGATAATGAAGTATCTTAGAAAAATGTTCACACAATATCAAAAATCATCTGAAATGATGCTTAAAATAAAAAGTGATCACAAACAGTCATGTGAAAAGCATTTGGATCTTCCACAGCTCTGCAAGCATCATGCACTATGTGGCCTCCTGCTGTGATGATGGAGCAAGTAGTGTTTGTGCTTAAACCATTGCACGAGTATCTGTCCTGCAAGGCCAAATTCACTTCCATTTGCTGTAAAGTCCATGATGAGAGATCATAAACTGACACAGACCTCATACAGATTCACATGCATTGTTCTGTCATCAGGAGTGTAACTAGTAATGACTCCCCACTCACATACACATGAACTTTTAAAAATAAGATAATGGGGCACATTCACTTTCCCAGTCCGACGGCCCACCCCACGATTTCTGTTGCATGGAAACCAGTGCAGCTGTGCCACAATCCGATCGTGTGCGCCACAATACCAGCCCAAACCCGTTAAATACCTGTGCAAATCTCTAAGGTTTGGAAACTATCTATACCAAAATGTGTCAGAGTATAGGAGATGCACGGAGCAGTCCTGGATGCGGTTGTGAGAAGATCAGATTGTAATAGAGTGAAGCTGGAGGGCTGAAGGTTATAGTCCAAAACAAATGTTTTATTCAAACTGCGGTCAAACAACTTAACCCCTTAATGACCGCCCCCATTGGGATTCTACGGCCATCATTAAGGGTACCTTTTCAGACACGATGCCTTTCTACGGCGGTGCATCAGAAGAAGATGGCGGGACATTGGGTCTTGCTGGTGTCGGGCTGTGATGTCACAGCCCAGTCCCAGCACTAACACCTGGGATCGGAAAAACTCGGATCCCGGCTGTTTAACCTCTTACACGCCGTGGTCAAGCATGATCGTGTAAGTATGTGCCCCGTGGATTGGATACCCCTGGTGAGATTACAGCCGGGTCCTTCCAGGGGCTGTGGCTTGAGGGATTAGATGCCCCGATCTACATAGCAAATCTGATCTGTATGACGCCTCCTTCCCTTCTATGCCCGTCCGTGCGCCCATACAGCAGGTTACCACCACATATAGGGTATCGGTGTACTCGGGAGAAATTGGGTATCAGACTTTGTGGAGCCCTTTTTCATTTAATCCATTACAAATGTTTAATTTACCACCTAAAATGAGTGCATTGTCAAAAAATATTACAATTTGTAGACCACACCTCCATTTTGTTTTAACCCCTATAAAACACGTAAAGAGTTAAACTTCTTAAAAGTGGTTTTTCATACATTGAGGTGTGTAGTTTCCATAGTGGGGTAATTTACAAGTCTAGCTATTATTTAGGCCTCTCGGTGTCAATTTGAAGTTGAGGAGGTCCATCTTAATATTAGTTTTGGGGATTTTCCCAAAAATTTGAAAAATGCCATCCAAATTCTGAGCCTCATAACATTCTTGATGTATCGGGCTGCGAATTTGCAGCGGCGGGGCGATCATAACCTGGCGCACGAGCACCAGCGTATGATAAATATCCCCCAATGTGTTAAAGCTTTCCGGAGTTATAACAAATTATTGCGACACATGTCAGATTCGAAAATCGAGTCTGGTCATTAAAGGAAACCTACCACCACCGAACTACCTGTTAAGGTAGATCCGGTGATAGGTGCCTCTTATGTATGTAAGGATAGCCTTTTTAGGACTAATCCTTTAGTCCCCTTTATCTTTTTTAATCTTTAATTGTGGAAATATGCTAATTTACCAAAGAGGCCGGAGCTGAGGGTACACGGCACGGCTACTCCACGCCCCAGTGACCTCCATGATCCTCCTACCAAAATAGCTTCAGCGCGCAGCTTCATGTGCAGAACGCAGGCCGCCAGCTGCATTGGCTCGGGTCCGAAGCCTAAGCTACTGCGCATGCACAGAATGCTGGCTTCGCGGACAAGGGCCACAGCTACTCGTAGCTGCACGCTGAAGATATCTGGGTAGGAGGATCAAGGAGGCTACTGGGGTGTGGGGAAGCCGCACCTTGTAGCCTCCGCTCTAGCTACTCCAAAAGTGTCTATGCTAGCTAGGCCAATATAGATCAAGCTGACTACTCCTGCTTAACCCTTGGATTACTGCAGACAAATACAGGTCTTTTAGAATGCACCCTTCATCTGCCTGTATGACATACACTCACCTGCCACTTTATTAGGTACACCTGTCCAACTGCTCGTTAACACTTCATTTCTAATCAGCCAATCAGTGCTGATTCGTTAACACTTAATTTCTAATCAGCCAATGTCGGCAATTCAGTGCATTTAGGCATGTAGACATGGTCAAGACAATCTCCTGCAGTTCAAACCGAGCATCAGTATGGGGAAGAAAGGTCGTGATTGCGTGCTTTTACCGGGCTGCGTCTGAGTATTCAGACACTGCTGATCTACTGGGATTTTCACGCACCACCATCTCTGGGTTTACAGAGAATGGTCCGAACAAAGAAAACACTCCAGTGAGCGTGCAGTTCTGTGGGCGGAACTGCCTGTTGATGCCCGAGGTAGGGCAGAATAGGCAGCCTGGTTCGAGCTGAGAGAAAGGCAACTGTGACTCACATCGACACCCGTTACAACAAGGAGGCAGAAATCATCTCTGAACGCACAGTATGTCGAACTTTGAGAGGCAGAGGGCTACGCAGCAGAAGACCACACTGGTGCCACGCCTTTCAGCTAAGACACAGGTATTAACGAGGCTCCAATATGCATACGCTTCATCGAAAGGACCGTAGAATACTGGAAAAATGTTGTGGTCTGAAGAGTCCGATTTTGCTGCCCGACACATTCGGCTGGGGGGGTGGTGTTTTTGGGACGTGCTCCGGGGGGGGGGGGGGGGGGGGGGGCGGGGGGGGGGGGGGCTAGGGTCAGAATTTTGGCGTCCAACATGAAAAAGCAATGGATCCATCCTGCCTTTATCCGTTTCGGACTGGTCGGTGGTGGGGTCATTGGTGTGGGGGAATATTTCTTTCCCTTGCACATCTTTGAGGCCCCTTGGTACCAATTGAGCATTCGTTGCAACAGCACAGCAGTACCTGGAGTATTGCTGCTGACCATGTCCCATCCCTTTTAAATGTCCCAAAGTACCCCAACATCTGATGGCACTTTAGCAGGAGTAATGCCCATGTAATAAGCTGGCAATCATCTTCAGACTGGTTCTACTATAACATTGACAATGATGTTCACGTACTCAAATGGCCTCACCAGTCACTAGATCTAATCAATAGGAGCATCTTTGGGATTGGTGGGGAACGGGAGATTTGCATCAAATGGAGGTGCAGCCGCCCAAATCTGCGGCAACTGTGTGATGCCATCATGTCAATATGGACCAAAATCTCTGAGGAATGCTTCCAGCACCTTGTTGAATCTATGCCACAAAGAATTGAGGCAGTTCTGAAGGCAAAAGGGGGTCCAACCCGTTACTAGCATGGTGTACCTAATAAAGTGGCCGGTGAGTGTATAGTGGTTCTCCCAAACAACCACCCTCACTTTCTCACAGAGGCATAAAGGATAAGGCATAGTCAAAGATGACTCCAAGGCAGCGGACTTTAGGGACTGGGGATAGTGTGGAGCCATGAATTGAGAAGGTTAGGTCTGGAGGGAGGGATGTGTTAGGTTTTGTCCATGTTACGTTTTAGAAAACTGGAAGAGAAGAAGGAGGATATGGCTGATAGACACTCTGGAAGAGAGAAGCTATCTGGAGCAGAAATATAGATCTTGGTGTGTCAACTGCAAAGGAATTGTATTTAAAAGCTATGGGACCAAGATGTCCTAGGCCAGAGGTGTAGATGGAGAACAGTAGGGGTTCCAGGACAAAACCTTTAGGGACCAAATCTAAATATACTTTTCCTTGTTGTGGTGCTGGAACAGGATGATAGTATACAATATTAGTCTCACAATCCTCGAGAATTCATACAAAACACTTACAGCTCCAAAGGATCTTTTTACATATCCTTTTACAGAAGGCTGTGGTGTCTCTCACTGCATAGGGATACATTGTGATAAATAATTTGGTTTCCATTGTAAGATAATGTATACCATGTGATTTTCTTTTTTACTGTATAATTATGTATGTAATATAATTGTTAATATCGAAGTGGAGTTGCATAGTTTTCTAGGATATATTATTGTACATGTATAGACTACATACATATTGTGAGTATATATGCAGTGTTCAAAGATCTAAAGCAACTTGGTGACAACAAAAAAATACACAAGATATTTTTTATTACTATTTTATTTATTTCAAATTCATTGTGTAAAAAAGTCCTTGGATATACTCTGCAGCAAATTACAAGTATTTTCGAGCCCGTGATTCACCCTCTATGCTGATATGACAGTACACTCCACTGCGGCCACTTATTATTATGGTACCACCCAAGTCCAACGCTCGGTAACACGTCCCCCCCATTTATAATCTAGCCAATCACATGGCGGCAATTCAGTGATTTAGGCATGTAGCACATGGTCAAGACAATCTCCTGCAGTTCAAACGAGCATCGCAGTATGGGAAGAAAGGTGATTGGAGTGCCGTTTGACGTGGCTGGTTTGGTGCAAGGGCTGGTCTGAGTATTTCAGAAGAACATGCGATGCTACTGGGATTTTCACGCACAACCATCTCTAGGGTTTACAGAGAATGGTCCAACAAAAGAACAAAACACTCCAGTGAGCTGGCAGTTTGTGGGCGGAGAATACCTGTTGATGCCAGAGGTCAGAGGAGAATAGGCATCGACTGGTTCGAGCTGAGTAGAAAGGCAACAGTGACTCAAAATCACCAACCGTTACAACAAGGTAGACAGAAGAGAATCTCTGAACGCACAGTACGGTCGAACTTTGAGGCAGAGGGGCTACAAGCGCAGAAGACACACCAGGTGCTGCACTCATCTTTCAGCTAAGAAAAAGAACGGAACTGGGCTTACAATTTTGCACAAGCCATCAAAATTGGCTTACAGTGAAGATTGGAAAACGTTGCTGGGTCTGATGAGTCTCGCGATTTCTGCTGCGAAATGGATGGATGGGTCAGAATTTGGCGTCCATCAACATGAAAGCATGGATCCATCCTGCCTTGTACCAACGGTTCCGGCTGATGGTGGTGGTGTGCACTGGTGGGGGGAATATTTTCTTGGCACCTTTGGGCCCCTGGTCTATTGAGCTCGGTGCAACGCACAGCCAACTGGTATGTTGCGGACAGTCCATCCCTGTATGACCAATATAGCCAACATCTGAGGCACTCAGCAGGAGTAATGCACATGAGTCCAGATAAGCTGGACACAGTGTCACAGGAATGATCGGAGATTTTCGACGTTTTCTGAACATGGACAATGAGTTCACGTATCAAATGGCTCCACAGTCACTAGATCTCAATCCAATAGAGCATCTTTGGGATGTGGTGAGAACGGGAGTTCGACTCATGGGTGTGCAGCCGCACAAATCTGCGGGCAACTGTGTGATGGCATCATGTCAATATGGACCAATCTCTGAGGAATGCTTCCAGCACCTTGTTGAATCTATGCCACGAAGAATTGAGGCAGTTCGAAGGCAAAAGGGGGTCCAACCGTTACTAGCATGGTGTACCTAATAAAGTGGCTGTAAGGTATATATGCAGTGTTAAAAGATCTTAAAAGCAACTTGGTGACAACAAAAAAATAAAAAAGAATGTTTTTATTACTATTTTATTATTTCAAATTCATTGGTAAAAAAAAGTATGCAGGTTTTGACATAGGACAAACGTTTTCTTGCTGAATATTGCAGCGTGAACTCTTTTCTTAGAAAGGAAAGAACTAAAAAAATCTTTGTATCTCAGCTTATTAAGAACACAAATCCGTTGAGAAAATCACTGAACACAATGTGTATCAATACCTGACATGAAAACATTTCATTATAAAACATTGAGTTGTTTAATTAAGACAATGAAGGTTCATCTCAATTGACTTTGGATGTCAAGTCTGGACATTGTTGATAATGTACAGATGAATGTTCGTATGCATGACATCAGCATTTCCATATCTAGAATTAGAAATACATTTCAGAATGTAAATTAAGATCCGGCAGCCCCAATCCACATGAACACATGCAGTTTGTGATTTGGTTGGGGGTACATGATCAGTATTTGTCAGCATCATTTTTATGATGGGGTTTTCTGCACTTATAACAACTTGTGTCTTTCAAAGAAAGAGAATAGGTAGCTGTAGAAATCACAATAACCTGAGCAAGTGACTAAGCAAGATGCATGTGTGACTAATTCTCCGTTAAAGGGTTTTCTCACAAGTAGGTACCGTAATTGTTAACCTTCCTCGAGTTTGGGGTTTACAATGTGATTGCGGTGCCCGGTGGGGGCCCATAGCACCAATCTCAAGAACATCGGTTCCCTTTTTCACTTATGTATGGAGCATCAGGTCAAACATGTTTTTATGACGAACAACAGAGGTTTTCCCACAGGATAGGAGGCTACCTGTGCTGATCGGGGGGTCTCAAAGAACAAGAGGACAGGATCCGAGATACCTCTGTAGAACACCTTTTTGTTCCCTGGGATGAGCAGAAGAGAGAGAAGAAGACGCGGGTCTGTGCTGGTCCATGCACAGATCTGGTGGAACTCAGTTCATGCCATTCTGGGCGAAGACGAAGACAGCCTCACTAATAATAATATTGACCATTATCTATGGTCTCACTTGTACCACTGCCACCATCATACAAGGCACCTTTTGTGCTGGTAATGTTGGGAGTCCAAAGAGATAGATTCCCTGTGGTTGTCTCTAGTTAAGTAAAGTCAATAACAATCAATTTATTCCTGCCCATAGTGGTATTTTAGAATGTATATTCTTAAAATGGTTCATTTATTTTGTCATTTAATTTTCCCAGAAGATCTCAGCTGCCACACTACTTAAAAGTCATTGTTCTTATTGTCTTAGTACAAGGCATTCTGTTGTAGATTTCTTAATGGCAAAACCTTGTCTAAAATAAGGCCAAATATGAGTAATTATATACAAACATAAACAAAACCCCAAAACGGAAGGTGCCCTTGCCCATTGAGATAGTGTTAAATAAACCTTATGATGGGGTCAGATTATTTGGTATTCATATGGCACCATCCATGGTATGCAATCACTTTACTGATTACATACAGCTCCAAACAACGGCATCAAATCAAGGACTAACAAACAGATTGGCACATTGGCAGAGAAGCAGAAGTGTGCCGTGTTGTGTATGCAGCACAAATCAAATCACAAGCTCAAGTGATTGTTTATTGGAACAAGAAAAAATGCTTATAACATGAGCATGTATGTGAAACAGCCTGAAAACAGGCTACAGGACAAGTGCTATTATTATACATGCAGATGGAAGGGGGTTATACTGTACGGTGCTATTCAAATACTATTCAAATCCATCACATTACATGGTAGTCAATGGTGTACATCAGGCCTTCATTTTAAATACTTTCAATAAAATGCTGTATCTGACCCTATCCATTCCCAAGAAACAGCCAGTCAATCGTAACCTACTTTATTACATTTAATAATTGAAGGATAGAGGGACATTATTGTATAGTACAGAAAAGAAAAAAACGCAAACTGACAGTGGACAGACGTCATTTCTCACCTAAACCTCATCATAAAGCACGCGGACAATACTGTATATACTGTATATACAAGCTCCACATATTGACAATATTTTGGTATTGGTCACATTTATAACCTATAATGGACAGTAGGAAATCTTGTACATATACGTACATCTATTCAGACAGCTCAAGTCTGAATAATTAGTGATTTTTTTTGTTTCATCCTTACATATATATTATAACAATATTTTTCTTGCAAGTTTTTTTTCCGAAATGACAACTTCCCTTTGCATTACTGAAACACATCATTCAGAAGCAAACAATTGGAAAGCAAACAGTAAAGTTACAAAATGTGTGTTTGTGTTAAACCCATGACCCCCCATGTTTTAATAGGGCGGGAAAACCACACTGACGGGCTGTTTTGTTGTTTTTTCCAACGCAATGCATAAATGCCAGTGTGGAATGCCAACCGTCAACCTTGATGATCTGCAGCAATGTGAGATGTTACTTATTATTGCCAGATCAAAATGTGCAGTGGAAAAGCCATTACAGCTTGCAGATTTTTTTCCTTAAGAGTGTGGTACAAGATTATCCAAAAATCCCCATAAACTACACTGCTACACCCTGAATAAATTGAGGATGATTGATATTTCGAGAAATCCAAATGCAGATACCCGAAGCAGTGATGGCGAACCCTATGGCCACTGGGGCCAGAGTTGGCCACTGGAGTCCCTTTTGTGGGCACCTCCAGGCCTCACCAGAGCGATGACTCCAGGTATATTACTGCAGTCCCAGACAAGCCCAGCGGACGTTTGTGTGCACACAGGCTATTTTAAAAGTGACGCTCTACCTGGGACTATTTTCTTCTTTTAATTGGTGTCACCTCAGGCGTGTGGTTATCAATGAAAAACTGTGACAGAGAAGGGAATAAATCAAAAATAGAATTTCTGTCTTTGGCACTTGTGCGATAAATAACGGGTCTTTGTTGTGTTTGAGTGGGCACTCGGTTTAAAAAGGTTCGCCCATGGTTCACTGCCCTAAGCCTGCAGCGCAGAAAGAGGGTAGTAGACCTGCAACAGCAAAGAATGTGAGCATAAAAGATATAAGAATAGAAAAAAAAGTAATCAAAAACCCAAGTTGCGTTTTCAAAGGCCAAGGGAGGTCTAAATCAATTGTCGTTATCAAGACCCTTGATGTTACAAAATACATAATGTGACAAAATAATCAGATAACAGCAATTTTTAAACCGACCCCATTCGTCTCATTTCCATATATATGTGATGGGTTCCAATTGATCAGTCTCAACCCCAAACAACAACCAGATCACAAGGAAAAAACACACTAGTAAAAACTAGAAGCCGGGATCTGTAACTCTGGAAAACATCTATGTCAATTCTAATTATTTCCTTAAACATATAAATACAATGCCAGAATGGTTATTGCTCCATATACAAACATTGTAAAGAAGTTGTGTTGTGCATACAGTTCACTGAATACACCCCTCCCCCCTTGTTCCTGATAAGAGCTCCAATCATTCTGGAAATAATTTATTCTGGAGGTATTTTTGAACTATAATTTTAGTACAAAAAAAGCAAATTATATATGCTGACCCATTATTCATTTGAAAAATGTTTCTTGTTCCCAGAAGCAAATTCAAAGTTCTATACACTAAATGTATGCCAAAAGATAAGATTCACATGCAGTGCCCGACTAGGATTACCCGGAGGCATAGCACCACTGGCTCTGCGGGCGTTCTGCACTGTATTGGCGCTGTCACTTAAGATGACTTACGTACAGTAGAGTGATGGACAGCCGAAAGAATAGAAGTGATGATTAAAAGGCATCAATGCAATGTTATTTGACCCCCGCCCACCGACAAGTGGCAATTAAAAAAAAACACTGCGCGGTCACATTCGGAGAACGGCGCCTGGAGCTAAGATGTGCTTTTGTACTATAAGAATCCCTGTTTGGCTTTCTCTCAGTTTGCATTCCTGTTTACAAAAGGGAGATTATCAAAAGAGGGCCTAATGCGAACAGCAGATTTAACGGCAGCAGAGTCATGCCCCGCCAGAGTTCATTGTCACTCCACCAGATGACTGAAGCACATACAGAATGCCAAGATTGTTCCACAATGGCTTTTACAAAAGTTCTAAAAGAAAGAACCAGATTATCGACTTTCAAGTTGATGCCATTTGTGTAGAAAAGTCCTGTTTGCAGGTTCACAGTGTCCACCATCCCACCACTGCGGAAAGAACAAGAAAAGACTTTGTGAGGCTTTCCAGCTGATTTGTTTTAACAATAGTGTCTACAATCCAACAAACATACAAGAGATGTACCCGTGTCCTTTGCCCATAGCCATCATTATCCTAGAATTGCCTAGTTATATATGGTTTCATTCATTTTTTTTTTTGTCCATGGGACACATTAGGTTTGAGGCAGCTACCAGCCGTTTACAGTAGAGCTGTACAGGAAACCCGCTAGCTATGGCCGGCATGGGGTGCATTGTGACCACGGCATGGTTTATGGGTGAGCGCACATGTGTCACTGTACTGCTTAAGCCCCTGCAAAAAAGATAGAGCCGTTTATAAGCAATCTTTGCCCCTGTTTGCATCAAACCTCGAAAATATAGGTTCTGTACCCATCCCCCCCCCACCTTGCCCTCTCCGTCTACTCCCCACCATAACATACTCGGTGAGAGGAATAACGCTCCTCAGTAGGACAGAGGGAGAGGTATAAGGGGGGCAGAAGAGGCAGTCCTCCCCGTTCAACTTCTGCTGGTTGCGCCAGAGCCTGGGAGACAAGCGCCCGGGAGTGCCCTCACCACACTCCCCCTCCCACTTTCCTAACCTAGTTATTACCGCGCCCCCTCCCCGTTAGCGACCCTTTCTCCTCCACCCTCCGCTCCTGTCGCCTAATGTCTCCACAACCCCTCTAGTTCGTCAATCACGCTATTCCGACCCTTTCCCCCAGCTCTAGGCAATAGTGCGCCCTACATTCGCATACAACATCTTGGGAGCAAGTGCTCCTTTCAACGCCTTTTCTAGTCGGAAGTATCCTACTCTCTCTCCCCCCTCCCTCCTACCTTCCGTCCCTTGCCCCTTCTTCCTTCCCCTTCTCTTCCTCCAAGTCTTCTCGAAAAAGGGCACCCGGGGAGTCCCCGGCATCCGGGTGGCTCCACCGGGGCATTGGGCAGAAGGTGTAGAGAGAAAAAGCACTCACAGAAGAAAGAGTGAGTCGGGGCCGGGGGTGGTTGTGGGAGTAGACATGGTGGTCGGTTAGCATTATGTTTGTGTTCAAGAAGCCTTCCTTAGGAGCAGCTATGCAGTGTTTAGATAGCAGACAACAGGAAAGTGTGAAAAATGGCCAGAATACTGGTACTGAGACTGTCTGGAATACATACTTGAGTGGCAGTTACTGTTACCATTAATGTGCATGAATCGAGTATTGGAGAGTATTGACCATCCACTACATGTTTTATTGGTTTTTCTTTGATGGCTTTAGTGTCCTGGGGACTTCAATGTTATTATCGTAAATTATGTGTATCGTTTTTCGATTTTATATATTTGTGTAGATGGTAGAATATACGACTTGTTAGGCATTCTGGTTCATGTAGCTGGTGTTGACTTATCAACCATTTGGAGAGTAAAGGTAAACAGAATTTTGACAAACTTTTTCTCTAGACAAAGGGGGGGGAGGGGGAGGAAAAAAGTGCCGGGGGACCCGTCGGCAAAAGGCGGGCCCTCCTTCCTGATCTTATGAAAAGTTGTGGGTTGTATTGTATGATATTGCGAGCTTGTTTTCGTTTTTTTTTCTTTTGCCAATAAGCGGTTAAAACAGAAATCCGCTTTATTTAATTTAAAACTTTTTACAGTGGAGGGACGGAATATTCATGCTGTACACATTCATTGAAAACTTTGTCTTACTGTTCATTCAGTCAAACGATGGGGACTTTTGAATGGATAGGCCTTTGGGTCATGTGGGGTGAAACAAAACGCACTGACAATTGCCCAATATATAATATACCGCAGGTATTTTATCTCTTTCAGGATGCGTGAAACATATGCGATGAAGTAAGTTTATGCCAGGGGGAGAAGACATCATCCATGTTGTAAATCCTATGCCGCCTCTTTCACCCCCATCCATATCTAATTTGAGAAATAAAAAAGGCAGGCAGTGTTGTAGATAGCCAAACCAGTTAGGTTACAATGAAATATTTCAGCCAAGCCTTTCAGCGTTTAAGTGTTTGCTTTCTAAAGTTAATTTTAGTTTTAATTTCGTTTTCAAGACAGCTGCCTCCCGAGGAGTTCTACCTTTGCTTGCTTTATTTATTAAACAGATGAAAAACTCATACACTAGACACTTGGGTAATTAGTTTTACACAGATACAACTCTGTGAAGAGTTTATTATTTATTACCAAAATGACGAACGCTTTCTTTTAAATTGACAGCAGATAAAAGATCTTGAAAACAGAAAGAGGAGCGGGACTTTAAGGAACAAGCAACAGAAAGCGATAGGAGGGAAAGTGATATGAAGTGGTCAGTAAAAAGGTAAAAACCTTGTATTGTATAAAACAAAATACTGCAATACATGAAGGCACAGCAGGGAAAGGAGGGCATTTGTTGTGTTAACGGTATTTCTTAGCCCCCAAAGGAGCGAAAAAGGGAAACACCAAGGGCCTGGGAGGCGAGGACCGAACAAAGGCAGGCTCTGTATTGGATTGAGCTACGGGCAGGACAGAGGAAAGAGTACAGAAGGAGGACTATTCCTATACTCATTTGCTTTTTTCCCCTCAGTAAGAAGGGATAAGCCGAATGGTAGGAGGGCTGGACTCTTCTCTCCCTCAAAAAAAAAATGCGTTCTGTGATGATTTCCTTTTAAGGGTGTCAGTCAAGTGTTTATGCCAGCATTTTTTCAGTTTCAAATGGAGCCTGCAGCTGCTACTAAAAAGCTGGATGTAAGCCACTCATTTTCTGTTCAGCACTTTCATCTTAGTTTTGTTAGGTAAACTAAACCCTAGTACATTATCCTCCTTTATACCCTTAATTTGACAGATAGATTATTCTTTAATAGTGAACAATGAAGCCCTCCAAAAAGAAGCAGTGGGTGTCGACTTGACCTCCTTGCATGGGCTCCGACGGTTACTAATAGTTTACTGTCGGGGAGCAAAGTGAATATCCGTCCAAGCCATAATTTATTAGCAGAAGTCTCAGAGCATCGTCTGAGAAGTTAAGTCCACTCTGCACACTCCAAAAATATGCCAAAGGAAGATACAAATGTTTAGCAATACTTCAGTCTTATTCAAGACTAAATAGAACCTCTGATGAAGCCACCCCAAAGCCGCTGACATTGCTCTTGGCTAGAACTATAAGCTCCTTGCATACAAGTATTTGTTAAGAAAACCGTACATGTATGCGTAATTTTATATATGATTGCATACATAGATTGATCAGAAAGAGGCAGGAACGATATAGTGCATCTTAGCCAGCCTGCTATAATTACACAGACACAATTAGAGAGGCAGAAAGAAGAGGTGCCTATGCCATCTTATTCATCACATGAGGGTTTTTGTCACGTGTGTTTTTGGTTCCACTCAATATTCCGAGTTTGAGTTTTCACGCT
The DNA here is from genome assembly GCA_019512145.1 of Engystomops pustulosus. NCBI lineage: Eukaryota > Metazoa > Chordata > Amphibia > Anura > Leptodactylidae > Engystomops > Engystomops pustulosus. Next base: position 153,970,372 of record CM033644.1, on the reverse strand, counting down.
GTTGCAACTCATGCCATGTATCAGGAGAACCCGGTGTTAGCAGAGAAGCCAAGGTTTAACTTTGACTAACCAATGTCTATTCTCCTATCTAGCTTTCATCCCTCAAACCCACAGATGATACACTTACATACCATTATGTCACCCCATCGTCATCCCCAGTGCTAAATAGTAGTTATCAGATGAAAAGGTGCCGCCATCGCACACAGCTCAAGATGACCTTCAGCTATGCTAGAAGAGATAATCCGCTAATCAGCATCTGAAACCAAACAACGTATAGATTATACATTACCTTTCATGTAAGGCAACATCCCTTTATTACATATAACATACCAGGAGGATTCAACTTCGCTTGCCGAATAGTGAGAACACTGCCCTCATAGCAATATAGTTAAATTAAAACATTAATAATGTTGACAAGTCTAAAACGAAAGGAAAGATAGCCCATCTTGGATGTCTATAATATACCTACAAGATATAAAATATGTTTAAAACTTGAGGGAGACTACATTTGGCCTACACTATGGCATAGGCCCTAACTCAACCCAAACAGTGGGCTGCGTGGAAGCACAACATTGTCTGTATATTAACTTCTAATCACTTGCCAAAAACAGCTCAAGCTTGTAATTCCAGATGGAAAAGACCATTAGTTACAATTGTTGCCTATCCCATTTTGACAAATGCTGAGATTTTCTTCTTTGCCTTGAACCAAATAAATCTTATGAACAGACTTACACTTCATTCCATGGGACAAAGGTTTGTGGTGTACCGAACGGAAAGTGTAAACGTGGCATTTTGGCTGCGTTGGAAACGCAATCGAAAGGCTGCCATCGTGATTACATATAACTTTGCGTTTCCTTTGTGTTAGTAATCTTAACATAAATTGCATTGAACGTTAGGTGGAGCCTTTGGATTGGGTTTCAAAACGGCAACCAAAAAAAGGCACGTGTGAATGTGGCCCAGGAGCTCTCTACAAACAGTTCCTCGCACCTGAAAACTATTTTGCCCTACAAAAGCTCAACAGCCTCTTCCTTCATGCCAGCCATGACCCTGACAGAGGGTTACATACACATTATGGGGTGTCCTCTAACTCAGAAAAAACTGCCAATATTCCTAGAGCATTTTCTACTTTTATTCAGTTAATGTGGCTGTAAATTTTGACAGCATAATGAATGTATTAAGAAACATATTACAAATCAAATTCAATTTGTTTGAATTCTGTAGAACACTACATAAAGAGTTAACAAGCTTCCTACCTGCTGTTTTGACTAGTTAATAGAAGTTAATACGTAAAGGTGATGTGTGTGTAATGTTACTATTAACAGTACAATCCAAAACACTATAGAAATTGAAATGGTGCCTAAAATAAAATATTCGAAAAATGATTATTAAAATATTGAGAGGAAATGCTGTTCGATTTGTGATTCTTTCTGCGTGGTAAAAAACAAAAGGACTCCAAACACAAAGCTGACATATGGAATGTTAGTAGTAACTAATTTCGAGTAGTTTAAAACTATCGTTTGAAAAAACAGGAACATTTTTCAAAATGTTAATTAATTCACCTTTTTTTCATACATAAACTTACTAAACTTGAAGTACAAAATGTCACATGAAAAACAATATTGAAAAACAATGAGAAAGTTAAAGCGTTCTAAGTTACATATAAGATAAAAAAAATGACACATGTGGTTTTGAACTAAGGCCTGCTCATCAAGGCGCAAATGAGTTTGGTCACCAAGTGTTAATCCTCAAACCGAGTGGTTTTTCTGAAAAAATATTATAAACTTTGGTTATGAGGCTCTGCTGCTCTTTGTTAGGTTACCCCAATTAGCATGCTGTCTGGAGAACGCTGTATCACTGTGTTGTCCCGACAGGCAGAAAGTCAATCCAATGCTGCACCATCCTCAAGTGCTTGTTTTTGAGTCATCCGCTCAAGTGATTAGGCTCCATGTCTGAACAGTTCAGGAAGCTCCATTTATTGTTATGTACAGCAGCCAGTATGCCCCCAAGCTTTCCCCAATTTGGCTAAATTTAGAATGTTGTTGAGAAAAACCACTTCAGATCACGGATTTAAACGATAGTTTCTACTAAGTCGTCGCTACACATCTCAAGGTTCATTTGGTTCGTAATGCATGAAATCTAAATGGTTAGATTTCCTGCATTTCCCTTGTGAAATGGCATAGATTAGTCCGATTGGGGATGTTGCTCTATTCAGAGGACTTGTAGACATCTGGGACAGGTTGACAAGGGTGTTGTTCTTTTCAGCCTCGCTGACCCTATGTGGATGATGTAATCAAAATGCCCCAGTTAAACAAACTACTACATGAACAAACATTTATACTAACAGTTAAAAACACTATACACATGGTGTACACATCCAGTGACACATACGCAGTACATTCATGATACATGTTGTACAAAATACAAGTTTAATCTATTTAAACGGAGTGTTTAGATGTAAGTGGTGGTTCTTTCTGATTTTTTTTTCTTTCAGCACCAAGTTTTCCAACGGCAAGGTTTTGTCTAAGAAAACTAAAAATTCTAATGATTCTCCCAAATCTAAGAAGACGCGTGCTTATCGGTGCTAGGAGCTCCGAGGGTAAATACCCACAAACCTGAGAGTTAGGTGAGGTCTGGACAGCAGGGAGAAGAGTAAAGTAGCTTGCCGTTTCAGGAAAACTAGATGAAATTTTAAAAATAAAGAGTTCAATTTATGCTATAATCTGTAAGTGTGAAATACGTTAAAGGAGGAAGGCATATCATGTCGGTAGAAACAATCAATGAGTTTGTTGTTATGTAAAATGTCAGCCTGTCCTTCATCGTTGTACTGTGATATAAGCACTATGAACTAACCCCTACACAGTGTAATATTTATGGTATACCTACAACTCATATAATTTTACATTGTATCCTCTTACTTGGGGTTTGTTATTATTCTACTATACAGGCGGTCCTACTTAAGGACACCCGACTTCATCAACAACCTCCAGTTACAGGACAGACCTTCTCTGGCCACTATGACCTCTCTTTTGAAGCTTTGTAGATGCTTTACAGTACCGAGCTGCAATTATCTGCTGTGAGGGGTCTGTAATGACATTTAATTGATGATCCTTTTTCCATTACAGCATAAAGTTTGAAAATCCAATTGTCAACAAGGACAAACAAAAAATTGACTTAAATCTGACAATTATAAACTATACCAGTTCCGACTTACATGCAAATCTAAACTGAAGAACAACATATTCTGTAGTAACCGGACTGGCCTGTACGCTGGGCCTTGCACGGTAGGACAAAAACAAATGGGGCAGAAATTAGCATTATTCTGAGAAGGTAGTTTGCAATTCTGAAATGTCTAACAAAGGCACAAAATATGTGGTACACATCTGTTGGCTACTTTCAGTGCAAGGCATTGTAGCATTAGTAGGTTCCTTCTCTCCATCTTTACTCCATTACTGTACCGAGCTGTATTATCAGTGAAGTGGATGCACATTGTCATGGAATCGAGATGAAACATCAAAGCAAAACAGCACACCTTATGACACTGAAAATTCATTCTTCTTTGCATCCATTCTGCAGGTCGACCTAAACAAATAGTAACCACATAGTATAAAAAATGTAACATTCCCAAGCAAAATTGTTAAAAGAGCAAGACCATCCAAGTATCTCTCTTCCCCTTATTGAAATTGGCACCAGTTTTAATAAAAACAGAAATCGTATAAGGGGTTTTACCACGAAGCCGTTGCTGATCGGTTGGGGTTCATACCTAGCCATCTCGGGTAGGAGATTCTAGTGATTGTGGGGGTCCCATCACTGGGACCCCCACTGATTAGTAAGTTGACTTGCTTCATGTGAAAACCATTAAAGGGGTTATGCACGAAACAATGACTGCAAAAAAAGCTGTCAAAGAGGTAAAATATTTCGAAAATCTATTTGGTAATGGTTACCTGGAAGTAAAAGTACCTTTCTATTTGTTATTATGATGCTTGTTCAGCCTCTATCTGCTCCACACCAGAGCAGAGCGATGTGGGACGGGGCCAGGCCGGCACATGACGACCAGCCTGACAGCGGCATTAGTTATTGTACACAATCAGTATACAGAGCGCAGCCTTCAGGTCTCCTTCCACTGCTTGTGCTCAAAAGTCCCTGATTAATGGATCCAATAGAGTCCAAAGAAGGTGTCATACGCTCATGTTAAAAGGTGCACCAAAAAAAAGTTTGGTGCAGTCTGTCAAAGCCAGTGCAGGCGGGCACCCGATTCATGAAGGAACGTGCGCCAGAAATCCTGAATTGCGCCCCCTGACACTACACAGGACACTGCAATAGTCCCCTGTACTATGTATTCTCACAGCAACACATGGTCGGTCAGGAGCTGAATCCATGGAGCATAGATAAAATAGGTGGGACAGTCTTCTACAATGTACTTAGCTATTCCCTGCTAGTCAGCACAGGACGCAGGTAAACATGGAGGGACAGTCTGAACTGGTGGACGATACACGGAATGCATCAGGAGAGGTCAGAGCTCGCCTGTTACTTGTGTTATCTCTGCAGCCTCCTGTTGACGACTAATGTGGGTGGGGGAGTCGGAGAGGGTGCATATTGCTATGATCCCTGTTAGGGGGGAACTCTCTGCATGCAGCAGATGCATGTATGTCTGCAGTACTTATCTGCTGCTGGAAGCAAATGTGTGACCTGACTAATGGTGGAGGGCAGGAGAGGGCTGTGCATGTTGCTATGATCCATTTAGAGGGACTCCTTGGGCAGCAGATGCCATGTTATGTCTGCAGTTACCTTGTATCTGCTGTGAACGAAACTGTGTGACCTGACTAATGGTGAGGAGGGAGAGGGCTCCTGCATTGCTAGATCCATGTTAGGGGGGACTCCTCTGAGCAGCAGAGGTCATGTATGTCTGCATTACATTGTATCGCTGCTGGAAGCAAACTGTGTGACTGACTAATGGTGGAGGGAGGAGAGGGCTGCTACATTGACTATGATCCCTGTTAGGGGGGGACTCCTCTGTGGCTGAAAGATAGCCATGTCATGGCTGCGTTTACTATGGATTTGCTGGTGGGAAGCCACTGTGGAGCAGTGAAATCACCAGTTCACTGGAGTAGACGGCTGAGCTCTCTGCTCCGGTCTCACTCATCTATGGGCCGGTGTCAGTGGTGATCTACCGTGTGGAGTGGATTGTTGAGTGCGAGCACGCTGGTGGAAGTGTTTGTGCGCAGACTCGGCCAGTCAGCTGTTAGTCAGAGAGGGACACAGCTACCACTCGAGGCGCCAGCAACCAGGACAAAAGGAAGTAGTTATTCAGTAAGCCTGCATGTTTGTAATAAGTGTTAAAGGTGAAAGAGTACTTGTACAAGAACGGGCTCTCATTACAGGCCATTGCTAGGGGACACAACCCATTTTAAGGAATTTATTTATTTAAAATTCCCCTATGACATATAGCTGGGAAGCTCAGAAGTGGAAAATTTAGGAGGTAGAGATCTCTAGCAAATACCCTTCCCATGATCTGACTTGTATATAAATGTATTAAATTACTGGATTCTATCTATCCCAAGGTTAATATTAGTTATAATAAGTAGTATAATAATACTGCCGCCCACATTATGTTTTCTACCACCTTTATGGGGTAGTTACAGTTAGTACTTTAAGAGAACCCGTCATGCAAAAATAAACCCCCTAAAACTAAAATATATTTTCATAAACTGCCATTAGAGAGCATTGCCTCTATCCCTTCATTGTCCCTCTAATGCTGTAAACCTAAGCAATGAGGGTCCTAAAGCTGTATGCAAATGACCTGTGAAAGTCCAAAGAAGCTTAGCATATTCAAAACTGTCCACTCTATTCATGAGTGGGAGGCACAGACACACCCCCAGTGCATGACTGACAGCCTGTATAATGATGTGAGGCTGTATAATGATGTCCTTCCTGGTGCTGGTGGCCACGACCTCTGCGCGCGTGTGTGTGTGGGAGTGTGTGTGTGTGTATTAGGAGATACAGAGCTCCAGGCAGCCATGTCTACGCAGAACATGTCAGATTCATGTGGTGCATGCTGTCTGGTCTCTCACCTGTATATTAGGAGGATGCAAGCATGTCAGCAGATGCAGCACACACACTAGCAATGCTTACTATACATTACACACAGACATGAGCGGGGGGGGGGGGGGAGGAGGGGAGGGGTAAACAGGGGTGACATACAATGCCTCCTGACCATGTGACCAGCCTCATTACATGATAAAAAATAGATGATTTTACAATGAATAATGTATGAAATAACTAGATAAGCGGGGATGGGGATCCTTGTGAGTGCTCCAACAGGTAGTAGTGACGGACAAGTGACACAGACCTGATGACAGGTGTCCTTTAAAAACCCCATTACCCTGGCAGTAATGTTGATATAATAAAAGCTCACAAATCACCAAAGTAACATGATAGTGTAGAACACTTTCAGACATACCTCCATTTCCAAGAAATTTGTCATTTTAGGAAAATTCCATCTATATTTATGTACATTACCGTATATATACTTGAATTCTGAATAGTTCGTGGGGAATATGCACCCAAGAAGCTCATTTAAATAAAGCTAAATACAGAAATTTTCTCAATAGGAACAGCAAAGGTGTTTGTAGTTCATAAAAATCATACAGATTGATGTTTAGATGTTTAGAGAGTTGAGCTGGAAGACTCCTTAAACATATCATACAGTAGGTTTGAGAATGGAGAATAATAGTGGTTCTTACCCTCACAGTCCTCAAATGACCAGGACAGGAGCTTGAAATCTCCAGAATTCGGAAGCACCTCACAGCTTCTTTGTGCCCCTGTAGTAATGAACTACTCCTGAAATCCAGTCCCAAACCTGATTTAGAGCATATAGATAAAAAAATGTATACACTGCATAGTATGTGTTAAATAAAGATGTGTTAATCGACTAGTAGGACCATCCCCAAATTCACAGTAGTGTATTTGATTACCCTGCAGTGTTCATTATGTATATAGCAATAACCAAGTGTACCAAGGAAGCTACTAAGATTATGTGACCAAGGCTTTTACTTGTATGGCAGATGATTATAGTTCTCATTGCCTCTCTCTCTCTCATCTCTCCTCTCTCTCTATATATTATATATTCCAGTTGCAATTTTTATCATCACAGAGTGGAATGTCAAGAAAAATCTAAAAATCAATAAAATCCAAATAATATCCATGAAAGTCTGGATTTGGAATGCATAATCAAAAATCAAAAGTGGAAAATTAGCTTCAGGCTGATCCCAACTTCAGAGGACGACTGTTTGAAAACTCCCTCAATGCCTGGGCATATGCTCCTGATAAGCCAGCAGATGTTCTCTAGAGGATCTCCTCCCAGACCTGGATTGAAACATAAATAAATCATGAGAGCTGTGGCATTCTGGATGGCATGAGACATGATATTCCAGACTTGCTCGATTGGATTCAGGTCTGGGGAACAGTCAAGCCAGTCCTAGATCAATGCCTTCATCTTGCAGGAACACTCCAGCTCATGAGGCCTAGCACTTGTCCTGCATCAGGAGGAAACCCGGGCCAACCGCACCAGCCTATAGTCTTTAATGGGTAGGAGGATCTCATTCTGGTAACTAATGTCATAGGGTATCTTGGCTAGCTCATGGGAGGGCTGTGTGGCTTCCAAAGAAATGTTCCCCCACACCATTATTGACCCACAGGACTGAGCAGGCAGAAGAACGTTCTCCACAGCATCATCACGACTGTCCGTCTGTCACATGGAGCTCACTGTGAACCTGCTTTAATCCATGAAGGGTTCAAGGAGCCATGTCGAATCTGCAATAATAGTGGTGTCGTTTGACAAAATACCTAATCCCCCTGTGCATGGTGTTGTGGAGTAAGTAAACACCAACTGTGGGTAGGGGGGCTCGCACCCTCATGGAGTGGTTTTGACAGTTTGAGCAAACCCATGGATTAGGGCCTGCGTGAGGTTCATTTTACAGGGCTCTCCTACTGCTCATACATTGCACAAAGGGGTAGGTCAAGCGTCCTGCTGCGGTTGTTGCTACTCACCCCTCCTGGCATCTGTTAATGCTTCTGGACACTGCGACAGAACAGCCACCTTGTTGCCAAAGCTCCACATGTATGGGCCATCCGATGGATGAGCTTCACTACTGAGTAGATACAGTGGGTTGTAAACACCGCCTCATGCACCTCTAGGGGTGAGACATGACAAAGTGGTCCAAAACAAAGCAAACAGATAAGGGCGAGAAATAGGAGATAAGTGTTTACCCTACAGAACCATTCCTTTCATGGGTTATCATGCAAGTCTTTCACAATCGGTTTGATAAGTCAGATTGTTGATTTCGAAGAGAAGAGTGATTGGCTGGGAGTATTGTGTTGTTTAAAGAGTTCCCTTTTTTTAGCACATCTTATATATAACTATCTAAAATGTAAATACAAAGTAAAACTTACCCGTATAGTCGATGGTTATCAAGAGCTTGATCAAGCATTTCCATCGGGAGAGTAAACTGGCACTGTGAACAGTGCCCTGGCACCCTTGAAATCTTCAGCAACTTTCCGGTGGCCAAATCAAAACCTTCCAACAGATAGTATGATATGGGTTCACACTTTCCTGTGCCATAAAACATTGAGGGATAACTGAAATATAAATACCAACAGTAACATCCAGTTTTCAAGAACCTTCCAGTCCTTCCTTCTCTGGGAAGAACGTTACTTGACCATTCATTACCATCATAATACTAGAGTGACAATATTCTGTGCCAAGTAATATGGAAGTGGGGGGTTCCTGAGAATGAACTTATAGGGGTTAAATCTCGTCAATGACTTTGTGACATTTGCATTCATCTACTTGTTTTCCTGTTTCCTAGACCTAGCTCTGCCTACTTAGTCAGTAACATTATCCCTAAATACCTAGATTCGATATCTCAGCGAACAAGACCACCAATGGTTTTGAACAGGACAGTTATGGGCAGGAGCCAATGCCCCATGGCCGCGCTTTAAACCCAGGGCTTTCAAGGCTATAAACCTTGCCGCCAAAAGCCAGCGTTTATTTTCAAGGCGGGTGCCTATTGCCTGTTCTCACTTTCCTCCACGACATTGACTTTACTTTTACCAGCGTGAAGCAAAAACCGAAGTGGCGAACCGTGACACCTTGCCGTGCACCAGAATGTGTTCCAGCCAGCAAGTGATTCATTCCCACGTAGAAGAGTCGAAGGTTTGTTTCATTGGGATGAACTCAGAACCAGACGGCCGGCAGGCAGCGCAGCACCTTTCCGCAGCAGGCTTCTCCAAGGGGGGTCACCCATAAGCGCATGCTCCACACTTACCCAACGCTTTTGCTCTAACAAGTGCCAAGTTCGCAGAGGGTCCGGTATCAGCATTTCGCCTACAGTTCTATGAAACGTAGACTCTACAGAGTGGGCTGTTTTCTGGATACCCCCGTTATATGGGACACGGCCATTATGTAAAGACAATATCTTTCCTGGGAGAGGCCAGCGCTAAGTCATTTAAACGGAACATAAAATTCAGGATTTTTAGAGAGATCTTAAGAGACCTTTCAACCCTGCTAGTTTGCTGCATATAGGCAGCTGGCATGTGAGAATTATTGACTAAACTAAATGAAAACAGCACAGAGATTTGTTACAGGAAGCTCCCCCTAGTGGTGGCAGCATGCAGGGGAAACTGAGCTAATGCCAGTTTTCTGTGTAAAAGAAATCTTGATGCATGTCAATAGTCTGCTTCTAAGGCCGCATCTTGGAAGGTCTTCTACAGCACGGGTGGTTTTAATGAAAGGGTTGTGGTCAGAGAAGTTTTCGCAAAGAACACGGGTAAAGATGAATTAAAAGTATTGAAGAGGAGGTGTGCTTCTAAAATTGGCAGCAGGGGTACCACTACATATGACTAAGTGACAAGGACTGAGGTCAGTGCCAGTCCCACTTTCACTCAGAATCACACAAGTAGTCAAGTGACCATCTCCATAATAGGTACAACACTGCCTATTTACTGTGGTCAAACCCCTTTGTGTGCAGCCTTTTCAACCATTTTTCACCTTCAAAAAATCCTAACACTATTTATTTTGTAAAACAAACAGATTCTTAGAGTGAACGGGATTATAATTATTATTTATTCCCATGCCATGGACTGTAAGCTGAGAAAAAATTCCCCAATGTGGTGAAGTCTGGACCAATTTTTTTGTGGGCTCCAAGTTTTTACGGTTTTTGTTGCGTCTAAATGATGATGGTCTACTTTATCATTCGGCTTGTATGATCACGGTGATATCAAAATTCGATATATTTATTACATTTTAAATTTCACTGTGTCTGGAAAAAAAAAATTGGTTTTCCCCTAGTTTCTGACATGACACATTTCATACTTCGGTCGTGTGTACAGAACGTGTAATATGTAAATTTTTGCAAGATGAGTGACAATTTTATGCCTTACTTTTTTAAGGGACAAGTCCAAACCTTTTGATCATTTTTATTAAAGTTTTTTACTTTTTAAAAAACATTTTTGTTTAAAATGGCAATGGGTTCATTGCTGGGATAACCATCTTTAAATTTTGAATATCAGGCATTCTGAGAAACTGGGATGCCCACCAACATACATTTGACAGTTTTTATTTTTAATATCAGTTGTTTTACAGAAAAGGGTTGGTGCTTGTTGATTTTGTTTTTTGTAAACAGTTTTTTAACGCTTTCTTTAGAACCTTACAGTACTTTATCCCTAGAAAATCCTATTGATTGTTCTACCATATTACTGCAAGAATACTGATATTGCAATATATTGTGGCACATGTAACAAAAAGCTGCAAGAAAGCTACAGCCTCGGGTCTACAAAGACCGGAGTTGATTACAACTGATCACGGCTCCCCGATGATGTCATTGCGAGCGGAAAGCCAAAAATTACAGATAAAGGTGGCCATGCTCAGCCGATTGTGACTGCCGCTGGTGGTTTTGGCTGGCCAGCAAACAAAGGGATGATGACCTTGTTATGGCATCTGTATGAGCCCTACATGAACCCACAGGGTAGCCTCTTACACTCTTTCAACAGCCTCCATTCTGTATAGTATACGTGTGGAATGTTAGAGGTGAAAGATTTAGGCATTGAAAATGCAACACCTGTTCCCCACTTCTTACCCAGGCTCACAGTGATGTCCTTCTTATTTGGGGCAGCATTAGCTTTCACCTCAGAACCTATCTTGATAGCACAGGGGGGGGGTCAATTCAGTCCACGTCCCCTTGTTACGGCATAGTCCCAAAAGGACGCCGACCAGTCAGACATTTTTGACCTAATCACCAGCGTGCTCCTATCCTGCTGCCCTTGTCGTTTTTTCTCTTGTTTCGGTGTTTTCTTTCTGGGCATTGCATCTCCATCCATGCGAGACCCCACATAATTGTGATCCTTTCTGTCCTGGGTCACCAAGTTGCGTGAAGCTTGTGGGTCTTCTCCTCCTGACAGGTTGCCTAAACCTAACTTGGTTGAGTGAGCCAGATACTATGCTTCTACTGATATTCCAATTCGGCTCCAGTTTCCGCGAGACACACTTGCAACGAGGCTGTACCACGGTTGGTTTATCTCTCTCGGTCCGAGTCTATCATGCATGTTAGTCTCTTTCAGCCTTGTTATATTTCATTAGTACAAGATCCTAGTTCAGTTCGAATAGTGAGTCCAAGCTGCCTACGTATCAGTACCCAGCCCGAGGCACAATGTACTTTACCGTCGTTGGGGGATTTCTCTCCATCGGCCGCTCACTGATTTCCCACTGCTTACCATGTCTTTTGCCCACTGTGCGTGCCTTTTATCAAAAGTGCAGCATGACTCGGGAAGCTAGTAACTGCCTTTTTAGGGACACTGCTCTTCTTCACACATTCTCCCACATGCAGTCCTTTATCTTCCACTTTGTGTACCGCTCCTAACGCCTCGCGTAGGACTTAATGCTAAGGAGGATAGGGGAAATAAAATCATGAAGGAAAACTTTGAGAATATTTTGAAAGCAGATGACAAAGCTTTTTACATTTTTACCATATAATGCTAAATCTACTGGGGGGAAATTTCTTCCTTACTCCATTATCAAAAAGTATCACTCATTAGACCAGTTGTAGAATAGGCTACCGAATTGTCTGTTGCGCCAGATTTTATCACAGTTTCTGATGCTTGATGATAAAATGAGGGGAAGTTAAGATCATCAAGTGGTCGAGTCCACTACGCAAAATTTTGGTTATTATCCGACTTTGTCGGGATAGGTCACGCGCTCCTTTATGGTTTCAGATAGAAAAGTGTAAAAAAGGCACAATTTGATGATAAATACTCGACATACTACACCCACTGTACTGCCAGCGGCATTTACAAAAATGGACTACAACACATCTTAAATGGCCACATTCAGGATCTACATGAAATAAAGCAGGACAAATATTATCAATGGAGCCGTCTCTCCTAAATAAAACCTCTATTGTCTTAGTGGTATCCAGCAAGAAAAAGACAACTACAAAATGCATATAGAAAATAACATACACAAGGGACAGACTTTATCATGTTTAAGACAGAAAGAATTCTTTTTTTTTTAATCGCAACAATAACGTTTGCATCCATTGTATCCAATGGGTTTACAACAGTTTAATTTTTAATCAGGGTACCTTTATTGCCAACAAGTATGACATGGTGGATTCAGGATATACATGCATTATCTTTTTCACGTTTACATCAGTTTTAAAACATTTTGTGACTTAGATGGCAGGAGGAGCGTTTGTTCTCTGAAAAGGGCCGTGGCTTTTGCAGAAAAATGGTCAGTGTGACAGAAATAATGCTATTTCAACAGAATTTTGCCACAGTTTGGACGTAAACTGACCTAACTAAAATGAGGGCAAAGGACACAACTAAACAGCAAGAAACTCCATACCAATTTATCATTCCCGGCATTTTTTTTCAGACCACATTGATATAAATCTGGCGCAGCACAACCTTACACTGTCTTAGGCTACATTTATGCTGCCGTATGGGGGAAGTATATAAGGCACGAAGTATATAGGTCCCCAATAGACGGCAAGGCGCCGTTAAGAGGAGCATTACAATGCAGCCAACACTGCGGCACCATAACGTTCCAAGGTGGAGAAAGAAGAAAAAAGATAGGAACATTGTCCTATTTTCCAAGGAATACGTCGCCGTGCCACCATAGAAATCACTATAGAGGGGCCGGGGATCCCGAGAGGTTTTTATTTCAAATTCATTGTGTAAAAAAGTATGCAGGTTTTGCATAGACAACGTTTTCCTTGCTGAATATTGCAGGTGAACTCTTTTCTTAGAAAGGAAGTTTTCCTTGCTGAATATTGCAGGTGAACTCTTTTCTTAGAAAGGAAACTAAAAATCTTTGTATCCAGCATTATTAAGAACACAAATCCGTTGAGAAAACACTGAACACAATGTGTATCAATACATGCAATGAAAACATTTCATTATAAAACATTGAGTTGTTTAATTAAGACAATGAAGGTTCCATCTCAATTGACTTTGGATGTCAAGTCTGGACATTTGATAATTGTACAGATGTGTCTTATGCAGTTACATCAGCTATTTCCATAATCTAGAATTAGAAATACATTTCAGAATATAAAATTAAGATCCGGCAGGCCAATGCACATGTAACACATGCAGTTTGTGATTTGGTTGGGGGTACATGATCAGTACTTTTCAGCATCATTTTTATGATGGGGTTTCTGCACTTATAACACTTGTGTCTTTCAAAGAAAAAGTGTAGAAATCACAATAACCTGAGCAAGTGACTAAAGCAATGTGCATGTGTGACTAATTCTCCGTTAAAGGGTTTCTCACAAGTTACCGTATATTGTTAACCTCCTCGAGTTTGGGGTTTACAATGTGATTTGCGGGGGTTCCATAGCACCAATCTCAAGAACATCGGTTCCCTTTTTCACTTATGTATGGAGCATCAGGTCAAACATGTTTTTATGCGAACACCAGAGGTTTTCCCACAGGTATAGGGGCTACCTTGCTGATCCGTGGGGGTCTCACAGATCAAGAGGACAGGGGATCCGAGATACCTCTGTAGAACACCTTTTTGTTCCCTGGGATGAGCAGAGCGAATGACCGCGCTCGTCTGTGCTGCTCCATGCACAGATCTGGTGAACTCAGTTCATGCACTTCTGGCGCGAAGACAGCCTCACTAATAATAAATATTGACCATTATCTATTGGTCTCACTTGTACCACTGCACCATTCATACAAGGCACCTTTGTGCTGGTAATTGTTGGGAGTCCAAAGAGTTAGATTCCCTGTGGTTGTCTATAGTTAAAAGTCAATAACAATCAATTTATTCCTGCCACATAGTGGTATTTTAGAATTGTATTCTTTAAAATGGTTCATTTATTTTGTTCATGTACCTTTTCCCAGAAGATCTCAGCTGCCACACTACTTAAAAGTCATTGTTTCTTATTGTCTTAGTACAAGGCATTCTGTTGTAGATTTACTTAATGGCAAAAACTTGTCTAAAATAAGGCCAATATATGTAATTATATACAACATAAACAAAATCCCAAAAACGGAAGGTGCCCTTGCCCATTGAGATAGTGTTAAATAAACCTATTGATGGGGTCAGATTATTTGGTATTCATTATGGCACCATCCATGTTATGCAATCACTTTACTGATTACATACAGCTCCAAACAACGGCATCAAATCAAAGACTACAAACAGATTGGCACAATTGGCAGGAGAAGTGCTGCTTGTTGTGTATGCAGCCACAAATCAATCACACAGCTCAAGTGATGTTTATTGGAACAGAAAATGCTTATTAACATGAGCATGTATGTGAACAGCCTGAAAACAGGCTCAGGACAAGTGCTATTATTATACAGCAGATGGAAGGGGGTATACTGTACGGTGCTATTCTAATATACTATTCAAATCCATCACATTACATGGTAGTCAATGGTGTACATCAGGCTTTCATTTTAAATACTTTCCAAATAAAATGCTGTATCTGACCCTATCCATTTCCCAGAAACAAGCAAGTCATATCGTAACCTACTTTATACATTTAATAATGAAGATAGAGGGACATTATTGTATAGTACAGAAAAGAAAAAACGCAAACTGACAGTGGACAGCGTCATTCTCACCTAAACCTCATCATAAAGCACCGACAATACTGTATATACTGTATATTACAAGCTCCACTATATGAACTATTTTTGGTATTGGTCACATTTATAACCTATAATGGACAGTAGAAACCTTGTACATATACGTAATCATACTTCAGACAGCTCAAGTCTGAATTAGTGATTTTTTGTTCATCCTTACATAATATTATATAACAATATTTTTCTTGCAAGTTTTTTCCGAATATGACAACTTCCCTTTGCATACTGAAACACATCATTCAGAAGCAACAATTGGAAAGCAAACATGTAAAGTACAAAATGTTGTGTTAACACAATGACCCCCATTTATTAATAGTGCGGAAAACCACACTACGGCTGTTGTGTTCCCAAACGCAATGTAAATGCCACGTGTGAATGCAACCTCAACCTTTGATGATCTGCAGCAATGTGAGATGTTACTTATTTACTGCAGATCAAAAATGTGCAGTGGAAAAGCATTACAGCTGCAGATTTTTTTCTGTAATATGTGTACGAGATTATCAAAAATCCCATAAACTACACTGCTACTGAATTACATTGAGGATTTGCTATTCGAGAAATCCAATGCAGATACCCTAGAGCAGTGATGGCGAACCTATGGCACTGGTGCCAGAGGTGGCACTCGGAGTCCTTTCTGTGGGCACTCAGGCCATCACCAGAGATGACTCCAGGTATATTCCTGCAGTCCCAGACAGCCCAGGACTTGTTGTGCACAGAGCTATTTTAAAGTGACAGCTCTACCTGGGACTATTTTCTGCTTTATTGGTGTCCTCAGGGTGCTGGTATCAATGAAAACTGTGACAGAGAAGGGAGTATAAATCACAAATAGAATTTCTGTGTTGGCACTTTGCGATAAATAAGCGGGTCTTTGTTGTAGTTTGGGCACTCGGTCTCTAAAAGGTTCGCCATCACTGCCCTAGAGCCTGCAGGCAGAGAAGAGGGTAGTAGACTTGCAAACAGCAAGAATGTGAGCATAAAAGATATAAAGAATAGAAAAAAAAAGTAATAAAACCAGTGCGTTTTCAAAGGCAAGGGAGGTCTAAATATTTGTCTTATCAAAGACCCTGATGTTACAAATAAATAATCTGACAACATAATCAGATAACAGCAATTTTTACCACCCCATTCCTTCTCATTTCCATATAATGTGATGTGTCATATTGATCAGTCAACCCCAACAACAACCAGATTCACAAGGAAAAAACACTAGTAAAACTAGAAGCCGGGATCTGTACTCTGGGAAACATCTATTCAATTCTAATTATTTCCTTAAACTATAAATACAATGCACAGAATGGTTATTGCTCCATATAACATTGTAAAGAAGTTTGTGTATACAGTTCACTGAATACCCCTCCCCCCCTTGTTCCTGATAAGAGCTCCAATCATTCTGGAATAATTTATTCTGGAGTTATTTTTGAACTTATAATTTAGTACAAAAAAGGCAAATTATATATTGCTGCATTTATCATTTGAAAAAATGTTCTTGTTCCCAGAAAGGAATTCACAGTTTATACACTAAATGTATGCAAAAGATATTCACATGCAGTGCCGACATGGATTACCCAGTAGGCATAGCGCACTGGCTACTGCTGAGGTTCTGCACTTGCTATTGGCGCTGTCACTTTAAGATAACTTACAGTACAGTAGAGTGATGACAGCAGAAAGAATAGAGTGTGATTAAAAGGCATTCAATGCAATGTTATTCTGCCCCGCCTACCGACAAGTGGCAATTAAAAAAACACTGCGGGTCACATTCGAGAACGGCGCTGAGCTAAGATGTGTATAAGATCCCTGTTGGCTTTCTCTCAGTTTGCATCCTGTTCTACAAGGTAGATTATCAAAAGAGCCTAATGGAACAGCAGATTTAACGCCCGCAGAGTCATTGTCACTCCACCAGCTGAAGCACATACAGAATTCCAAGATTGTCAATGGTTACAAAAGTTCTAAAAGAAGAACACGGATGTATCGACTTCAAGTTTGTGCCATTTGTGTAGAAAGTCCGTTTGCAGGTTCCAGTGTCCACATCCCACCACTGTGGAAAGAAAAGACTTTGTGAGGCTTTCCAGCTGATTTGTTTTTACAATATTGTCTACAATGCAACAAACATACAAGAGATGTACCCGTGTCTTTGCCACATTAGCCATCATTATCCTTAGACTTGTAGTTATATATGGTTTCTATTCATTTTTTTTTTGTCCATGGGACACATTAGGTTTGAAGGCAGTCTACCAGCCGTTACAGTATGCTAGCTGTACAGGAACCAGCTAGCATATGGCCGCCATGGGAGTGCATTGTGCACGGCATGGTATGGTGAGCGCACATGTGTCACTGTACTGTACCGCCCCTGGAAAAAAGATAGAGCGTAAGCCATCTTTTGCTGTAAAAACGGCCCAGCGGCACATCTTCCTATGGAGCGGAAAGGGGTGAGCAGCGCTATATACTACGCCCGCTCCAGGGGTAGCATATGTTTGTGTTCAAGAAGCCTTAGGTAGCAGCTCTGCATGTGTTAGTAGCAGAAGGACTGTGAAAAATGCAGCATACTGTTTACTTGAGACTTTCTGGCATACATATCTTGTGTGGCTAGTTAATTGTACCATTAAATGTGCATGAATCGAGTATTGACCATCACTACATGTTTATTGGTTGTTTTTAGGTCCTGGTGACTTACATGTTCTTATTGTACTTATGTGTATCGTTTGATTATATATTTGTGTAGCATATACGAATTGTAGGCATTCTGGTTTCATGTAGCTGGTGTTGAATTCTCAAATTTGGAGTAAACAGAATTTATATACAAACTTTTTCTAGCACATTTTTGGGTGAAAATTTGTGGTTTATATTGGTATCATATTGGAGCTTTTTTTTTTCTTTTGCCAATAAGGTTTAACAGAAATCAGCCATTTATTTAATTTAAAACTTTTACAGTGGGGACTGAATATCATGCTGTACAATTCATTGAACTTTTGTCTTACTGTTTCATTAGTCCCAGATGGGGACTTGGATATGCCGTTGTGACACAACAACGGCACTGCACAATTGCAATATATAATATACCTCAGTATTTTAACTCTTTCAGATGCTGCAACATCTGAGAAGGAAGTTTCTGCAGGTGGGAGAAGACTCATCATGTTTTAAATCCTATACCGCCTTTCCACCCCCCTCCCTCTCTAATTTGGAAATAAAAAAGGCAGTGTAGTATAGCCAACCAGTTAAGGTTACAATGAAATATTTCAGCAGCCGTTTCAGCGTTTAAGTGTTTGCTTTCTAATTTAATTTTAGTTTTAATTTCAGTTCAAGACCTCTGCTTCCCGAGTTCTAACCTTTGCTTGCTTTAAACGGATGAAACTCATACAATAGACACTTGGGTAATTAGTTTACAACAGATACAACTCTGTGAAGCTGTTTATTCATTATATTACCAAAATAGATTGAACGCTTCTTTTAAATTGCAGCAAGCAAAGATCTTGAAAACAGCAGGGAACGGACACAGAAAGTATATTGGGAAATTGTATGACGTTTCATTATACAATTAAAAACCTTTATTTTCTAAAACAATAATACTTCTTTAATACCTGAAAGACACAGCAGGGAAGGGCATATGTTGTAAGTTATTTCTTAGCCCCCAAAGGAGGCACTTTAAAAAATTGTTGAGTGAGTACAATTAGTGGGAATTAATAGGACATCTATAATGTGCCATAATGTAAAGCATAAGGTTCCTGTGATAGATTTCCTTTAAGGGTGTCAGTCAAGTGTTTCTATGCCAGCATTTTTTCAGTTCAAATGAAGTCCAGCTGCTACTAAAAAGCTGGATTTAAAGCACTCATTTTTATGTTTCAGTATTTCATCTTAGTTTAGTATAGGTAACTAAACCCATAGTACATAATCCCCTTTATACCTTAATTTACAGTAGATTATCTTTTTATACGTGAACAATGAAAAAGAATCAGTGGGTGTCGACTTTACCTTGACATGGGCTCCAGAGGTTACTAATAGTTTACTGTCGGGAGCAAAGTGAATATCCGTCACCCAGCCATATATTTTATTAGCAGAAGTCTCAGAGCATCGTCTGAGAAGTTCTCCACTCTGCACACTCCAAATCTGCCAAAGGAAGATACAAAATGTTTAGCAATACTTCAGGTCTTTATCAAGACTAAATAGTAACCTCCATGAAGCCACCCCAAAGCCTTCTGACTTGTCCTTTGGCTAGAACTATAAGCTCCTTGCATACAGTATTTGTTAAGAAACAGTCATGTATGGTAAATTTATATTAGTATATGCATACATTAGATTTTGCATCAGAAAAGGCAGGAAATATATTTGGCATCTTAGCCAGCCTGCTATAATTACACAGACACAATTAGAGAGGAGAAAGAAGAGGTGCCTATGCATCTTATTCATCAATTGAGGGTTTTTTCCCTGTGTTTTTTGGTTTCCACTCAATATTCCAGTTTGAGTTTTCAAGCTGTTCAACCTCATGCCATGTATCAGGAGAACCCAGGTTGTCTAGAGGAAGCCAATGGTTTACTTTGACTACACCAATGTTCTATTCTCCTAGTCATAGCCCCTTTCAAACCACAGATGATACACTTACATACCATTATGTCACCATCGTCATCCCCAGTTGCTAAATAGTAGTTATCAGATGAAAAGGTGCAGCATCGCACACAGCTCAGATGACCTCTCAGCTCATGTAGAAGAGATAATCCAGCTAAATTCCAGATCTGAAACCAAACACGTTATAGATTATACATTACCTTTCATGCTAAGGCAACATCCCTTTATTACATATAACATACACAGGAGGATATCAACTTCTTGCCGAATATGAGAACACTGCTCATCATCAAATAGTTAAATTAAACATTAATTAAATGTTGACAAAATGTCTTAAAGGAGGAAAGATAGTCCCATCTTGGATGTCTATAATATACCTACAAGATATAACATATATGTTTAAAACATGTGGGGACCTACCTTTTGGCCTACACCTATAGCATAGGCCCCTAAACCCAACAGATGGGCCTGGAAGCACAACTTTCTGTATTAACTTCTATCACATTGCAAAAACAGCTCAGCTTGTAAATTTCCAAGATGGAAAGACCATTTGAAGTACAATTTTTCTGCCTATATTTTGACAATGCTGAAGATTTTCTTCTTTGCTTGAACCAAAATTAAATCTTATGAACAGACCTTACACTTCATTCCATGGGACAAAGGTTTGTGGTACCCGAGAACAGGTTTACACGTGGCATTTTGGCTGCGTTTGGAAACGCAATCGAAAGGCTCCACTCGTGATTACATATCACTTTGCGTTTACTTTGTGTTTAGTAATCTTAACTCAACATGCATGATCGTAGGTGGAGCCTTTGGATTGGGTTTCAAAACGGCAACCAAAAGGCCACGTGTGAATGTGGCCCCAGGAGCTCTACAAACACGTCCTCGCACCTGAAAACTATTCTGCCCTACAAAAGCTCAACAGCTCCTTCCCTTACATGCCAGCCATGATCCCTGACAGAGGGTTACATCCACATATGGGGTGTCCTCTAACTCCGAAAAAACTGCACAATATATTCCTAGATGCATTTTCTACTTTTATTCAGTTAATGTGGGTAAATTTTGCAGCTAAATGAATGTATTAATGAAAAATATTACAAATCAAACATTCATTTTGTTTGAATTTCTGTAAAATACATAAAGAGTTAACAAGCTTCCTACCTGCTGTTTTGAATAGTTGAATATGAAGTTAATACAGGCAGTCCCCGGGTTACGTACAAGATAGGGTCTGGAGATTTGTTCTTAAGTTGAATTTGTATGTAAGTCGAAACTGTATATTTTATAATTGCAGATCCAGACAAAAACATTTTTGGCCCCAGTGACATTTGGAGTTTAAACATTTTTTGCTGTAATGGGACCAAGGATTATCAATAAAGCTTCATTACAGACACTTTACAGCTGATTATTGCAATCTGGGACCATAGTAAAGCATTCAGAAAGCTTCACCAGAGGTCAGAGGGGTCTGTCTGTAACTATGGGTTGTCTGTAAGTCGGGTGTCCTTAAGTAGGGGACCGCCTGTAGAAGGTGATATGTGTGTGTACTGTACTATTAACAGTACATCCAAAACCGCTATAGAAATTAAATGGTGCCTAAAATAAAATTATTCTAAAAATGTTCTTAAAAATTTGAGAGAATGCTGTTCGATTTGTGATCTTTCTAGCGTTGTAATAAAACAAAATGACTCCAACACAAAGCTGACATATGGTAAATGTTAGTTAGTAACTAATTCGAGTAGTAAAACTATCGGTTTGAAAAACAGAACATTTTTCAAAATGTTTAATAAATTCACCTTTTTTTCATAAATAAATTCACTAACTTGAAGTACAAAATGTCACAGAAAAACAAATTTGAAAACAATTGAGAAAGTTAAAGCCTTCTAAAGTTATAACCAGATAAAGTGACACATGCTGGTTTTGAAAAATAGGCCTTGCTCATCAAGGCGCAAATGAGTTTGGTCACTAAGGTGTTAATCCCTAAACCGAGTGGTTTTTCTGAAAAAACTATTATAAAATTATGATTATGAGGCTCTGCTGCTCCTGTGGCTTACCCCAATTAGGCACTGCTTCTGAGAACGCTGTATTCACTGTGTTGTCCCTGACAGGCAGAAGTAATCAATTGCTGCACCATCCCTCAGATGCTTTGTTTGAGTCATCCAGCTCAAGTTGATTAGTCCTGTCTGAACAGTTCAGGAAGCTCCATTTATTGTTATGTACAGCAGCCAGTCTGCACCCAGCTTTCCCAAGGTCCTAAATTTTAGAATAGTTTTTTGGAGCAAAACCACTCAGATCAGGGATTAAACAAGATATGTTTCTACATCAGTGTCGCTACAACATTCTCAAGGTATGTTTGGTTCTTAATGCATGAAATCAAATGGTAGATTTCCTTAATTTCCACTTGTGAAATGGCATATATTATAGTCCTGAGTGTGGGATGTCTGCTCTATTTCAGAGGACTTGTAGACAATCTGGGACAGTTGACAAGTGTTGTCTTTTCAGCCTCGCTGACCCTATGTGGATTGATGTAATCCAAAACTGCCCCAGTTAAACAACTAGCTACATGACAAAACATTTATACTAAACAGTAAAACACTATACACATGGTTACACATCCGTGACACATACTGCAGTACATTCATGATACATGTTGTAAAATACCAAGTTAATATATTTAACGGAAGTGTTTAGAGTAAGTGGCTGGTTCTGATTTTTTTTTTCTTTCAGCACCAAGTTTGCCAACGGCAAGCGTGTCATAAGCTAAACCTAAAATTCTAATGATTTCCCAAATCTAAGAAGCGGTGCATTATGGGAGCTCAGAGCGTAAATACACAAACCTGAGCTGTTAGGTGATGTCTGACAGCAGGGAAGAGTAAAGTAGCTGCCTGTTTCCAAGGAAACTAGTGAAATTTTAAAATAAAAGAGTCAACTTTATGTATAATATGTAAAGTGTGAAATACTGTTAAAAGTGAGGAAGCATATCTGTCAGGTAGAACATCAACTAGTTTTTGTATGGTAAAATGTCAGCCGTCCTTCATCTTGTACTGTGATATATAGCAATATGAACTTAACCCTACACAGTGTAATATTTATGGTATACCTACAATCAATATAATTTACATTTTATCCCTCTGTACTGTTGTTTATTATACTATACAGGCGGTCCCCTACTTAAGGACACCCGACTTACATACAACCCCTAGTTACAGACAGACCTCTCTGGCCACTATGACCTCTCTTGAAGCTTTGTAGATGCTTTAAGTCCCGAGCTGCAATTATCTGCTGTGAGGGGTCTGTAATGACATTTAATTGATGATCCTTGTTCCCATTACAGCATAAAAGTTTGAAAATCCAATTGTCACAAGGACAAAAAAAATTGACTGAATCTACAATTATAAACTATACAGTTCCAACTTACATGCAAATTCAACTTAAGAACATACATATCTTGTACGTAACCCAGGGACTGCCTGTACTATACGCTGGGCCTTTGCACGGTAGACAAACATACACACTGGGGCAGATTAATTCATTCTGAGAAGTAGTTTGCAATCTGAAATGTCTAAAATGCACAAAATATGTGGTACACATCATATTGGCTACTTTTCAGTGCAAGCTTGTAGCTTAGTAGGTCCTTCTCTCCATCTATACTCCATACTGTACCTTAGCTGTATTATCAGCTGAAGTAGATGCAAATTTCATGGAATCAGATGAAACATCACAAGACAAAACAGCACCATTATGACACTGAAATTCATCTTCTTTGCATCCATTCTGCAGGTTCCAGACCTAAAACAAATTAGTAACCACATAGTTATATAAAAATGTAACATTCCCAAGCAAAATTGTAAAGGAGCAAGACCACTCAAGTCATCTCTCTCTCCCCTTATTGAATATTGGCACCAGTTTAACTATAAAACAGAACATGTCCTTAAGGGGTTTTACCACGAAGCAAGTTGCTGATCGGTTGGGGTCTACTCCAGCCATCTCCCGGGTAGATTCTAGTGATCTGTGGGGGTCCCATCACTGAGACCCCCACTGATTAGTAAGTTGACTTGCTTCATGTGAAAACCCCTTAAAGGGGTTATGCCACGAAACAATTGACTGCAAAAAGCTGTCAAAGAGGTTAAAATATTTCGAAAATCTATTTGTAATGGTTACCTGGAAGTAAAAGTACCTTTCTATTTGTTATTATGATGCTTGTTCAGCCTCTATTCTGCTCCACACAGAAGCAGATGTGGGAGGGGCCAGGCCAGGCACATGCACAGCACTGACAGCGGCAGTTATTGTACAACATCAGTACTACAGAGCGCTCAGCCTTCAGAGTCTCCTTCCACCTGCTGTGCTCAAATAGTCCCTGCATTTACTGATCCAATAGAAGTCCAATAGAAATGTGTCATACGCCTCATGTTAAAAGTGCACCAAAAAAAAGTTGGTGCAGTCTGTCAAAGCAGTGCAGGGGGCACCAGATTCATGAAGAACGTGCGCCAGAAATCCTGAATCTGGCGCCCCCTGCACACTACACAGGACACTGCACATAGTACACATGTACTATGTATTCTCACAGCAACATGGTCGGTCAGGCTGACATCCATGGATGCATAGATAAATAGGTGACAGCTTCTCACATGTTACTTTAGCTACTTCCCTGCTAGTCAGGCACAGGACAGCAGTGTAACATGGAGGGACAGTGAATGGTGGAGAGTACAGGAGATGCATCAGGAGAGGTCAGAGCTCAGCCTGTTACTTGTGTTATCTCTGCAGCCTCCTGTGTGACCTGACTAATGGTGGAGGGAGGAGAGGGCTGCTATATTGCTATGATCCATGTTAGGGGGGACTCCTCTGAGCAGCAGATGCCATGTATGTCTGCAGTTACCTTGTATCTGCTGCTGGAAGCAACTGTGTGACCTGACTAATGGTGGAGGGAGGAGAGGGCTGCTGCATTGCTATGATCCATGTTAGTAGGGACTCCTCTGGGCAGCAGATGCCATGTATGTCTGCAGTTACCTTGTATCTGCTGCTGGAAGCAACTGTGTGACCTGACTAATGGTGGAGGGAGGAGAGGGCTGCTGCATTGCTATGATCCATGTTAGGGGGGACTCCTCTGAGCAGCAGATGTCATGTATGTCTGCAGTTACCTTGTATCTGCTGCTGGAAGCAACTGTGTGACCTGACTAATGGTGGAGGGAGGAGAGGGCTGCTACATTGCTATGATCCATGTTAGGGGGGGACTCCTCTGGGCAGCAGATAGCCATGTCTGGCTGCAGTTACCTTGTATCTGCTGCTGGAAGCAACTGTGGAGCAGTGGAAATCACCTCATTCACTGGTGTAGACGGCTGAGCTCTCTGCTCCCTGTCTCACTTCCTATTGGCTGCAGTGTGTCAGGTGATCTCTCAGTGTGGAGTGATCTGTAGTGCAGAGCAGCTGGTGGAATGTTTGTGCGCAGACTCGGCCAGATCAGCTGTAGCTCAGGACGGGACACAGCTACCACTAGAGGGCGCCAGCAACCAGGACAAAAGGAGTTATCTCAGTAAGCCTGCATATTTTGTAATAAGTGTAAATGGTGAAAGTACTTGTCACAATGAACTGGGCTCAATTACAGCCATTTGCTATGGTGACACAACCCCTTTAAAGGAATTTATTTATTTAAAATTCCCCTATGACATATAGCTGGGAAGCTTCAGAATGTGGAAAATTTAGGAGGTAGAGATCTCTAGCCAAATACCCTTCCCATGATCTGACCTTGTATATAAATGTATTAAATTACTGGATTCTAATCTACTCCAATGTTAATATTAGTTATAATAATTAGTTAATAATAATACTGCCGCCCACATTATTGTTCTACCACCTTTATGGGGTAGTACAGTTATGTACTTTAAAGAGAACCCGTCATGCAAAATAACCCCCCTAAACTAAATATATTTTCATAAACTGCCATTAGAGAGCATTGCCTCTATCCCTTCATTGTCCCTCTACATGCCTGTAAACCTAAGCAATGAGGTCCTAAAGCTGTATGCAAATGACCTGTGAAAAGTCCAATGAAGCATTAGCATATTCAAACTGTCCACTCTATTCATGAGTGGGAGGCACAGCCACACCCCCAGTGCATGACTGACAGCCTGTATAATGATGTGAGGCTGTATAATGATGTCCTTCCTGGTGCTGGTGGCCACGCCCTCCTGCAGCGTGTGTGTGTGTGTGTGTGTGTGTGTGTGTGTGTATAGGAGAGATACAGCAGCTCCAGGCAGCCATGTTACAGCAGAACATGTCAGATTCATGTGTAGCTGATGTCTGTGTCTCTCACCTGTATATTAGGAGGATGCAGCATGTCAGCAGATGCAGCACACACACTAGCAATGCTTTACTATACATTACACACAGACATGAGCGGGGGGGGGGAGAGGGGAGGGGTAACAGGGGTGACATCACTGCCTCTGACCATGTGACCAGCCTCATTTACATGATAAAAAATAGATGATTTTACAATGAATAATGTATGAAATAACTAGATAAAGGCTGGGATGGGATCCTTGTGAGCTGCTCCAACAGGTAGTAGTGACAGGACAAGTGACACAGACCTGATGACAGGTGTCCTTTAAAACCCCATTACCCTGCAGTTAATGTTTGATATAATAAAAGCTCACAAATCACCAAGTAACATGATAGTGTATGAACACTTTCAGACATACCTTTCCCATTTCCAAGAAATTTGTCATTTTAGAGAAAATTCCATATTTATTTTATGTACATTACCGTATATACTTGAATTCTGAATAGTTCTGGGAAATATGCACCAAGAAGCTCATTTAAATAAAGCTAAATACTGAATTTTCTCACTAGGAAAAAGCAAAGGTGTCTGTAGTTCATAAAATATCATACAGATTGATGCTTTAGATGTTTAGAGAGTTGAGCTGGAAGACTCCCTTAAACATATCATACAGTAGGTTATGAGAATGGAGAAATAATAGTGTTCTTACCCTCACAGTCCCATCAAATGACCAGGACAGGAGCTTGAAATTCTCCAGAATTCGGAAGCACCTCACAGCTTCTTTGTGCCCCTGTAGTAATGAACTACTTCCTGAAATCCAGTCCCAAACCTGATTTAGAGCATATAGATTATAAAATGTATACACTGCATAGTATGTTGTTAAATAAAGATGTGTTAATCGACTTAGTAGGACATCCCAAATCACAGTAGTGTTATTTATTACCCTGCACTGTTCATTATTTATATAGCAATAACATAGTGTACAAGAAGCTACTAAGATTATGTGACCATAGGCTTTTACTTGTATGCAGATTGATTATAGTTCTCATTGCCTCTCTCTCTCTATCTCTCTCTCTCTCTCTCATATTATATATATTCCAGTTGCAATTTTTTATTCATCACATAGTGGAATGTCAAGAATAAAATCTAAAAATCAATAAAATCCTAAATAATATCCCATGAAAGTCTGGATTTGGAATGATACTCAAAATCAAAGTGGAAAATTAGATTTCAGGCTGATCCAACTTCAGAGGACGACTGTTTGAAACTCCCTACAATGCCTGGGCATGCTCCTGATAAGCCAGCAGATGTTCTCTAGAGGGATCTCCTCCCAGACCTGGATTGAAACATAAATTAAATCCTGAAGAGCCTGTGGCATTGCTGGATGGAATGAGACATGATATTCCAGACTTGCTCGATTGGATTCAGGTCTGGGGAACAGTCAAGCCAGTCCATAGCATCAATGCCTTCATCTTGCAGGAACACTCCAGCCTCATGAGGCCTAGCATTGTCCTGCATCAGGAGGAACCCTGGGCCAACCGCACCAGCATATAGTCTCTTAATGGGTAGGAGGATCTCATTCTGGTAACTAATGTCAGTCAGGGTATCTCTGGCTAGCTCATGGAGGGCTGTGTGGCTCTCCAAAGAAATGTTCCCCCACACCATTATTGACCCACAGGATGATGCAGGCAGAAGAACGTTCTCCACAGCATCTCCAGACTCTGTTACGTCTGTCACATGAGCTCACTGTGAACCTGCTGTAATCCATGAAGAGTACAAGGAGCCCATGTCGAATCTGCTAATAGTGGTGTCGTTTGACAAATACCAATCCCCCTGTGCAGTGTTGTGGAGTAAGTACAACACCAACTTGTGGAGGTCGCACCCTCATGGAGTTGGTTTCTGACAGTTTGAGCAAACACATGGATATTAGTGGCCTGCTGTAGGTCATTTTACAGGGCTCTCCTACTGCTCCTACTTGCACAAAGGGGTAGGTAGCAGTCCCTGCTGCTGGGTTGTTGCCTACTTCACCCCTCCTGGCATCTGTTCAATGCTCTGGACACTGCTGACAGACACAGCTCACCTTGTTGCCAAAGCTCACATGTATGTGCCATCCTGGATGAGCTTCACTACCT
This sequence comes from Engystomops pustulosus, assembly GCA_019512145.1. Lineage (NCBI taxonomy): Eukaryota > Metazoa > Chordata > Amphibia > Anura > Leptodactylidae > Engystomops > Engystomops pustulosus. The sequence continues at coordinate 153,942,265 of CM033644.1, read as the reverse complement.
GAGTAGATACTGTGGGTTGTAAACACCGCCTCATGCTACCTCTAGGGGTGAGACCAATGACAAAGTGACCAAAACAACAGCCAAAAAAGATAAGAGCAGAGAAATAGTAAGTGGTTACCACCTACAGAACCACTCCTTTCTATGGGTTATCATGCCAAGTACTTTCACAATTAGTATTGATAAGTAGATATGTTGATTTCACAGAAGAGTGATTGGCTGGGAGTATTGTGTTGTTTAAGAGTTCCCTTTATTTTTAAGCACAATCTATATATATAAATATCTAAATGTAAATTAAAAAGTAAAACTCACCACAATAGTGGAGTCATCAGAGCTTGATACAAGCCATTTCCCATCGGGAGTAAACTGGCAATGCTGAACAGTGTCCCTGTGACCCTTTAAATACTTCAGAAACTTTCCGGTGGCCAAATCAAACACCTATAGCAACAAGATAGTTATGAATGATGGGCTTCACACTCTCTGTGCCAATAAAACATTTGAGGGGAAACTTTAAATATAAATACAACAGTAACATCCAGTTTATAAAAGAACCTTCCAGTACATTACTTCTTCTGGAGAAGAAGTTTACTTGACCATTAATTACCATCATTAAATACATAGAAGTGAAAATATTCTGTGAAGTAATATGGTAAGTGGGGGGTTAATGAGATGAAACTTATTAGGGGTTTAATCCTAATATGATTGTGACATTTGCATTCATCTACCTTGTTTTCCTGTTTCCTAGAAATAGCTCTGCACCTATTTCAGTAACATTATCCCCTAAATACAGATTCTATTATTCAAGCAGAAAGAACAAATTGGTTATTGAAAATGGAAGATTATGGCAGGAGAAATGCCCCATGCCGAGCTATAAACCAGGGCTTTAAAGGGAATTAAAAACCTCTGCAAGAAAAAGAGCGTTTATTTGCAACGCGGGTGCCTATTGTCCTGTCTCCACTTTCCATTCCACTGACATGATTTACATTTTACCAGATGTTGAAGAATAAAACGAAGCTGTGTGACACAGTGACACCTGCCTGGCACAGAGAATGTGTTCCAGCAGAAGTGATTTCATACAAGTCTAGAAGGTCTTTGTCTTCTAATTGGGATGAACTCAGAACACAGCGGCAGACAGGCAGCAGCAGACCTTTCCGCCAGCATGGCTCTCAAGGGGTGTCACCAATAAGCATTCACACAATTACACAAGCTTTATAGCCTAACAAGTGCAAGTCTAGAATGGTCAGGTATCAGCATTTACCGCTACAGTTATCTAAACGTAGATCCTACAGAGTGGCTGTGTTCTGGATACAGTATATGACACGCCATTATGTAAAGACAAGTCATATTTCACTGGGAAGAGCAGCGCTAAGTCATTAAAGTGAACTAAAATTCAGGATTTCTAGGAGAGATCATAAGAGACCTTCAAACATGCTAAGGTTTGCTGCATATAGGCAGATGGCATGTGAGATTATTGAACTAAATGAAAACAGCAAAGATTTGTTTACAGGAAGCTCCCCCTAGTGGTGGCAGCATGCAGAGGGTAAACTGAGCTAATGCCAGTTTTCTTGTGTAAAAAGAAATCTTGATGCATGTCATATTCCTGCTTCTAAGGCCCTCTTGGAAGGTCTTCTACAGCAAGGGTGGTTTAATGAAAGGGGTTGTGGTCAGAGAAGTTTTCGCAAAGAACAGGGTAAAGATTAATAAAATTTATTGAAAGGAGTGTGCTTCTAAATTGGACACAGGGTACACTACATATGACTAAGTGACAAGACTGGTTCAGTGCCAGTCCCACTTTCACTACAGAATCCACAGTAGTCAAGTGACCCATCTCCATAGTAGGTACAACACTGCCTTATTTACTGTGGTTAACCCCTTTGTGTCGCAGCCTTTTTTCAACCATTTTTCACCTTCAAAAATCTAACACTATTTATTTTGTAACAAACAGTACTTCTTAGTGACGGTATTTATAATTATTATTTATTCCATGCCATGTACTTGTAAGCTGGAAAAAATTCCAAATGTGGTGAAGTCTGGACCAATTTTTTTGTGGGCTCAGTTTTTTACGGTTTTTGTGCGCTCTAAATGATATGTCTACTTTATTCTTCGGCTTGGTATGATCACGGTGATATCAAATTTATATAGTTTTATTACATTTTTAAAAATTTCAATGTGTATGAAAAAAAAAATTGGTTTCCCCCTGTTCTGACACTGACACATTTTCATACTTCGGTGTACAGAACTGTGTAATATGTAAATTTTTGCAAGATGAGCTGACATTTTTATTGCTACTTTTTTAAGGACAGTACAACCTTTTGATCATTTTTAATTAAAGTTTTTTTAATTTTTTAAATAACATTTTGTAAAATGGCAATGGGTTCATTGCTGGGGATAACATTTTTTAAATTTTGATATATCAGGCATTCTGAGAAATGGGGATGCCCAACATACTTTTTTACAGTTTGTTTATTTTTATCTCAGTTGTACAGAAAGGGTGGTGCTTTGAATTTTTAGTTTTTTGTAAAAAGTTTTTTAACCATTTTTTAGAACCTCTACAGTACTTTATCCCTAGAAATTCTGATTGTTTCTACCATATTCTGCAATACTACTGTATTGCAATATATTGTGGCACATTGTAACAAATCTGCAGAAAGCATACAGCCTCGGGTCTTACAAAGACCCGGAGCTATCATTACAACTGATCACGGCTCCCCCGATGATGTCATTGCGAGCGAAGACCAAAAATAAGATAAAGGTGGCCATGCTCAGCCCGATTTTGACTGCCGCTGGTGGTTTTGCTGGCAGCAAACAAAGGGACTGTATGACCTTGTATGACATCTGTATGAGCCCTACATGAGCCCCACAGGGTGAGCCATCTTTACACATCTTTAACAGCTCCATTCTGTAATAGTATAGTGTGGAATGTTAAGAGGTGAAAAGATTTAGGCATGAAAACTGCCACCACACTGTTACCCACGTCAGGATCACAGTGATGTCCTTCTATATTCTGGGAGATTTAGCTTTACCCAGAAATATATCTTTGAATGACCAGTGGGGAAGGGGTCACTTAGTCAACGTCCCTTAGTTAAGGCAATAGTAAAAGGCAGCTACAGTAGACATTTTATGAAGATCTACCAGCGTGACTCTACTCTGCCCTGTGACTCCATTTGTTTCCGGTGTTATTTTTCTGCGCATTACTGAATCTCCATAAATGAAGACCCACATCATTGTGATCCTCTTTCTGTCCTGGGTAACAAGTTGGTGAAAGCTTGTGGTCTTAAATCCTCATGACAGGTTGCCTAAAATATAATTGGTTGATGTAGAGAAGCTAGAACTTATGTATTCTACTTAGAATTCAATAAGGCTCAGTTTCAGCAGAGAACACTATGAACAGAGACTGTACACACGGTTGGTTTAATCTCTCTGAGTTCAGAGTTTATATGCATGTTAGTCTATTTAGCATATGTTAATTATTTATTAGTAAAAGATCATAAGTAGTTATATAGATGAGTCAAAGCTTGCCTACAGTATAAAGTTACCAGAAAGGACAATGTACTTTTAACGCTGTTGGGGGTATTTACTCTAATAGGCGCTACTGATTTCACATGCTATAAATGTCTTTTGAAACATGGCTGCTGACATTTTATAAAAGTGAATCATGTACTCGGGCAAGCTAGGTAATGCCATTTCTTATGGGAACTGCTCTTCCTTTCAACCATTCTACAAATAGCAGTCCTTTCATCTCTCACCTTTGTAGTACAGACTCATAACTCCTCGAGTAGACTTATGCTAAGGAAGTGATAGGGGAAATAAAATCCATGAAGGAAAACTGGAGAATATTTTTGAAAGCAGTGACAAAGCTTTTTACATTTTTACCATGATCATGCTAAATCTACTGGGGGAAATTTATCAAAAAGTATCACTCATTAGACCAGTGTAGAATATGGCTACACTAATTGTCTGTTGCGCCAGATTTATCACAGTTTCTGATGCTTGATGATAAAATGAGGGGAAGTTTAAGATCATCAAGTGGTCTAGTCCACTACGCAAAATTTTGGTATACTGACTTATGTCGTGAGGTCACGCTCCCTTTATGGTTCAAGATAGAAAAGTGTAAAAAAGGCACAATTAGATTGATAAATACTCGACATACTACACCTCACTGTACTGCCAGCTGCATCTTACAAAAATGGACCTACAACACTCTTAAATGGCCACATTCAGATATACATGAAATAAAGCAGGACAAATATTATCAATGGACTGCCCAGTCTCTCCTAAATAAAACCTCTATTGTCTTAGTTGTATCCAGCAAGAAAAGACAAAAATAAAATGCATATAGAAAATAACATACACAATGGGGCAGACTTTTCATCATGTTTAAGACAGAATTCTTTTTTTTTTAATTAGCAACAATAACCGTTTGCATCCATTGTATCAATGGTTTACAACAGTTTAATTTTTAAATCAGGTAACCTTTATTGCCAACAAGTATGACATGGATATCAGGATATACATACATTAATCTTTTTCACGTTTACATCAGTTTTTAAAACATTTTGTGACTAGGATGGCAGGAGGAGCGTGTTCTCTGACAAGGGCGTGGCTTTGAAGGAAATGGTCAGTGTGACAGAAATAATGCTATTTCAACAGAATTTTGCCACAGTTTTGGGACGTAAACTGACCTAACTAAAATGAGGTGCAAAGTACAACTAAACAGCAATAAACTATACCAAATTTATCATCCCGCATCAGACACATTGATAAATCTGGCGCAGCACAACCTTACACTGTCTTAGGCTACATTTATGCTGCCGTATGGGGGACGTATATAAGGCCGAAGTATATAGGTCCCCAATAGACGGCAATGGCGCCGTAGAGGAGCAGTACAATGCAGCACACGTGCGGCACCATACCGTTCCATAGCTGGGAGAAAGATAGGACATGTCCTATCTTTCCCAGGAATACGTCGCCGTGCACCATAAATCACTATTCAGAGGGGCGGGGGTGAGCAGTGCTGGCGCGATGTGTGCCCGCCGTACTACGGTACCGGGAGCACACGTTAGTGTGAATATAGCCTTACAGTGATTACATTTTTATAAATCTGCCCCACTGAATGTATAAAATGTACACTGATAAAAAGATATATGACACATACCTGGATACTCCCGTCTTTCCCACCGGCAGCCGCCAAGTGATGATCATGGCACAGGCAGCAGCAGGTTAATGAAAAGTCCTGCCTGCTGCTCTGACAAATGACATCTCCAGTCTTTCCATTTATTAACTGACGAGACAAAGATATAATGAAATTACAAATAAGTCTGGTGAGGGAGTGAGCATAGGAGGTCTCCCACATATTGCACACAGAAAGAAGCAAAGAACCTGCTTATTCAACTAGCTCTCTTTGACTCCAAAATTTAAAAGAGATATTCATACTAGTCATTTCTATTAATGCGAGAAACCCAGCTTAAAAGGGGTGTTCCCATTTCAACAAATTAATGTTATTGTTTGTATAATAAAAAAATTATACAATTTTCCTATATACTTTCTGTATCAATTCCTCATGGTTTTCTAGATCTCTGCTTGCTGTCATTCTACAGAAAGCTTCTATGTTTACTTCCCGTGGGCAGAAATCTGACCATAGTTACTCAGGTGCACAGATTGTTAGCATCACAGAGCATAATCAGAGCAGTGTGTTATAATGAGCTTTGCACCTGTGTGACATTGGTCAGATTTCTATCCACTGGAAATAAACATAGAAGCTTTCTAAAGAATGACACCAAGCAAAGTTCTATAAAACCATTAGGAATTGATACAGAAAGTCTATTGGAAACTTGTATAACTTTTAATTAGTCAAACAATATCATTTATTTGCCGAAATGAATTCTATTGTGAGCTGTAATATGACAGCTCTGCGACCTTCTATCCACCTCCAGGTCTTATATCTGCCTGTACTTCTGAGATATGCAAGGTTATACATAACTACATTTATTAGCTAGATAAAAAGGGACCATCCAGGAAAAAACACTATCCTACTTTTCTTGTGATCCCTCTTGCACTCTAGATCCACCTAACACAAAAGAGGGGAAAAGGTACAGAAGTTCACAGGCATTTTGGAGGTGGTGGAGTATCAATGATTTCTTATACATGAAGCAGCTGGAAAAACCTTAACCCCTTAAGGACGCAGGGTTTTTTCGCTCATTTCTCGCTCTCCACCTTCAAAAATCCATAACTTTTTCATTTTTACGTGTACAGACCTCTGTGAGGGCTTATTTTATGCGTAACAAATTTTACTTTCCCATAATTTTATTTATTTTAATATGCTGTGTACTGCGAAGCTGAAAAAAAATTCCAAATGTGGAAATTTTTTTTTTAAAAAAACGCACGTCCCGTTCTTGTGGGCTCTGTTTTTACGACCGACTGTGCACTCAAAATAACAACTCAACTTTATTCTTTGGTTCGGTGCGATCGTGGTGATACCAAATTTATACAGGTTTTATTGTGTTTTAATACATTTTCAGAAATTAAACGAATGTGTACAAAAAAGAAAAAATATTTTTTTGCCATCTTCTGACGCTAATAACTTTTTCATACTTTGGTGCACGGAGATGTGTGGGTGTCATTTTTTGCAAAATGAGCCGACGTTTCCATTGCTACCATTTTGAGGTCTGTGTGAAATTTTGATCATTTTTTATTACATTTTTTATGTGATGTAAAAAGGTGTAAAAGTCGCATTTCGGACATTTGGGCGCCATTTCCCGTCTCGGAGGTCACCGAGGGTTATTAGCGGTGGGGTTTTGCTGCAATATGCAACAACACCCACCCTTGTATGAAGAGGACTCAGTCTGTGAGCCCTCTTCATACCTTCCCTGTACCTCTGCGCCGTAGAGCTACGGCGCAGAGCATTAAGGGGTTAACAAGCTCTGTTTTCCAATTTGAAAAGAACTGGCGAGGAGGCTATGTAGCTGATGTATTGGGAGGTAGGTGGCATTATTGTCTCAATAGGTTACAGTAAGGGAATGGCAGCTGCGCCGGTGTGCAAATCTACGTCAGGCCATGTCAGATGTACAGTTAAAACCAGAAGTTTACATACACTACATAAAAAGACACAGAGCAGGCGTTTCATGAAATCAGAATAAACCTGTTCTAGATCAATCAGGAATACCAAAATTATTTATATTTCCTAAATTCCAAAATAATGACAGAGAGAATTCTTAAGGCATTTTCGGACTTGACTTTTTTGACTTTTACAAAGTCAAAATTTTACTTACATACATTTTATTTTATTTGGTACCATTGCCCTTAAACAGTATGACTTTGAATATCCTCCCACAAGCTTCTCACAATAGTTAGGAGAAATTGGTCCAAATTCCTACCAACAGAACTGGTGTCAGGTTTGTTGGCTGCCATCCTCAGACCCGTCTTTACAGCTAAGCCCATTTTTCAATAGGATTGAGATCAAGGCTTTGTGATGGCCACTTCAAAACATGGACTTTGTCCATTTAGAAGACCCATTCGTGCCCAAGCTTTAACTTTCTGGCTGATGTCTTAAGATGCTACATCCCTATTGCCATATAATGTTATTTCTTCATGATCCCATTGATTATGTGAAGTGCACCAGTCCCTCCCTGATGCTGCCACCCTAATGTGTTCTCAGGCTTTCAAGCTTCTCCCTTTTACCTCCAAACGCAACAATGGTCATTATGGCCAAACTATTCAGTTTTTGTTTCAGAGCACAGAAAATGACTCCATAAATTAAGGTCTTTGTTCTTTGTGCATTTGCAAACATTAATCTGGCGTTTCTTAAATTATGGCTTCTTCTGGAAGATACAACGTTGTAGCGAGAGCACAAGTTTATTCCTTTAGCGGCCACGCTCTCCTTCAAGTCCATATGGTGTGGAGATGGCGTAAATAATATCAATATCTGGCAATTTCCTTCACATTACAATCATTTCAGGGCTTGTACTCCAAAAAAACTAAATATGATCATTATTTCTCAGGAGTCTTGCATGAGCTCCGTCCAAAAGGCCTTCTGTCCAGAAGGACAAACCCACCTACATCTTTATGTCTGGTTAGGATCTCCCATAAACTAGGACAGCCCTGGGACCATATAAAGAAGCAGAAAGAATGATGGACTCGGGACTGAAACAGTAATATTTTATTATTTTACTTACTGCCTATAGGGCAATGAAATAATATTTTCTATACCAAAAACCTCTTTGACTTTTTTTTATTGGTAGGTGTTCAAGAACCTACATATTGTTGGTTCTTCCAATTCCACATACTTTAATACAACTAAAGCTGAATTCAAGATAGATCTAACAAAAGAGAATTAGTGGTATCCTTGAAATGCCATGTAAGAGGTGGAAAAAAAGGACAAGAGATTCTTTTCTGTCCCCAAAAGATTGTAAATATACAATCTTGATTTTTTTTTTAGAACACTCAGATTAATTATGATAATTACACAAATGAATCCTTGTCTACGTTCATAATAGTAATTACAAGAATCCTAGGGGGAAAAAAACTAAATAAATGCTACTTCAGTGCTGAAGTTATTACATGCTGCAGTATGCTGCCAATAATAATAATAAAGACAATAATTAAAAGAGTTTTTTCCAATTTTATTTAGCTAAATCATTATTATTATAAAATGAAATATTATGTACCTCTTTGCATTGTCATTTCTACTTGCTGTCAGCTAATGGAAATATTATTGTTTACTTCTGAAGACTCCATATGAATTGGGGATAGGTCCCTTATGGATATTAGAACATGTGCTTACATCTACTGTTTTCAAAAGGGCTCATTTTTATGAGGTCTTTGAGAAAACTACCCATAGTAATACTAATGGTAATTGTTTAATAAAAGGTCTTAGATGTATATATTTAGGATCATTTTTACCACACACAGGTTTATAGCTTTGTTTCCATTCACTGAAGACAAAGATCTAGAAATAGGGGATTTCAATACAAGTAGATGATAAAGTTTTATAATATTTATTTATACAATATGTCTGCCATTTAGTTATCCATCTTTGCTCATAAAAAAAAAAAAAGTATACATTATCCTCATAATAATCTACTCACCAGTAACCGATCTTCCTTGTCAGGTGCCAAAACCATCACTTTATCCCTGCTGAACACCACATCAAATTCACGCTTTAGGATTGTGCCTGAGGGCTTGCACACTTTACTTGTTTCCCAAAGCTATTTTTATAAGATAAAACACATGAAATTTATTAAGAAGTTTGTTTTGTTGGAAGTGAACTGATTGCAATGCACTTACCGGTCAGGACAAGATTTTTTTTTTTTTTTTATAAATGGATTTTTTCAATTTACAACCGTTTTCATAATTAATCTAAGAATTTCACATAGAATTTGAACAGAAACACCACCAATCTTACAGCTTAGGCTGTGTGGAAAAACAGCTCAAAATACACATTTTTTGTGTTAGGTTTCTAGTAAATTTTTCCTTCAAAATACTCTGTACTTTGTAATTAACTCAAAAATGCACCAAAATAACAAAATTCTTTACCAATCTACTGCCTTATTGGCCTTTAGAAAGGTAGTGGCTTTAGGCAGTGGTTCTCCACTTACTCTTATATACTCTTTCCCAAGTGGGGATGTCCAGTTCATGGAGTCCATGGGATCCATTTATCATAGCCAATGGAGGGGCATGAAGCGTGGGGTGGCATGGTGCATTCCTGCCCTGGGATAGCGGAAGTCAACACTAGGCAAGGCATACTTGGCTAAGGTATACTTAAAGGGGTTCCCCCACAAACATGAGTTACGCCCTATCCCACAGGGTAGGGCCTAACTTGCTGATCGGTGGGGGACACAGTGATGAGACCCCCACAGATCACAAAAACAAGGGGTCCGGTGGGGTCCCACGTACCTCTGTCGGACCCCTCTTTTTTCTGTCAGAGTAATGGAGCAGGCGGACATGCATGACCGTTCTGCTTCATTAATCTCTATGGAGCTGATGGAGATCTACGAGGCTGCAATTGAACCTGTTCCATGATGTTGGGTGTCCTTCAAATGGGATACACAGTGACCTGACAGTCAGGTCTGTGAAACTGGAGTCATGGAGTCGGTGACCACAAACATATAATAAATTGGAAAAATTATGAAAATTCCTTTTAAATGTCTGTTCTATTTCTGAGCTAAATATTTCAGCCAGAGCTGAAAAACATTTGTTGAGCAGACAAATACTGGAGATCACCAGAAAAGAAAAATACTTGAGACCCCCCCAGAGCAGAGAAATCCTCTCCTTCCCTGGCTCCTCTTCTCACTGTGCCACACCGCAGCTTCTTCTCTCCTCCATATGCACGGGCTTCAGGACCCAGAGCATACTGGTACCAGGAGAAGGAGAGGACCCAGGAGAATTACAGTACGTTTGACAAGTATCACTCCTGGGTCCTCTCCTGTTCCTTGACAGGCTGCATGTGGCGAGTATTAGCATACTCGAAGCGGCTCTTGCTCGGACGAGTATCTTGCCTGCTCGAGATCGAGCATTTTCTTAAGGAAACTCAGGAAAGAACAGTGAAGAATACAATGAAAACAGTGAACACAGGATCATTTAAGTGAAGAACACAGTGAAGATGTTTCCGTACATCTGCTAACTTATCCGAAGGCACGAGTGCAAAATGGTGTTCTTCACAATAGTATGTGAAGAACAATATGTGTGAAGACCCTGGAAAGGAACGTCTTATCACTGATAGTTTAGTTTTGCTCTTCTCTTCTGTCAACTGTATTGGTGGCCCTCACGGCAACAACGTCCAATTTGAAGCAATCGGGGGAGCTGAACGAGAGTTAGCAGTACCATTTTACTATTGTATAACACCTTCCATGTAATGGGGGTACTACCAATTATACTCATGGTAAAGTAATGTGGATTTTGGATGTAAGCTCTTTATTGTGTGTCCCCTGTTACAATGTCAAAAGGTGTTCGCCTCACTGCCGAGGGGCTAGGGCTTGAGTGGACTCAATGTCTATGGGAGAGGTGACTTTTAATGATTCAGTGCAACTAAGACGCTCATATACCTGTGTGTACCAAACAAACCGTGATTAATCGATACAAACACGTGGCGTGCTTCATGCACTGTTACTACGTAGATAGGGTTCTCTCTCAGACACCGTCAGGTACTAAGATGGAATTATGTATTATGTGGAGACTGATGCTATTATGAGAGATATACATTTCATATATAATATTTATACAGAAATATAAATACAGTCACCTCTGACAATTGCAATAAAAATGCATAAGACAGAAAAATAAGGGGGCTCATATCCAGGTTCGGAGGGTGGCGGTTTTCTGGCTGCTCGAAGTTGTCTGGGGGAGGGAGCTCTGCACAAAATGCGGTCACGTGATTTCTATCAGGCCATATTGTACCATACACATCCATTCTTTTCACATATACAAAAAAAAAAAAAGAAAAAACAGAGCGGACGGGTTGTCTTAATCTAAATTTTTTGACCCATCCCAGTTGGTTGCTAGCCAAATTTTGAAGAAGAAAAAAACGTGACATACAGTTGTCAGCGTGTTCTGTCCATTTTTTTTGCGGATCCATGACTATCTCTGAATGACGTGGTCCACATGCAGGATACAAAACTAACGCATCTGCATTGATTTGTCGTCACTGTCTGCTCATCCGGAAAAAAATGGACATGTGAAACGGACCCATCAGAAAAACAGCATGGGTCAGTTTGCCGTCCGACAAAAAAAGGATACATAGTACATCAAAAGCATCCTGTCGACCTGCATCCCTGAATTATACTATATGCAGTGATGGCGCACCATTTAGAGTGCGCACTGTCCAGTGCCCAGACTACACACTAAGAACGCCTATATTGGGTTATCCAAAGTGCCAACACAGAAATGGTAATTTGTGATTTATACTCCCTTCTTTCCAACAGGCTTTCATTGGATACAGCAGCACCTGTAGACACCAAATAGTCCCCAGGTAGAGCTGTCACTTTAAATACCTCTGTGCCCAGCAAGTCCTGGCCTGTCTGGGACTTCTCTTTGCACTGGGGGAGGAAGATTACTGGAGATCATATCTGGCTGATGGCCTGAGTGCCCATGGAAGGCCTCTGAGTGCCACCGACTTTGGTCACCAGTGCCATAGGTTAGCCACGACTGCTATATAGTCATATGTCAAGTTATTATAATTATCATTACCAAGGAAACCTTTTCTTGACCGTTACTGATCGAATGATAATCAATGGTAAGGCAAATGCAATCAGGCTGAGCCCCCAGACTTTTGCATTGCTTTCCAAACGTAAATGTTAAATGCCACATGTTTCCACACCATAACATTCAGATAAATTTTTTTTTTTTCTTTTCTTATTGTATCTTGATTGAATATTGCAATACTTTTCTGGGTATCGCACTCAAAATTCTATTGTCGTGCAAACCAAACGTATCCAGAGCAAGAAATATGTTAGATTTGCCTTCATAAACATAACATAAAACTTACCTTTAGTGCCATCCATAGAACAGCTGGCCAAATATTTATCATCCGTGAAAAACGGCAATGGTTGACATACCTTCATGCCAAAAAGAGTGTTCTTACAATGCTTCTTTCCAAGTCCCACGCTGTAAACATTAAAGTAGACAAGTTTTAGAGGGTGCTCTAACTTTTTTGTATTACTATCTAGGAATTTGGAAGCAGTTGTGGATAAAGATGTAAAAAATACTTAAAATGTATCTACAATTTTGTACCTTCAAACATTGTTTGACTCAATACTCATATACACCAAGTTTGTCCGTTTACCCTCTGTTAAGAAGGACAAGATTGGATAAATGTGATGGAAACACACTGAAGCAATGTGTCAGAGGTCCACCCAAGATATAAAGAAAAGATGCAGACACAATATATACAGAGCCTAAAAAAAAAAATGACATCGGTACTCAAATAGAACATAACCTGAGCATCAATAGTAGCCAATAAATTTTCTTTGAACAAGGGGATCATAATCTTCAGTTTCTGGCACTTTCATATACTGGCCGAGAAGTACTGAAAGTGACAATAAGAAAGATATATACTCGAGTATAAATCGACTTGAATATAAGCTGGGACCCCTAATTTTGCCACAAATAACTGGGAAAACGTATTGACTCGAGTATAAGCCTAGGGTGGGAAATGCATTGGTCACAGCCTCCCCGAGTAATGAAATGCCAAGCAGCCTTCCCCAGTTATGAAATGCCCCATGCAGCCCCCTGTAATAAAATGGCCCTGCAAAAGACCCCCAAGGAATGAAAAACAATGCAGCAGCCCCCCTAGAAATGAAATGACTTTCAGTCTCCCTAATGTTTCCCCTGCAACCAACACCCCCTAATGATGAAATGCCCTGCAGCCAGCCCCTCCTACTGATGAAATGTCCTGCAGCCAGCCCTTCCTACTGATGAAATGCCCTGCAGCCAGTCTCTCCTACTGATGAATGTCCTGCAGCCAGCCCTTCCTACTGATGAATGCGCAGCCAGCCTCCTACAGGAAATGTCCTGCAGCCAGCCCTTCCTACTGATGAATGCCCTGCAGCCAGCCTTTCCTACTGATAAATGCCTGCACCAGCCCTTCCTACTGATGAAAATGCCCTCAGCCAGCCTCTACCTACTGATAAATGCCCTGCAGCCAGCCCTTCTACTGATGAATGCCTGCCCAGCCCTCCTACTGATGAATGCCAAGCAGCATCTTCCTACTGAAATGTCCTGCAGCCAGCCCTTCCTACTATTGAAATGCCCTGCAGCCAGTCCCTCTCTGATGAAATGCCCTGCAGCCAGCCCCTCCTAACTGTGAAATGCCCTGCAGCCAGTTCTCCTACTGATGATTGCCCTGCAGCCAGCCCTTCCTACTGGATGATAATGCCCTTCAGCCAGCCCTTCCTACTGATGAAATGCCGCAAAGCCAGTCTCTCCTACTGATGTAAATGTCCTGCAGCCAGCCCTTCCTACTGATAAATGCCCTGCAGCCAGTCTCCTCCTACTGATGAAGTGTCCTGCAGCCAGCCCTTCCTACTGATGAAATGCCCTGCGCAGCCATTCTCTCCTACTGATGAAATGTCCCTGCAGCCAGCCTCTTCCTACTGATGAATAGGCCCGCCACTCTCCTACTGATGAAATGTCCTGCAGCCATCCCCCCTGATAGAAATGCCACACCTCCTATATGATAATGCCCGAGCCCAGCCTTCTACTGAAGACTCCTGCAGCAGCCTTCACTATGAAGTGCCTGCACCAGCCTCCTACTGATGAAATGCTGCAGCCAGCCCTTCCTATCTACGATGATGCAAATGCTCCCTGCAGCCAGCCCTTCCTACTGATGAATGCCCTGCAGCCAGCCTTCCTACTGATGAAATGCCCTGCAGCCAGTCCCTCTCCTACTGATGAAATGTCCCTGCGATGCCAAGCCCTTCCTACTGATGAAATGCCATCAGCCATCTCTCCTACTGATAAATGTCCTTGCAGCCACCCTTCCGACTGATGAAATGCCATCCTCAGCAGCCACCCGTTTCCTACTGATGAAATGTCCGGCAGCCATCCCTTCCTACTGAAGTGACAAAAGGCCCTGCATCCGAGCCTCTCCTACTGATGAAATGCCCTGCAGCCAGCCCTTCCTACTGATTAAATGCCCTGCAGCCAGCCTCTCCTACTGATGAAATGCCCTGCAGCCAGCCCTCCACTGATGATATGCCAACACCAGTCTCTCCTACTGAGAAATGTCCTGCAGCCACCCTTCCTACTATTGAAATGCCCTGCAGCCAGTCTCTCCTACTAGATGAGGGAAAATGCCTGCACCCAGCCTCCACTGAGAATCCAAGGCAGATCCTCTCCTTGATAGATCCCTGCAGCCAGCCCTTCCTACTGATGAAATGCCCTGCACCAGTCCTCTCCTACTGATGAAATGCCCTGCACCAGCCCCCTTCCAACTGATGAAATGCCAAGCGAGCCAGTCCTCTCCTACTGATGAAATGCCCTGCAGCAGCCCTTCCTACTGATGAAATGCCCTGCAGCCAGTCTTCCTACTGATTAAATGCCCTGCAGCCAGCCCTTCCTACTGAGGAAATGCCCTGCAGCCAGCCCTTCCTCTACTGATGAAATGCCCTGCAAGCCATCTCATCCTACTGATGAAATTCCTGCAGCCAGCCCTTCCTACTGATGAAATGCCCGCAGCCAGTCTCTCCTACTGATGAAATGTCCTGCAGGCCAGCCCTCCTACTGATGAAATGCCCTCGCCCAGTCTCTCCTACTGATGAAATGTCCTGCAGCCCACCCCTTCCTACTGATGAAATGCCAAAGCAGCCAGTCTCTCCTACTGATGAAATGTCCTCAGCCAGCCCTTCCTACTGATGAAATGCCCGCAGCCACCTCTACGTGAAATGCCCTGCACAGCCCTTCCTATGATGAAATCCTGCAGCCAGCCCTTCTCCTACTGATGAAATGTCCTGCACCAGCCCTTCCTACTGATGAAATGCCCTGCAGCCAGCCCTTCCTACTGATGAAATGCCCTGCAGCCAGCCCTTCCTACTGATGAAATGCCCTGCAGCCAGCCTCTCCTACTGATGAAATGCCCTGCAGCCAGTCTCTCCTACTGATGAAATGTCCTGCAGCCAGCCCTTCCTACTGATGAAATGCCAAGCAGCCAGTCTCTCCTACTGATGAAATGTCCTGCAGCCAGCCCTTCCTACTGATGAAATGCCCTGCAGCCAGCCCTTCCTACTGATGAAATGCCCTGCAGCCAGCCTCTCCTACTGATGAAATGCCCTGCAGCCAGCCCTTCCTACTGATGAAATGCCCTGCAGCCAGCCTCTCCTATTGATGAAATGGCCTGCAGCCAGCCCTTCCTACTGATGAATGTCCTGCACAGCCCTTCCTACTGATGAATCCGCAGCCAGCCCTTCCTACTGATGAAATGCCCTGCAGACCGCCCTCCTACTGATGAAATGCCCTGCAGCCAGTCTTCCTTACTGATGAAATGTCCTGCAACCAACACCCCCCTAATATGAAATGCCTGCAAACCAACACCCACCCATATGATGAAATGCCTGCACCACCTCTCCTACTGATGAAATCCCTGCACCACCCCTCCTACTGATGAAATGCCCTGCAGCCAGCCCCTCCTACTGATGAAATGCCCTGCAGCCAGCCCTTCCTACTGATGAAATGTCCTGCAGCCAGCCCTTCCTACTGATGAAATGCCCTGCAGCCAGCCCTTCCTACTGATGAAATGCCCTGCAGCCAGCCCTTCCTACGTGATGCCCAGCCAGCCCCTCCTACTGATGAAATGCAAGCACCCAGTCTCTCCTACTGATGAAATGCCCTTGCACCAGCCCTTCCTACTGATGAAATGCCAAGCGCCCGTTCTCTCCTACTGATGAAATGCCTGCAGCCAGTCTCTCCTACTATGAATGCCCTGCAGCCGTCCTCCATATGAAATGCCTGCAGCCAGCCTTCCTACTGATGAAATGCCAAGCAGCCAGTCTCTCCTACTGATGAAATGTCCTGCAGCCAGCCCTTCCTACTGATGAAATGCCCTGCAGCCAGCCCTTCCTACTGATGAAATGCCCTGCAGCCAGCCCTTCCTACTGATGAAATGCCAAGCAGCCTTCCCCAGTTATGAAATGCCCCATGCAGCCCCCTGTAATAAAATGGCCCCGCAAAAGACCCCCAAGGAATGAAAAACAATGCAGCAGCCCCCCTAGAAATGAAATGACTTTCAGTCTCCCTAATGTTTCCCCTTCCCCTGACACCAACACACCACCTAATGATGAAATGCCTGACCAGCCACCCCTCCTACTGATGAAATGCCTGCAGCCAGCCTTCCTACTGATGAAATGCCCTGCAGCCAGTCTCTCCTACTGATAATGCCCGCAGCCATTCCTCATGATGAAATGTCCTGCATCAGCCTTCCTACTGATAAATGCCCCCAGCCAGCCTCCTATGATGAAATGCCTGCAGCCAGTCCTTCCTACTGATGAAATGCCCTGCAGCCATCCATTCCTTGAATCCTGCACACTCTACTGATGAAAGCGCCTGCAGCCAGCCCTTCCTACTGATGAAATCCCTGCAGCCAGCCCTTCCTAACTGATGAATGCCCGCAGCAAGCCCCTCCTACTGATGAAGGCCCTCAGCCAGCCTCTCACTGATGAAATCCCTGCAGCCAGCCCTTCCTACGAGGAAATGCCCTTGCAGCCAGCCCCCCTACTTATGAAATGCCCTGCAGCCAGCCCTTCTACTGAGAAATGCCCTGCGCCAGCCAGCCTCTCCTAGGATGAAATGCCCTGCAGCCAGCGCCTCCTATGATGAAATGCCAGCGCCACTCTCCTACTGATGAAATGCCCTGCAGCCAGCCCTTCCTACTGATGAAATGCCCTGCAGCCAGCCCTTCCTACTGATGAAATGCCAAGCAGCCAGTCTCTCCTACTGATGAAATGCCCTGCAGCCAGTCCTCTCCTACTGATGAAATGCCCTGCAGCCAGTCCTTCCTACTGATGAAATGCCCTGCAGCCAGCCCTTCCTACTGAGAATGACCAAGCGCCAGTCTCTCCTACTGATGATGAATGTCCTGCAGCCAGCCCTTCCTACTGATGAAATGCCCTGCAGCCAGTCTCTCCTACTGATGAAATGCCCTGCAGCCAGCCCTTCCTACTGATGAAATGCCCTGCAGCCAGCCCTTCCTACTGATGAAATGCCAAGCAGCCTTCCCCAGTTATGAAATGCCCCATGCAGCCCCCTGTAATAAAATGGCCCCGCAAAAGACCCCCAAGGAATGAAAAACAATGCAGCAGCCCCCCTAGAAATGAAATGACTTTCAGTCTCCCTAATGTTTCATGTCTCCTGCACCACACCCCCTAATGATGAAATGCCCTGCAGCCAGCCCCTCCTACTGATGAAATGTCCTGCAGCCAGCCCTTCCTACTGATGAAATGCCCTGCAGCCAGTCTCTCCTACTGATGAAATGTCCTGCAGCCAGCCCTCTCACTGATGAAATGCCCGCAGCAGTCTTCATGATGAATGCCCTGCAGCCAGGCCTTCCTACTGATGAATGCCCTGCAGCCAGCCCTTCCTACTGATAAATGCCTGCAGCCAGCCCTCCTACTGATGAAATGCCCTTCCCAGCCCTTCCTACTGAGAAATGCCCCGCAGCCACCCTTCCTACTGATGAATGCCCTGCAGCAGCCCTTCCACTGATGAAATGCCTGCAGCAGCCCTTCCTACTGATGAAATGCCCTGCAGCCAGCCTCTTCCCTGATGAAATGCCCTGCGCCATCTCTCCTCTATGAAATGTCCTGCAACCAACACCCCCTCCAATATGAAATGCCCTGCACCAACCCCTACTGATGAAATCCCTGCACCAGCCTCTCCTACTGATGAAATGCCCTGCAGCCAGCCCCTCCTACTGATGAATGCCCTGCAGCCAGCCCTCCTACTGATGAAATGCCTGCAGCCACCCTTCCTACTGATGAAATGCCCTGCAGCCAGCCCCTCCTACTGATGAAATGCCCTGCAGCCAGCCCTTCCTACTGATGAAATGCCCTGCAGCCAGCCCTTCCTACTGATGAAATGCCCTGCAGCCAGCCCTTCCTACTGATGAAATGCCCTGCAGCCAGCCTCTCCTACTGATGAATGCCCTGCAGCCAGCCCTTCCTACTGATGAAATGCCCTGCAGCCAGCCCTTCCTACTGATGAATGCCCTGCAGCCAGCCCTTCCTACTGATGAAATGCCCTGCAGCCAGTCTCTCCTACTGATGAAATGTCCTGCAACCAACACCCCCTAATGATGAAATGCCCTGCAACCAACACCCCCTACTGATGAAATGCCCTGCAGCCAGCCTCTCCTACTGATGAAATGCCCTGCAGCCAGCCCCGTCACTGTGAAATGCCCTGCAGCCAGCCCTTCCTACTGATGAAATGCCCGCAGCCCAGCCCTTCCCTACTGATGAAATGCCCGCTTTATCCTCAGCCACCCCACCTACTGATGAAATGCCCTGCAGCCAGCCCTTCCTACTGATGAAATGCCCTGCAGCCAGCCCTTCCTACTGATGAACTAAACTTATATACTCACTCATATGTTTGTCCATGGCCTCTATAGAAAAAAATGTAAACATTAATACTTACCTAGAGCTGTGTTCGCATCTTGTGCTCTCGACTTCATTGATGCCGCGGTATACAACGTCGGTTTCATTGACTAACCATGTGGGCACTGAAAGCTCTGGACCAGAGTAAGTATATATTTTTTTTTATTGTAGACACAGAGACGTGTGGGTGGTTAAGTGTCCCAAATCACACTGACCGTTTCCCTGTATATGTTGGCTGATCTGTGGAGAGAAGCCTGCACTGCAAATCTATGACGAATTAATGTTATTGGTTGTTTTGGGAGATATCCAATGTTCCTTTTTTAACTTAAGCAGAGATGAAGAAGTGGAGAAGTAAATAAAAAAAAAAAGAAAAAAAAAAAGACATTTTGTACGAATCAGGAAATAATATATATATTGCTGTAATTAATTTTCTTAATCTGGCCTTATTGCTGGTTGAGTAGTGGTTGGTATTAAAACACCTGTACAGAAAGCTCTATTCAACTTAACAAGTGATATTTACTGCTGAAAATCCTTTGATATTTCAAGATCAAACCGACTAATAGTAATTATTTCTGCTTTGCCTTACAGACAACATAAGTGTGTGGTAATTACAGCACCATTACTTTCTGCCCCAATGAGCTAGCATAGCAATTACTGGGAAAACAAGCGAAAATGTGCCTGTCCAAAATGGCAGCGCTATTCTTTCCGCATGGCTAAAAATAAAAATGACAAACAGAAACTGTAGTAATAATAATTACAATGTTGAATATGAAAAAGGTTGACATACTTTGAGCAGGCAGTCATGGGAACATGTGGCAAGGAGAAAAGGAGAACCTCCGTTGGTGAACTGGCAGCAGCTGACCGGCTCTGAATGTTCATCATAATCCCGGATCAGTGTTCCTGTTACCGCATTCCAAACCTAGATGAAATGATTAGAACATGAAATGCCTATAGTCCTCATAACCAGACACAACGTGAAAGATTCAGAATGGTACAGAATGGTCAAGACAACAACATAAACACAAACATATTTAACACCTTATCTCCACACCCGTTTTCCACGTTAATGACCAAGCTATTTTTTAATTTTGGTTTTCTCCGAACAAAATTTTGTTTTTAATACACAATTTTGGGTTTCATGTATCCTACGGTTAAACTTTTATTAACCCTTTCTGTGCTGTATACTTGCAAAAAGAACGCAAATCTGGCTTTTTTTTTTTCCTAATAAAAAAAGAGGACTCTAGGACGCCCAATCACTGCTGCAGGGTGATGATGGGTGGCAGAGGGAGCGCAATCCCTTTCTAACTTGTTTAAACACTGCGGTCAAACATGGACTAAGAGATTAAATATCTGGCATTAAAGCTTTTCAGATCCAGGTGTTAGTGCTGGGGCTGGGCTGTGATACTGTAACATGGTCCAGCACCAGCAAGACCTGATGTCCTGCAATCTTCTTCTAAAGTGATATCTTTCTATGGCACCACATCAGAAGAAGAACCCTTAATAACTGCTGTAAAAACCCAATACAGCAGTCATTAAGGGGTTTATCCTATTTTATAAGGGCTAACCTCTGGGACCACTGATACTGAAAGAGAAGTGACTTCATTACTGCTTTTGCAACAAATCCCAGGTAAGTTGCAGACATCCCCATCTATTACATAGCTGTGCTGCAGTTACTTATACAATTCAGATTCTCTGGATTATGGGTATATATTAGTGACAACACATTCAGTGATATGGAGCAGATATGCCATAAAAGAAAAAATCTAACAGATTAGCAGAAATTCATTTATAGAGGAGAAAAACAGAGTGCACTCCTTAAAGGACATCTACCACCATTTTTATCGGTGGTAGACTGCCCTGTAAAGCACCCGCGTTACCTGCTGGGAATGACAGATCCTTTTATAGCTTCCTCAAGGGCCAACGTCAGAGCCAGAAAATAAGGTTATAAAAATATTCAAACGAGTCAGAGGCGCTCAGGGTCTGGTCGTCCGAGCTCCTCCTGCCTCCTCAGATACCTAATTTATGCAAGCCCCCTGCCTCATTGTTAAGCACTCTCCCAGTCTTCTCTGCAGCCAGACAGCCGGTGATCACTGATCTCATGGCCGTGACCTCAGTAGAGGTCCTTTAGCCTACTAGTGGCCACAGTGTGTTCTGCTGTGTGTGCTGTCCTTTCTTCACCATGGATATGTCTTGAAGGAAGAAACTACAAAGATGCAAGCGCCATTCTCTTTCTCTTCCATTGCAAATATCAGCAGCAATATAAAACAAACCCTGCCTATGTAACACAAAACCAATCTAAATGGATACACATGTATGGAGAGATCAACCAGTATTTCCATTTCTTAGTGTATTAGTAGCCATGATGCACCTGAATGTATTTTTAATATGTTAAACAGCAAATCATAACGTAAACAGTGTTCAAAAGGCTAACAATTATAACAGTTATGCAGTATCCATTCATCCCCACCTTCTGGTACTGCACAATAAGTTTCATCTTATAGGTTTTTACACAGTACCCGTACTTTTCAGACTATAAGGCCCACCGGATTATAAGGCGCACCATCAGTAAATGCCTGCTAAACCGTCTAGGTTCATATATAAGGTGCACCTGATTATAAGGATGAATGACCAGCAGGTGGCAGACCTGTGCACAGTTCGGGCGTGTTGTCTGTAAGTACGGTTCATTTATAAGGCGCACTGGACTATAAGGCACATCTTTGTTTTTTGTGCGCCTTATAGTCCGAAAAATATGGTATATACATTTATCTGTACATAGAAACCAGATGTACTTTGTATTATGTAGTGTTGTACTAGTTTGGATTGATACGATTACAGTACTTGTGTAATCCTACTATGCTATGGAAACCATAGAAACCACTGCCACTAACCAACATCACATTGTTAATACTCCCCACATGAAATCTGGGTCTTCCCACCTCAGCCTACCATGACCATTTTTTTTTAAAGTTGCGTGCCAGTTGTAAAACTGTGCCAGGAATCGTGACTTTTCGTGCCTTGTGCCCCAGAATACAGTGATACAATGCATGACAAGCCCCCCTTCCCTTACTCTTTATAGAGAAGATTTTGGAAAAAGGCGGAATCTAGCCATTAGGCAAGTGCGCTCTGAAAAATAATGATTAGTAATGAAAGCAAAGTTTTAATCATTATTCGTTATTTTTAAGCACACACTTGCCTGGTTGCCAGATTCCTCTATGTTTCTGTATTACAGCACTGTTTTCGGAAAGCAGGCGAGAAAAGTCTAGAGAAAAGACCTTACCTTTACTTTTTTATCGACTGAACAGGTTGCTATGTATCGGTCATCAGCAGAGAAGGCGCAGCACAGAACTTCATCATCATGAGCTTCTATGCTAAGCAGATTTTCCCCAGTTCCACTTTTAAAAACCTAAAAAGGAGGGAAAAAAACAAAACAAAAAGCCTTGCTTAGCTGACAGCTTATTGTATGTCTTCTTGCGGTGCATGTACGGTGTGTGCAGAGAGCTATTACTTTATATTTGAAAAAACATGTGAAGAGCAAAAGGTAGGAAGCCATCTCAACACTCTTGGTATACTTGAAGTCAGGTGGATGAAAAGAAGGCCTTACGCTCAGAGAACTAGTGGCCAGGCTGCCCTGGTAGTCAACGGCTGAAGGAGTAAGAAGAGTTGTCTCCAGTGTGACTTTTAAAATCAATATTTTAAAGAAAATCTACCATTTGCTTTTATGCATTATGAACCAAACATACCATGAGAATGCTGTAGCTACCCTGATGCAGGCACATTTCCTGTTTAATCTCAGAGCGGAGTGGTTTTGATGAAAAAACTATTATAAAATTCAGGACCTTGGGAAAGCTGGATGCCTACATGAAACACATTACGCACTGAGCTTCCTGAACTGTGCAGACAGAGATAATCAATCTGAGCTGGATCACTCATACACAGCAGCTGGGTGATGGTGCAGCGATTGATTACTTCTGCCTCTCAGGGAAAAAACAGTGATTACATAATTCTCTGGTGCAGTGCATAACTAAAGTGAGAGGAAAAGCACAGAGCCAGGCAAAAGAGCAAGAGAGCTTCATTATCATAATTTTATAATTGTTTTTTCAGAAAAACCACTCAGCTCAGGGATTAAACAAGATATGTTTCTGCATCAGTGTAGCTACAGCATTCTCAAGGTATGTTTGGTTCGAAATGCATGAAATTAAAAAATGGTAGATTTCCTTTAAGGAAGAATCATTAAAGCATTGATTTTAATTGTCACGCTAGAGATAACTTTCCTTACTCATTCAGGTTATATCCTATCCATTTATTACACCAATTCAGGTTATACCCTATCCATTTATTACACCTACTAGGTTTCTCCCAGTAGAGTATGAACTGGCACATTTGGAAGGAGGACCTATTACAATGTAAATCTATTTACAGAGATTATTGAATTGGATTTGTTGGGTTTTAAAAATTCCTTTTGGATCTTATTTATGGAGAAGAGACACTTTACATTGTGAACCCCATAGGAGATGGGGACTGATGGGAGTGCAATTTTAGCTATATAACTGGGAGGAATCTTTTAGATAGGTCATTTAATTCTAACACAATTCATATCGGTCAGTAAATGTGACAAGTAATGGAACATTAATGAAAACTCTTCCACTGGAAATAAACGTAGAATATTTCTATAGTAGGACAGCAAGCAGAGATCCAGAAAACTATGAGGAATTGCTACAGAAAGAATATTCGAAAATTATATAACTCTTCTTTACACAAATCATATGAATTAAGGACACAGGGTATTTTCGCTCATTTCTCGCTCTCCATCTTCAAAAATCCATAACTTTTTAATTTTTCCGTGTACAGAGCTGTGTGGGGCTTATTTTGTGCGTAACAAATTTTACTTTCCCGTTATTTTTTATTCCCTGCCTTGTAGTGGGAAGCCGGAAAAATTCCAAAGGTTGAAAAATTGAAAAAAAAACGTGTGGGCGTCACGTTCTTGTGGGCTCAGTTTTTACAACTTTCACTCTTCGCTCCAAATAACACCTCAGCTTTATTCTTTGATTCGGTACGATCGCGATGATATCAAATTTATATAGGTTTTATTGGCTTTTAACACATTTTCAAAAATTAAACGAATGTGTACAAAAAAGAAAAAAAAATATTGCCATCATCTGACGCTAATAACTTTTTCATAATTTGGTGTATGGAACTGTGTCATATGTAATTTTTTGCGAAATGAGCCAACGTTTTCATTTCTACCATATTGAGGACAGTGCCACATTTTGATAATTTCTTAAGTCATGTAAAAAGATGTAAAAGTCGCGTTTCGGACATTTAGGCGCCATTTCCCGTCTCGGAGGTCACCGCCGGTTATAACCGTTTATATATTTTGATAGATTTGGCATTTTGGGACGCGGCGATACCTAATGTGTCTGTGATTTTTACTGTTTATTAGGTTTTATATCAGTTCTAGGGAAAGGGGGGTGATTTGAACTTTTAATACATACATATTTTTTTTTTTTTTTTTTTTTTAAACTTTTTTTTTCACTATTTCTTAGACCATCTAGGGTACATTAACCCTAGATGGTCAGATCGTTCCTACCATATACTGCAATACAACTGCATCGCAGTATATGGCATTTCTGCACACTATACATTACAATGAGCCACTGGCTCATTGTAATGCATAGGCAGAAGCCATTCAGCCTCGGGTCAGACAAAGACCCAAGGCTACCATGGCAACCGATCGCCGCACCCGATGACGTTTAGGGGAGTGACGATCGCACGGCGGCAAAGAAAAGGTTAACACCCGTGATTGGTGCAAGCAGGTGTTAGTGATGGGTCTTTGCTGCAATATACAGCAAAGCCCATCTTCATACACTCTTCATATATTTATCCGCCAGGTAAAGGCCTCTTGCACACAAACATGTTCTCGCTTTGGCCATAGCCCGGGCAAACACATGGCCAGGTGCATAGAAAGCCGAGCAGCTAAATATTTTGTGCGATGGCCGCCCGGCAAGGTCACGGTTCAACCCAATGGGGCTAATTTACTAAGAGTCAGCAGATTGCACTTTCGTCTGATTTGCTAAATTTTCGGGATTTGTGCCGCTGTGACAGGTATTTAATTGGGGATTTTGTCACATGGCGGACAACGCACATCGGGGGAACGCGCCAGGGACAGGTAAGTAAATGTGCTCCAATGTGCTCACCACACCATGACCTCTATGGGGCTGTGTTCTGGCCACCAATTTTGCCCCCATAAAGGTCATCTGCTTAAGGCGTAAATAAGTAGAATGCTGGTGTAGTAATAGAAGTGCTGTTGCTGCTGCAGCATACAATTTCTTGTCTCTATACTTTCTGCTAGGGATTGAAAGGATAAAGTAGCAGTAGTGGGTAGTGCTTGGCAGTACTGGTCAGCATAGGAGTATGTAAAACATGTGTACATGGCCACGTCCCTGGTGTACTGAGCTATTTTGCATAAGCATACAAATTTAATTTTGTCCTGGGAAAACAGGAAATCTATACAGGTAGTCCTCAGGTAACATACAAGATTAGGTTTGTAGTTAAACCCATAGTGCTATAAATAAATGAATACAATAAATAAATACAATGAATTAATAAAGTCATTAATCACAAAATGGAGCTTACATTGTTTCCTTTTATAATTCACAATTCACATTTTATGGCCTCTCTAAAGTAGGCGGTTATCTCCAAAATGGCTGCCATCTAAGACTACAAGTCCCACGATTCCTCAGTTCTTACTAACTGCTCCTCCCTGTCATGCTCTGCTCCTAGTGATGTTTAACAGACTGTCTTGCTCTGTTACCAGTGTGGTAACACCAATGATTTGTGTAACTGCCATCACTGCACATTGCATCACGGAGACACAACATTGGCCATACTGGTTGTACTGAAACCAACCAAGTACAGCCCGACATAGTGGTGATCACATGGCCTATTCAGGCAGGTGCAGGACCAGTAGCATTTTAATTCTCCATCATAATGTATGTTCACAACATTTTTATGCCAAGGTACAAAAAGTTTTAAATAACAACTGATTACATATTAGCTTATATTTTAATGACCCATTTGAATTTGAATGCATTATGATTATTTCTGGAATACCCCTTTAAGTTGAATTTGTATGTAAGTTGGAACAAGTATATTTTTTAACACAAAAAAATACACAAAGGGCAAACCAGTTTATGGAAGGATCCTAATACATTATCAACAAAATACTTTAAAAACAGACATTGGTTTCCCATCTCCTTACACATTAAAATATAAATTTTCATCCATAACTCATAAAAAGATGAAATAATCAACCATGTACATGGTAGAACAACGAACAGTTAAAAAAGAGCGTCAACATGCAGTCACTTCAAAATAGCTCAAAATCCTGTTGTTGTAAGTGCCCTAAGGAGTAAAAGGGTTGCAATTATTTTACACATGAAAAAGCACATTTGGAATAAAAATTTGATATGTGGCGTTACCTGTAAGGTTTTATCAGCTCCAACAGAGGCAATCTTCTGTCCATCTCGAGAAAAGCAGGCATGGAACACTGCATCTGTGTGAGGACGCACCGCTAGTCTTGCCAGGTTCTTCATGCTTTGCTTGTTTCTACAACCATGTAAACAAATCACTTTTGTTAAGACTTTATACAACCATCTGTAATAGACTTATAGAAAACTGGTCTTTAAGCACTGAAAAATGTCCTTCGAGGTGTTTAAATTGTTTTTTTAAGAGCTAAGGATATTTGCTTAATTACATTGCTGTTAACACGATGTATTCACGACATTTTGTAAACATAAATGCTAACAAGCAATGTAATCTCCTATCTTCAGCTGTTGTACTGCATTTCAAAAAACACAAGTATAATTTTCCATGGCTCAGATCTTGGTGTAGAGAAGAACGATCTAGGTTCCTGGAGCAATGGGCTGACTTTTCATTGGGGTACTGTTCTGCTGGGGTAGCGGAGTATTGAAACTAGAAAAGAGGAGGGGGAAGACAAGTAGAAACTACAGGTGTAGATATGTCAGAGAAGGGGTTACCTATGCTGGGACGATGAAGGGGGGAGAAAGGCTGTGGATAGAGAGATCCACAAATTACTAACCAATAGTGATGACATTTGTGCCCATGAAATTACTAGAAATCAATTTAAAAAAATGAAAGTGGAAAAATACACTGTATGTTCACAAATGCCAGAAGTATTTCAGCCAAAATGGGCGAGCTTGAGGCCCTGGTATTAGAGGAACACAAAGATATAATTGGTGAGACAAGACTGGAAAAAGACTGGAAAGACTGGAAAAAACAGAAGAGATGTGGTATGTCAGAAGAGACTTGAAAGCGAGTGTGAATGAGAGAATAGTTAAAGGGGTATTCTCATCTGGACATTCACATTTAGTTTCATTAATCTTTCATGTATAAACATTTCTTCAATTGGATGTTATTAAAAAAAAATTTTCTGTGTGAAGATAATTTCATATAAATGTATCCATGTTGTCCCTTAGAAACGAGATAGCTTCCTATGTTACAACCACCTCACACTCTGGCAGCGGTGGCCAGACATGCGCTATTGAGTGCTACCTGACCTCCTGGATTAAGCAATCATTACCACAGGACGGCTGTGGGACCTGCAGTAACTCCTGGACATTTCATATACAAAAACATTTTGTTTATTTGTGCAATCCCTCCAGCAGAGGTGGTCGTAACCGAGGAAGCCATCTCGTTTCTAAGGGACAGCATGACTACATTTATGGGAAATTATCTTCACACAGGAACATTTTTTTAATAACATCTAATTGAAGAAATTTTAATATATGGCAAATTAATCAAACTGAATGTGAAGACCCAGACGAGAATACCCCTTTAATGAAGAGTGAATCTTTGCGAGTTGAGCCAAAGTCTATAGACCTACATCACTGAGGAAATAGAAAGTAACCTACACAAAAGTGGAGTGGGCTGCACAGGACAGGACTATAGTGATCATGGGAGACTTTCACTTCCCAAATATTAACTGGGGTAAGGGTTTTGCTTCATCTTTGATGTAGAGACATTTTATCCAAATGTCCAGGTCCTGATACATATAACCATAGTATTCAAGCTTTTTTCATTACATTTGCTTTTTAATATTGTTAAACAATTGTAATGTGATGCATACCAGCCCAGTATGTAATATGTTGTGGTGAGCTAAATATTGAGATTTTGTCCCTATGTTGAGGTCATTTTACTTACATCCAGTTGACATAGAGTGCTCCTTGTGGAAGTTTTTCTCTGGCGTGCCGAACAGCATGTTTATACACTGCAGATTCATTTGGTTCAGAAAGCCCCAATTGAACTAAATTTATATGTGAATTCTGCCCTAGGAGATGCCCATTTACAGACAAAAACTCTTGAAAATCTTCACGCGCTTTCATGTCCTATAAAGAGATGACATAAAAATACAGAGGGACAATTTAATCACTTCTGGAACAGAGGCAAGTGTTAGTGGAAAATTCCTCTACACGGCGTTGTCACCTGCATGTAGTCAGAGATTGTCATAGCATTCCCTGCGCTGCAAAAGAGAGCAGGATAGAGAAGGTCTCCAGAGGTCGGACTGCAGTTCAAATGGAAAATATTTTATTTCCTATGCAAATTTTCTGCTTGGCCAGACTAAGTGTAGGCAGTTTTTGTAACATACACATTCATTGTCTAATGTCTGTTTGTATTCCAAAATAATTAAAAAAAAAGAGAAATTACCTGCTTATCGAGTATATTCTGGTAATGTACAAACTCATGAATGAGATGTGCAGGTCCAAATAATCTTGTTTTCGATTTAATCCAATCAAAGGAAAAAAGTAAGGCGCAAAGTTCCTGTAAATTGATAGGAAATAATAATAATCACATAATGGATAGAACTAATAATTAAAAGAAAATTAGTTTCTAAAAGACTATTTTAATTCGGTTTGAAATCATTAGATTTTACAAACACTAAAGCAGATGCACTTATGTAAAATTAAATTTCCCATAAACATTGCCCCATGCTCCCTAACGTCCAAATACAAGAGCGGCTTCCTGTTAAATGATTACAGATTAAAATTTATGGATTTAGGGATGAATAAGTAGCTGTGACTGCCATCTCTGCCCTTCTTGTCCCCTATAATCACCAACACTGGGGCCAGTTTTACAAATTCTGGTTGCATCCTTGTTGATTGTGCTAGTTGCACCAGAAAATGGTCCAATGGACCCCACAGTACAGCCTGTCCCTATGGAGATTGTATACATCTGATCTTTAATAAAATGTGGGAAACTCCAGTAGATCAAAACACAAATATGTTTAGATGATTAGCAATTTCTGTATATCTACATACTTGCTGCATGTTGGCCTGTGCCATATGGTATGCTAGGTAATGGTACCAGTATGTACAATCCTCTTGGTCCAGAGTTGGTAGAACATGTGAATAGCGCTTGAGATACTGACTTACGAGCTTCGCATGAAGAGCCTGGAATAGGAAAAAGGACAGTTACACATTTTCCTAAAGGACTATATACATGTATATACTGTATACACGTGTTCATACTGGTAGCTGATTACGATTCCTTTCTGTGAGAAAATCCAGTTGGAGATCATGTAAATAATACAGAAATGACTTTCCATTACGATCACAGTATAATAATGACTTGTTGACAAATTCTTGAAGCATATCCTCCACATCTTCACTCTCCATGTCCCACAGGATACAAAGAACCTGTGAGTAAATATGATAGGTTAGGTTTTTACAATCATCTACAATAAATATTGAAAACAAGTCAAAGCTGACAAAAGGGCCGAATGCTGTATGAATGCATTAAGAAGAAGCAGGTAAATGGAAGATTACAGGGGTATTCCTATGTAATAAAGTGCTGGAATATTCCAAGGGCATCAACCTAAGAATCAGGTGGGAGGGGGGGGGGGCAACCCGCATTAATAATAAAGTGATAGCTTGCTGTAGTCATATGCCCCCTGTAAGAACCCATTACAGATTTCCTATTGAATGACAGTGTATTAATGGCATTAACAAAGCATGAGTCTTGTGCTGCAATAAATACTACAATTGGTTTAAAGACACATATATAAATCAAAGGCAGAAAAGTTGTGTCATGACAACCATAGAAATCAAATGATTCCACAAACTTTATTATCACAAATAAATGCAAACAATTACATAGACCAGACAATACAGTTAAAAACACCTAAAAGGTACACTAGAAAACCACCCGGACTGTAAAAATAAATAAATTCATCAAATTATCTGACAATATTTGATTCTTCTTTTTTTTACATATTTATCTGCTATGGATATTCTTTATTTATATATTTTTTTTTTACCTTGGGTGTCATGTGAAGTCTACATGTGTATTGGGGAAAATCTTTCCTCTTTAGGACTGAAAATATAATCGGTTGAATATGTGGGTGTTGTATTTAAGTAGTAATAATCTCATGCAAAATACTTATGTTGGTGCTATGCTGGCCGCAACTTTGGCGCATGCGCCCTTGAGGTGATGAACTCTGAATGATTCGAACACAAGTATTGACGCATACAAGAAATACGAACTGACGCATGCGCATTGATAATTATGTTTCTGTGCATAGCATGACCTTGGTGCTTTCTATTTCCTTTTCACAAGCTGGACGACAGTATCGTTTACACAGGTGAGGATCACTGAGTGGGGGTCATTCTGTGATTAATTAACAAACACCTATTTTTGCAGTCAGGGTGGTTTGGAGGTGAATACATCATATTCACCCCATTGAGTCTTTCTACTGTACCTTGGTACATTTTTAAGGGGTTTTTAACTGCATTGTCTTGTCTTTGTCATTGTTTGCATTTATTTGTGATAATAAAGTTTATGAATCATTTGATTTTTGTGGTTGTCATGACACAACTTTTCTGCCTTTGGTTTATAGGTGTATTAATGGCAATAATAACTTAAGTAGAAATCTGCACGCTTGTAAATTCACCTGAGTCGGCACTTTTACGTCCTTTTCTATGACAGAGAAATCATTATAGTACTCTTTCACATTGTCTTTCAGCCTATCCACACTCATAGACATGGCTTCATCCAATGCTTCATAATCATATGATGAAGATTTTCTTATTCTTTTGAACTGTTTATTCTTCAGTTGTTTGAGGTAGAAAGCCCAGCGGCTAGGAAACTCCCGTAACAGTGAGCCAATCAATGACACTACAAGAGGTGATCCTAAAAACACATATCGTTTTTAAAGACCTTTAGAATATTTTTGTTGCATTGGTTCTATTAGAGCGACAACACATTAGAGTTGTTTTTCATTTACAATTTTACTCAGTATTCTTCTACAGCCTACATGTGCTCTCATACATTGCATGCTGCTTACTCCCATCCATTTAACAGGAATTAAAGAGCCAGCCTAATGGCTCTCTATATAGTCCTTATTTCTTCTTACGGAATGCTCATCTAAGCTGCCATATTCACAACCAAATAGATAAAACTTAGATAAAAAGGTATTTTTATGAGCTCTCATGAGAACAGAGACGCTAAAGGCAGAGTCTTCTGGCAGATTTCACAATGAATGGGACTGAGCAGCCAGCAATGTATGAAAATACATGCAACCTACATAGAAATGGCCTATTAGACCTTTTTAGACTCACAACAGCATTAATAGGCAAATATAACAGGGCAAAATCTTTGACAGTTCTGAATTAAAACCCAAAATGTCAATTCTCAATAAAACTACACAAGAGAAAACTCTACCTTTTGACTCCTGAATAATATGATGGGCCTCTTTTGGCAGCTCTTCCACTTTCTGGTCAACATAAAGAGAAAGAATTTCTAAGCCTTTTTGGTGTTCTAGTTCGCTATCCACGTGGACAAGGAGTTTCATCCCTTTGAAAAGAAAGATGGATATTACTGTTTCTTGCAAGACAAGTAAAAGGCAAAAATATTTTTTTTTCAGATTGTAGAATTCACTTTCTAATGGAATAAGAAACAGAGTGGGCAGTGTGTAAACCTGAGCAATGGTATACAATGGGTATGGAAATATTAAGTACCCATAAAATGTTTCCCTCTTTGTTTCATTGCAACCAATTAGTAAGATCAAAAAAAGTTATTTTTTTTGCTCATTAATGCACACCCTGCATCCATTTACTAAACAAGAAAAACTGAAATATAACATGGTCATAAGTATTCAGACCCTTTGCCGTGACACTCATATTTAACATGCTGTCCATTTCCTTCTGATCCTTGTTGAGATGGTTTTACTCCTTCAATCGAGTGCAGCTGTGCTTAATTAAACTGATTGGACTTGATTAGGAAAGGCACACAACCGGACCTCACAGCTCACAGTGCATGTCAGCACACATGAGAATCATAAGGTGTAAGGAATTGCCCAATGAGCCCAGAGACAGAATTGTGGCACAGATCTGGACAAAAGAATTTCTGCAGCACTCAAGGTTCCTAAGAGCACAGTGACCTCCATAATCCTTAATTGGAAGACGTTTTGGACGACCACAACTATTCCTGGACCTGGTCATCCAGCCAAACTTAGCAATCATGAGAGAAGAGCCTTGGTGAGCTCCAGAGATGCAGTAGGGAGAGAAGAGAAAGTTCCAAAAAGTCAACTAACACAGCAGCCCCCCACCAGTTGGAGCTTCATGGCATAGAGTGCAGACGTGGTAAATGAGTTGTTAATGTCTGAAGTGGATATGCTTGATAAAGATTCATTGTGAATCGATTCATTTTTTCTATGCCTGTGTGAACAAAGGTTTAAACTTTTTTCATCATATTGGATGCTGTGGCCTTCTCTCCTTTTTTGAAGTGGATATGATACTTTTTAGTTAAAATATCTCAAATTAGTGGATGGATTGGAGTGGATTTTCACCTAAATTTGTGACTTCAATTGAGAAACACTTTAAAGACAAAAAAAAACTGACAGATCTTGCTCGCTGATGGACTTATAGACAAACCTACTAGTCTTATAAAAAGTGCTAATGGTCAGTGATTTCTTTGGTCTACTTTAGAACAAAAAAAATAAAAGAAAGCTCATTAAAAAGAGTTTTGTCAATAAGGGCACTATTACACATGACACCGTCTGCGCAGTTTTGCCTTCGCGGTAATACAAAACTACAGCAAATTTAAAACAGTTGGTGAAATGTCATTTACACTTGATACACAACTCTGTATTCTTTGTGTATTTCTACCCCTTTTTATTCATCTCCTGCAAATATGAAAATGAACAGAGAAGAGTCATATGACTTTTGAAGTAATTTTTTTGTAAATAAATAGGCAAGATATCACATATAAGAGGGAATTCTAGAAAGAGGTTTAGTAGTTTAATAGGCAGTTTAATCTGGTGACAGAAAGCCATAATTTCATTCTGTGATGAAAAAACAAGACACATGAACAGTAAAAAGTTTAAATGGCAGGCATTTGTAGGAGACACGTACCTGAAACTGTGTCAATCACACTTCTGTCTCTGCTTGTTACAAGAACACGGCACTGGATGTCAAATGCCTTTAATACCCAGGAATCCCAAACATCATCCAATATGAGGAGACATCTAAGATAACATGTAAATAACATTGTCTAATTATGATACAATAACAATAATAAAATATATTGGAATGTTGATAGATACAGTAAGCCTATTGCATAGTAATACTTTGCTGCTGACACATCAGAGCGCAGTTTCCTATGGGCAGATCAGCTGTGCTCCATGCCAGGCAACAAATGCATAATTAAAACATTTTAAAAATGTAGAGAACATAAAATTTTTGATTTGAGGGGGAAGAAAAACAACATTAACCCCATAATCATAGCAGTGGTTTGGCTCATATCATACTGGGGGTTATGTTGTATCATTTTCTGACAAAAGGGGCCTTGGTATCAGATTGGAGATTGTCCAACACTCAGCACCCCCACAGATTTGCAGTTCTCAGCAGCTGATACACAAAGAATAACAGGAAGCAGACAGCTCCATTCTCTGTATAGTGGCAAAGCCGAGTCACTGCAGCAAACAAAATTGTTTCATTTTGGACAGTTGATCTGTGATTTGCAGCCGTCAGTCACAAGAATAGGTCAGGATTCCTCCAGACCCAAACTTTTGACAGTAGGGAAAAAACTAAAGCAAAAGGAGCCAAAGAAGATACTATTATGTTAATAAACCTTTACTCATTCTTTCACAAATACACTTAAAAGACATAGTCCTATATGATGCAAAAAGTTGCAAATCTTAGCACTGTACTATGACCATGATAACAGTATGGCGGCGCTGCTGGTCCACAGAGAAGAAGGGCCTCCTTACTTCATATATAAGTATATAACTGCACTGTGGTTGCTCTGTGAAATCTGGGCACCTTGCGGTCCAGGTTTTAAGGACTGAATAGGTTTGTTTGTTTTTAGTCTAGAAGGGGTTCTTCACGATTTTTCTAAGATCACCTATCCTTTAGGATAAGTAATTAACCCCTTAAGGACGCAGCCATTTTGTAGCTTAAGGCTCAGCCCGATTTTTTGGATTTGGACTTGCTTCGCTTTATATGGTTATAACTTTTGAACACTGTTACTTATCAAAACGATTCTGAGATTGTTTTTTCCCCACATGTTGTACTTCATTTTAGTGGTAAATTTTGGCTGATAAGTTTTGCGCTTACTTACAAAAAAAAAGCAAATATGATAAATTTTTTGAAAAATTTGCCATTTTCGAAATTCAAAATCATTGCGTTTTCAGGCAGATAGATTTACCACCTAAATAAGTTGCTGAATAACATTTCCCATTTGTCTACTTTACATTTTCATAATTTCTGAAATGTCTGGATAATTTATTTTGATGTCACGCGGCTTACAAAAAGAATATCGCTTTTCCGGATTTTCAGAATTGACTATTTTGGGGATAAATACAGTTTTGAATGAAATTTTACATATTTAGCATCAAAACCCCCGATTAACCAACCATTTTCAAATCTGCACACCCTCAAGCTATCAGAAACCGCTTTTACGAAGATTGTTAACCCTTGAGATCTTTCATAGTTTGAATCAAAAGGAGGGTGAAATTTAGAATGGTCAAATTGTCCCTTTACGTTCATTAGCACTAAAATTTACACATTTCAAAATATAAAAAGAGAAAACCCACATACAATTTGTTCTACAATTCCCTGAGTACAAAGACCCCCCAACATGTGGCTGTGACTTGTGTTATGGGGGCACAGCGAGGGCAGAAGGGAAGAGCACCCTGCAGCTGCCAGGATTTTAGTTTCCTCTGGCCCCTTTGAAGTATAAAATTTTCGCTTTTCGTTATTGGGCCATGTGATGCCATTTTTTTGCGCGATGAGATGCTTTTTCCATTGTTACCATTTTGGTTAGATCACCTATTGTTGAAAATTTAGGAACTTTTTTGAGGCAGGAGTAGAAAAGCATCAATTCTGTACTGGATTTTTTCTTTTTTTTTTTTGTGTTCACTGTATAGACTATATAATCCTGTTATTTCATATGGGTCGATACGATTACGGGGATACCACACATGAATATATTTTCTTACGTTTTACTAAATTTGTCAAACAAAACCCTAATGTGGGGAAAAATCTATCATTTATGTATGCCGTCTTCAAGTGGCATAACATTGTTACGTTTTTGGCTACGGAGCTGGTTGATGGCTTATTTTTTGCGGGACATGTTGTACTTTGCACCAGTATCATGTCGGAGTACACGGGTTTTGGCCATTTTATAGCATATTTTTGTGGGATTGAATAGCAAAAAATCATAATTTTTGAAGGTTTATAGCAGTTTTTTTTACGCGTTTATCGTGGGGGTGTCAATAATGATTACTTGTATTCTACGGGTTGTTACGGACGCGGTGTATACATATATGTGGGGTTTTTGTTTTATGATTTAGACTTTTTTGGGGGTTTATGTCTTTTATATGTTATGGGGCTTATGGGCATTTTTATTGATTTATTACTTTATTTTTATTGAATACATTTTTTTTTAACTTTTTCACTTTTTCCACATGGGAAATGACCAAGCATCATCTGATGCTTGTTCATGATAATACTCTGCATAATCTGATTGCGAGAGTATTATCAATGTCAGCCTATGCACTTGCATAGGCTGGCACTATAATATAATAATAATAATAATAAATATGCCAGTAAGATGACGTCACAGACGCATCTTATCTGGCAGTGCCTGCAGGCTGTGCTGGGACCAGATCGGACCCCAGCACATCCATAGCAGCGATCGGTGCCCCCGAAACGGTTCGGGGGGGCCGATCGTGGGGGAAGACACCCCAGAGACATGTTAGAGATGCCGCGTTCGTGCTGACCCCCCCCCCCTCTTCCCTCTTCCCCTTTCTCCTTCCCCCCCTGTCCCCTATCCCCCCCTTCCTCCTTTCCCCTTCCCCCCCCCCCCCCCCCCCCCTCGCCCCCCCTCCCTCTCCGTCTCCCCCTTTCCTCTTTCCTACCCCACCCCACCTTTCCCTCTCTTTCTCTTTCCCTTCCCCCCTCACCATTAGCCCCCTCTCCCCCCCCCCCCCCCCCTTCCCCCCCACCCCGGCCATGTAACGGGTTACACACCGCGATCGGAGCGACTCCGTCGCGGTGTTACACTGGGGTGCCGGCTATTAGTTACAGCCGGCACCCCGTGTTTCCCCATGCCGGTTCGGCTCTGATCCAGAGCCGAGCCGGCATAAGCGCCGTGGCGGATATATCCGCCACTGAGCGCTAAGTCACTGCGCTCCGTGGCGGATATAGCGTGAAGCTATTTCAAACTATTGGTTCACTCTATTGTATTCTTCTACTCTATTGTATTATGGTCTTCTTCCCAGGCCAGTGATATCATATACCCCATTTACTGCTTAGTCCGACAGACAATATGGCTGAGTTGCAATATTGAGCACTGCTGCTGCATAATATAGGTGTCAAACATAGAAAATATGAGTAACCCTTTTAAATATGTTGTGTGAGATATCTTTTCTAGTTGCTTCATTGGTTATATCTAGAAATGCATCTCAGCCCTATTAAATGGATGAGAAGCAATTCCAGAAACAGGCCACGGACTATAGTGCTGTCACTGGAAGTTTTTCTAAAGCTGTACAACAGCTTAAACCTCTGAGCAACACCACTTTGGACCTCACACACAGAAATAAAAGCAATATGAGTAGACAAAGGGAAAGGGTCTATTTTGTAGGCAGTGTATTCAGTGTTCCAGAAATATAAACAGTAGTCTGGTTACCTTGGGTATGAATGCATTATAAGGTGGCGCAGTCTGTCTCTAGCTTCCTCGACATTCAGAGGGGGTCTCTGTGAGTACTTGCAGTCCTGATCCAGACGAGTGCACAGATTCTGCAGCTTCATCAGCAATCCTGCCTTGTCCTGTTTCCCAACAGAAAGCCAATGTACTCCCCCAGGGAAACACTCTGAACATAAGCAAAAATAGAAATAAGAGGAAGGATATAGACACAGGGAAGGGCACAAAATAGTTTTTTTTTTTTGCATAAGGAGGTGTGGACAGTGGCAGAATGGGCCGATGCATTTAGTTAATTATTGAGGTTCCACAATTCCACGTCAGGGTAAACCTGGCATGAATCTGCTGGGGCGGATACATCAAGATGCCAAAGCTTCATGATGTACCCAGAGCGGTGGGTGGGCATGTGCAAGGAGCCCCGGCTATGATGAATGTCTACCATATTGTTTAATCTACAAACTGTAAAAAGAGCAGATAAACACAGATCCATATTCACATTATACACTATGAGCTGTCCCTAATGGTCCGTTCAAGAATTCACTTCTCCAAAAATGTGTGCAACAAAACATATCCGGAGAGCTCCCCAGTCATGTCATTACACCATAAAAGAAGTGTACTCGTGTGGACAGGTTAATACCACGCAGCACGTACAGTGTCCACAGAACAAATGCATCCATCTCCAACATCTCTTCTTTCAAATCCTGTCAGGCTTGTGGTTCTGTGAGCCACAGTACTGGAAATACAGGCAGTTAAAAAGTACCCCAGAACCCCCAAGTCTGAGATATATACGGTATGTATGTATGTATGTATGTATGTATGTATGTATGTATGTATGTATGTATGTATATATATATATATAGAGAACAGCAAAAAAAAGGCAGCACTCCGAGATTTGTGGAAATCAGAAAAACATACTCATTTATTCACACATGTGTCAAGGCTACGTTTCGGCTCCTTGCATCTGGAGCCTTTCTCAAGCAAAGGTGCATGTAACACAGTGAAAAATTTATACAAAATACACAGGAAGTGACATCATCTTACAGGTCATGTGATCACAGCAATACCAAGTTTAAATCACATATTTGAATACAAAAAGGACTTTACAATTACATATAAACATTAAGTTAGAGACCTAGTGCAGTCATGTGCATAATAAAAGGAAGATCTGGCGCCTACCTAAGGATCAGTAGCTGGCAGGATGTGGAATAGTGGCGTGCCCCCATGGAGCACCGCCTCTGACACAATCATGTGACTCATATAAACAGAGCTGGCAGTCACGTGACGCCATCTTGTGAAAGGGAGAACCATGCAGTGTATAATAAATACGAGATTATTGTCTCTAAAACGGGTGCCGGGTCTCAATGGGTCCACAGAGTGCCACACACACAACTCATCCAAGGCAAAATAGGACTAATTTCTGCTCATTTTTACATGCCTTTGGGGGAGATTTTTTTTTTTTTTAATAGGTGAGATTTCACAAAAAAGGCAATTCTACAAAAATGTTTTATCACAGCAAAGGGTATGGTACAATTTATTATTGTACATCTTTGCCCAATAGCTCATTGCAAATTCAAATGCAAGGAGGCAGGATCCAAACATCAACCTTACTCATGTCAGTAGGAACCAAAGAAATTAAATACATCCTGTGCATCTTCAGTCCTTAATACATCAGAAATTGACACGAGTAGGTGAATATTTGTGCCAATTTCCCCCTGAAATATGTGGCACAAAAAAAGTTATGTGGTAGAATGTCTTTCATATAATTCCCCACTGTTTTTTGTTGCCTAAGCCACCCCTCATTTTTGGATTGGATTTAGAGATTTCACCTCAAATGCCATCAAAAAATGCCCCCTTGTATCCACAACACTAAGGGTAGACAGTTTCACATATGGATTGGCCTCTTTCAATGTGATGTATGCACATGCAATCACCTACCGCCCTGGTCCCTGCTTCCAATTAAAACGAATGAGAACATACTATTTCATTGTACATTATATACACACACACACACACACACAGGTATATATAATTTTTTGGGTGTTTACCAGTCTATGTTTAAATTAACAAACTAGTCAGGAGAATGGCTTTATACAAGGCATATACAGAGAAACATAGAATAAATGGAGGCACAATGATACCTTTTAGAATACTGTGGTCCCTGAGTGCTTCAGCAGCTAATACTGACTTTCCACAGCCTGCCATGCCATACACTACTACCCAGCCAGACTCCATCATCAGCTGATAAAAGCGGTCCTGGATGTCCTTCACCAGATTTTTCCGAGAGACGAATACCACTGGCCTCTGTGGCACTCCACCTTCACATAAGGTTGTTTTCACTTAAATAACAGAAAACCAGATTAAATATTACTCTTATAATATATATAAATAAGACATTTTTTTAGAAAGAATCCAACAGGTATTAGTATAAAAATCTACATTTCATATGCTGGAATCAATGTTACTTCGGATACAATGTTATTGCATACATATCCTTCAACATGATTGTATGTATTGTATACATTTTGTACTTAGTTCAGTAAAATCTTTTGCTCACCCTAAAAAGAAAAATATGCATTTTATCATTTACATAGGGGCGTCATAGACTTCCTTCAATATTTAGGAATCTTAGTATTGACTTAATATAAGTTAGTGTAAATATAGCTATATATACCTGAGACAGACTTATAAATAAACTACACCACTATCTATGCACTGAATACATCATCCTCCAGGCCTGCTTATGCATTTGAGGTCGGGGAGCAGCGACAACTCATGTGGATCATCATTTTAAGCAAATATTGAGGGGGGCTAACTAAGTGATATCTAAAGGAAACTTCTCTGACTGTTTCTTTTCTCTGTCCCTCTTATTGCATTTAGGATTTTCCATAATAAAGTATCGTAAACTGGAAAAAATATAAAACTGCCTTCTGCCTAGTCAAGACAGCTTACTGGGAGCTGGATAAATAATTCTACTTCTACTTCTAATAATTCTAAACTAGTATTAAGTTGCTAGTTTTGAGGTACTGGCAGTACTGTAGGTCTGTTCTTAAGTTGAATTTGTATGTATTTTAGTCATATTTTGCAAGTCACATTTAGTCACATTTTTGGTAGAAGGGAACAAGGATCCAAAAAAGCTTCATTACAAACACCTTACAGCTCATCATTGCCCGAGACCAAAGTTTAGTAAACTACAGAATAAAGACTTTCACTAGAGGTCAGACTGGGCACAGAGATCATCCTTTAAGTTGAATGTAAGGGGCTGCCTGTATAGTCTAAAATCCAGTCCTGTACTGTGAGCATTGGCTTCTCATTGTACCTTTGCGAACTCTATGCGATTCTGGTTGCGTAGATTAGCAGGAAACCTATGAAAATACTGGTGCATAAACATGTATTTCTCATCCACTAGTAATAAAATAAATCCCATACATAAATTAAATGCCCATAAAAAGCCTCTATTGGAACCTAACTATACAAATAAACCAACTCACCATATGATGTAATACCATTGGCTGAAACTTTTCCAGTACCAAATATATCAATGGAGGACACCTCCTTCAAAAGAGCAGCCAAGTCTTTATATCCCTCGTGCAAAAGAGCATTGTAAAAGGAAACAAACGCATGGTTGTCTTTCCCAAGGATGAGTTTGATAAGCTGATTTGCTCGGTCAAGCTGAGTAGCCTATGAAATAAAAGAAAGGGAGTTGATATACGGTAGCTTCTGATGTTCATTTGCATCCAAAATGCAAAATTATAATAATTCTGAATAGTCTTAATTACAAAGTTTCTACTATAACCGATTGTGCCTTCAACTCCAAATCAAATACTACACTGATTTTGGCTGTGTTGACTCTCTTTGTATTCCCTCTTCCCTCTCTTTGCTACCCCTCATGTACACAACCATTTGACATAGCCATGGTTTTGATAAGACTGATCTGGCAAGCTCTGCCTAATCTGTGTCCACTATATAAATAAAGGAATTATTATTAAATTAGTAAGTGCAGTAGCATATACTGGCCACACAACTACTGAACTATATTCAATATGTACTAGCAGGAGGGACACATGAATCCCATTTGATGTCCATGAGAGTTGCCAGGGACAGCTGAGAGAGCTGCGCTTGCCTCCGTCATACACTTGGATGGACACATGCTCCTCATGCCACTCCACCCATTAGTGACAATGAGAACCCCAATCACTGGATTACTGGGGATCTGGTCTTGTAATTGGTGTGAATCCAAGCAGATCGACAATCACTGATTAGCCTATTTAAAACAACAATAGCACAACAGCTCATATCATTTTTCATACATGACAGAATTGAGCCTTCCATACGTGCAGCCATATTGAGAATGGTAGAGAATTGGCCATAATGAGCCAAAGTTGACTTTGTTTCAACAGTATAAATGTTACTGTACCTTATTTTTAACCGTTTCCTCCTCTTGTGGTGAAATGACCCCATCACTTATCATATGGTCCATGATGTAGGAGGATCTGATATCCTTTGCTAAAGCTGCACGATTCTGCAGAAGTAAACTTTTGGCTCTTTCATCCATTTTATAGTATTCTAGTATATTATGCAGGCTATCTGAAGTTTATTTACCGTGAAGTGTAAACTCTGGCATAATACTAGCCGCCTGAAAAAAAAAAAAAAAAAGACAGACAGGTCAATCAAATTAATTTCCTGTGATTTTCGACATATAAGGGTAAAATCAACACTTTTTGAGACATAAGCCTCCTTTCCTGGCAAGCTGTCATTTTACATCTCCATAATGGGTTTGGTTTTTCCCTGACCTGCGCCTAAAGCCTCTCACCTACCCAAACCTGCCCCCTGCATTATATGGACGAGATGCAAAACATAGACACAGTGCTGTCTACAGTTGGGAGTCTAATCCTTTTGGAAAAGAGTTACCGTATATACTCAAATATATAAGCCAAGTTTTTCAGCACAAAAAATGTGCTGAAAGCTCAAACTCGGCTTATACGAGTGTCAAGAAAAAAATAAAGTCAAAACTCTCATTTCCGGCGCCCCCTCATGTCTCTCTCTTCGCTGACCTGGAGCTGAAGCAAGAAGAGGACCTGCCCGGGCCGTTGGAAAGGTGAGTACTTAGTTTCTTTTATTTTGTGCTGCGCAAACTGGGGGTTGGAAGGCTTTATACTTTAGGGGCTGGCAGGCTATATACTACAGGGGAATGGCAGGTTATATACTACAGAGGGCTGGCTATATACTAGGAGGCTGTAACCAATGCATTTCCCACCCTTGAATTTTACTTGAGTCAAAAGGTTTTCCCAGTTTTTGGTGCTAGAATTAGGTGCCTTGGCTTATACTCGAGTAAATATGATATACTCGAGTATATGCTGATTTGGCTATTATTACACATCATGTCATTAGGTTTCTTGTATTGATGAATAGGGAGCTGCCAAGGTAGAACCTAGGTATAGTTTTCCTTATCGCACCCTGGAAAACTTATTGCCTTGTTTGTTTACTGTAAAAATGTGTAAAGATTATCTAAAAAATATTACAAGTGAGCTTCTTAATACATCAGATTTCAATCTATTATTGTGCTAAGTGACGCTGGGCAGCATAGAGAAACAATATAAAAGGTGCACCAGTAGACCAAGCTCATTTTGATATAGAGGAAACAAAAACATTGGGGGAGATCTACTATGCCTTTTTTGCTGGAAATAGCATGGACCAAGCCTTCTTTCCAACTGTTTTTGTCCTAGAAAGCAGGGTGAGCAGGGAGAGGGCAGTATGTGATCACCCCAGACTACCAGGAAACCGGATGAGACTAAAGTTGAAATCTCTGACAGGTCAGACCACCACCGACCCTGATGGTGATCTACTAAGAGGACAGAGCTTCTCAGTAGCTGCTGCTTTCTTATGCATTTTATGCCACAATTTTACCATGGCAGACTGTTGGAGCTCAACCTTTTTTTTTTATGTAGATTTTTTGTGGATCATACACAAATTTTATGTGATATATGTGTCATAAAACCCACTCCTGGTAGTACATGGTTCAAGTTGGAGCCAACCCTAATTGTTATTTAATAAGAAAGCAAATTCACATTTCAGTGCCAAGTACTTCCTTACACTACCGATTTACAGCACAGGAAATCTGAAGGTAAAACAATAAATGTGAAGGGTCCTTATCGGAGATAATAGTACAAGAGCATTGACTTACACAGCATTGCACCAGGAAGTAAAAACATGTAGGTAGGTAGGTAGGTAGTACAGGTTATCAGTGTCCTGTTTGGACCTGGAGGGGTTTTCTCCTACAACAGGACAATCTGGAGAGGGTCCAGAAACTATTAGTATAACCTCTTTGCCTTGATCTATGCACACATGTGTATACATAGGAGTATATATACAATGCCACACCCCAGGGTGATATAAGGGATCAATGCTGGGGCTGACATGTCACAGGAAGTATAGGAGGAACTT
Organism: Engystomops pustulosus; assembly: GCA_019512145.1. Classification (NCBI taxonomy): domain Eukaryota; kingdom Metazoa; phylum Chordata; class Amphibia; order Anura; family Leptodactylidae; genus Engystomops; species Engystomops pustulosus. The sequence continues at coordinate 153,898,538 of CM033644.1, read as the reverse complement.
CCCCACCTCTAAGACTCCCCTGGATACACATGAAAGGCACAATAGCCTCCGTGTGTCACAACACTCCACACCCAGCGGGCTCCAGCTGCCATGGCCTGTGCAGTGCTCCACAGCAAGTACCGGCCACCCAACAACACGGAGGAAACCCTACGACTTGTAGTCCTCCGCCCCAGCACCACAATAATGTCCCAGTTCCTTACACACAGCGCAGCCTCACCTGCAACTGCCGCGTCTTTATTCGCATTCTGTCGCAACCACGAGCGGCGGACTACAACTCCCGGCATGCCCCGCTACCGTGACGTCGTCATGTCTCCTATAACCTCTTCATTACCGGCAGCCAGCACAGAGCGGCGGACCAGGCTCGTCCTGTCTGTACGGAGAGGAAGGTGTTAAGCAAGTCACTTCCTGGAGACGCGGCTGCTCCCTTATACTGGCTATGAACAGATAGCGGCGGGAAGGTTCTCTGTCCCGTCACCCGGCTGTGACTGAGGAGCGAGGGGCCTCTCCCGTCTCGTCTTCTATAGGAGAGGGTCGGGTGGGGTGAAAGGTGTGTGAGCCCGGGGTCACGGGTTGTGTGCTGGCACATAGCCAGGAGTCCTGAGGACATGACGGGGCAAGTCTGGGGCATCACATCATAAACAACAGCAGTGTCTCATGTGCTTCTCTACGAGGCCAGTCACCTCCTGACTGCTACCCACACATACTTATGGACTGTTGGTTTAGTGTCCCAAATCACCCTGTTGTGGATGTGAATAATAGATGGGGAGACAAAAAGAAGAGAAAGCGCTCCTATGGTGTAATACCCTTGGTATAAATATTAATTATGATGGTGTAATGATACTCACCTGATGGGGTTGCACATCAAGAACACAACTCCCCGTAGAGCTTGTCTGAAGCTTTGGTGTCGCTGCCGCGTTACCCTGCTTCCTCATTCCTGGTTGAGATACAGTTCCTGGATACATGTCCTTTAGCATCCAATAAAAGGGTGCGTTTTGTTCCCCAGTTCGGAACGCTGAAAAATGGCGCTGGCTCCCTCATGTTTGCGTGATAAAAAAACTTTTTATTTTTATAAAGCGATCATATTCAATAAAATGGTCTTTAAAAAATAGAATAAAGTGTTTCGCGCTTGTACCAAGCGCTTCATCAGATTCATGATGAAGCGCTTGGTACAAGCGCAAAACGCATTATTTTATTTTTTAAAGACCATTTTTATTGAAAATGATCATTTTTTTTTTTTCAGGTGTTCCAAACTGGGGAACAAAACGCACCCTTTTATTGGATGCTAAACCACTTTGCTAGTTTTCCTGTGGTAATGTACTTTTTATCACCGTGCCAAATCCCCCACGGCAAATATGTCCTTGGGGGAGTAATCGCGGGAGATCCCCTTTGGGAAGTACCTGGGGGTCTAGTAGATCAATTGAATACGCATTCATTCATCAGCTGCCTCAAGCATTAGGATCCTATGTATCAACGGGCATGGGTCCGTGTATGGGATGTACTACCACTATCACGCCTGGTTCGCCACACCGGAATCTCTGTCCTTTCTTGGGCCCCCGGTCCCTAAAAAGGGAATGCCCGAGCTGGAGAGGTTCAACGTAGAGCCACAAAACTTATAAGGGGTATGAGGGTCGTAGTTTATGAGGAAAGATTAAACAACTAGTTTATATTTCTTCGGACAGAGACTACTACGAGGGGAATTATTAATTTATATTATATTCAAAAAAATGGTCCATACAAAAAAATATGTTTAAGTTTTGTTCCCTATTAATCAAATCAAAGCCGATGGTGCACCTGGTCTCCGTTTTGGGAGCCCAATGTTTTAAGCACGCGGGAGCGACAAGTTCCTTTGTTACTTGATAACTTTCAATCTTGTGGAATAGCCTGCCTCAGCGCTTGTCCAGCAGTGACAGCGAGAGCTTCAAAATGTCAGATGCCATTTTTACCCCTAAATACTTGATTGTTGCTATATATGCTTGTGTGTATTCCCCAGAATCCCTTCCATTTCACAATCCGCTAAACCCTTCCTCGGTTGAAGTGATGGCCATGTCTTTTTTTCAATACAGAACCGTGATAAACTATGAAACTTCTATTATTAGACTTTTTGGGTATGGTGATACTTGGGCCCATATGAGTTACATCCTACCGTTTATGCCCTGCCCGGTGATCAATTATATTCATGAGCATATAATTCGATTTTAGTTTTGATCTGGCTTCGATGTTACTCATGATATAAGTGTTACAAATTAAATGCGCTTCTACTCAATCCTCAAGGACGGCAGCTGAGCTATGCCGTCATAGACGTGTATTATGCACTACGACCTTGATTGATCATAATGCCCCGTTTTATCAAAAGCGATTATTGAACACTTGTGCCGGTCCTCAATGTACTAATCCACCTTCCTGCTCTGTAAAGTGGGCACCATTTTTAGTTTGATTCGCCTTTAATATGCAACTGACAAATTCCTGTAAATTTTAATGTGCACTATACCTTTTGCGCATATTTTTTCCTGTGGACCATTGCATCTGCGACACCACTTGTGCAGACGCTTATAAATCATGTGCCGCAGATTTGCGCGGCCAGACGAAACTTGCGCTGCCATTTCATAGATCTGGGCCATGTGTCTCACCACAGTGGGTCCTAAACAAGCCACCCTCTCAAACGATAAGCTGTCCTAACCCATACCTGTCCTGATTTGCCGCTCCCTATTAAGATAGGAGGGTTATGGCACCACAACCCTCTAACCTCTCCACAGGCTTGCATCTTATGTGGACATGTAGCCTTAGTTTTGTAAAGATCAGGCGGCATGTCCCCCTTAGTTTACATGTTTCCTTCCATGTTCTATGTGTGAAAATGCCATTGCAAAAAACCCCATTCGGTACACACATTGGCGTTTTTTCCTCATTATAGTGGATGTGGATTTTTTCGGAATTCGTTGCAATACATTTCAAAAACACAATTCAAAACACATTGGGGCTTATGTACTAAGGGTCCGGGGATCGCTTCCATCGATTCCCACATTTTCAGGATTTGCGCTGTTGGTGACAGGGATTTAGCAGGGGATTGTGTTGTATGCAAAAGAAAAAAAAAAAAATATCCGGATGTTGCCGCAGCGGCATCTTGCTTTCATCGGGGGCGGGCCGTCGACCAGCCAGCTGATTCGGACTATGCCAGATTTAAGATTAAAATTTGTGTCGCATCCATCCTACATACAGTTGAACTACCCGTAGATGGTGAGCGGGGAAGCGACACATGCGGCGGCACAATACCTTAAGTGAATCGTGGCACAGGTGCATTGGATCGACAATGCCCTTTCGGGAACTCCGGGGAACGTTAAGTAATGTGGCCCCCATTGTTTAATAAAAGGCGGCCTAACACTACATTAAATCTTTGCATGTATGCAGTTGGTGGGCCCCCCATAATCAACTTTCACTGGTGGGGCCCTAGGTCTCCCGTCAGACACTGCTTACCTAATTTGGCCAGTACTGTGTTTTTTTCATGATGAAATCAGGTACTAACTTTGATTTAATCAGTACATCATATAGTGGGCATATGAGAAATAATCTTTGCCTTTACGGGTTTTATATGACATTTTAAAGATAATTCACCAGCCCTGGGTGAAGATCTAGCCGTTTTGGACTTATGTTTTTGCCTTGTGCTGCTCTTTTCCTATCTTCAGTCACAAATGCACTAGAACTAAATAGTAGATTTTTAAGAATGCTCAATTTTGTAAAATGGTATTGAAAGTTTTCAATAAAGCCGTTATTCCCAATAAACAATTTTTCTTTATAATAATCAATAAAGAAAAGTTTATAAATTTACATATTAAACTACACTTTTAATGATTCCTCTTTTATATATGTTGTGTTCAGGCGCACCAACCCCACCTCACAAAGAAGATATACAGAAAAAAATAAATGCCATATGGCCTACTTCACGTCCATAAACCAGAGACTGGTATGGCAATAAAATATAGTTCCACAATGAGATTCAAAGACCGCTACAAGAGTAATTTGTGTTAACAGTTAAGCCGACAACTGAAACTTGATTACCATTGGCTGTTATTTTACAGAACAACTGTGGATTCAAAGTGTCCTCTGATTCAGAAGGCCCTTCAGGGACCTTCAAAAAATCAGAAATTGACCTATTACCAGTACAGTATGTTGTGAAGCAGCTGAACACCTTCCAGATCATGTTCTTTCATGGCTCCTTGGTTGGTGTCATCATTCAAAAATAAACTTTGAAGCACAATGGTCATATAAAGTCATGGAGGGCGGTGAGAGCTTAGGGCTTGAATTCACTCTCTCCGTCACCTCAGAAGAAGGCGATGTGTTTTAGTGATCTGTACCTGATGGCGCACCATCAATTACAGTGAATTGGCATTCTGAAAGTGAGGACATAATGTAGTGGTCTTATTAGGGTTAATTATTTCTCCTGAAGGTTCCTATTAAGATTAGCCATTACAATAATGGGAGACACTCCAGGGACGGTGGAAAACAAAATGTTTGTCCCAATTTAAAATGGTTGGTAGGACCACTGGATTCCCTACTGATCATAGAATAGAATTCAATGCTCTGTAATTGTGGAGCAATAGTTCGGCAAGCCCGCAACATTTGGATGAGTGAATTACCATGGCAAACTTTGTGGGCAGCCCCTTATAGAGCACCTGTTATCAGTCCTAATGTACTGTTTAAGGTTGGAACAATGCTTGTTCTAGTGCGTTGTGCCGTTCCTGTTTCATTTCTCATCAATGTATAACGTTAACTAAAATGACACTCCGGACAAAGTGACTTAAAATGCGGATCCTATATGAAAACTGTTGCAATTTCTATTTACCATATTGACTTTTCATAGGCTTATATACAATGGTTGGAAAGGCATTGGACACTACTCACGAGAAGAGAAAGAACTTATCTGATTGAATGTTTGAGAGGGCATCCGCTCCTACAGATTTTTCTACAGATGTAATTTGTTACGTTACATGAAATTTTACGGAATAGATTGGTTGGTGAAAAACACTAAGGACTGTTGACACAGCTCATAGGGAATTATTGTGAACTCATGTTCTCTGGCAACGTCTACTGGGACGCCCCATGCACACAACCTTATTGAGCTGTGATCTAGCCGCGCGCAATTGTTGCCTAGTCACCGTTCCCTATTGCGGTCTAGAGCCCTTTCAACAGTTTGTGTCACTGTCCTGTGACGAGTTAGGGGTGCTCCTCCATGATATTAGGACTTATATTTGCGGCATGGTTTTCTCTGCTTCATATGGAATGGGAAGGGGTGAGGGGGCTTTATACTGGGCGGCTGCAGGCTTTAATACTGGGGCTGCTGGGTGGGGAGGGTATATTATGGGACGGGGGCTTCTTGTTGTATATTAGGGGACAGGGGCTGCTGGCTGTTACTAGGGACAGGGGGGCGGCTGCTGTATACTAGGACAGGGGGCTGCTGGCTGTATACTAGGGACAGGGGGCTGCTGTCTGTATACTAGGGACAGGGGCTGCTGGCTGTATACTAGTGGACAGGGGGCTTCTGGCTGTATACTAGCGGGGGCTTGCTGGCTGTATACTGGGCCGGGGGCTGCTGGCTGTATACTAGGGACAGGGGCTGCCGCTGAAATATTGGGGGGCAGGCTGGATACTGAGGGACAGGGGCTGCAGGCTGTATACTTGGGGTCAGGGGATGCGCTGAATATTGGGGGCAGGGGCTGCAGGCTGTATACCTGGGGGGCAGGGGCTGCAGCTGAATATTGGGGGCAGTAAACTGTATGGCCTAAAGGGGCAGGGCTGCAGGCTTTGTACTGGGGGTAGGGCTGTATATTGTGGGACAGGGATTGCAGGCCTGTATACTGTGAAACAGGGGCTGGCAGGCTATATACTCGGGGGGGCGTGCTGGCAATCTTATATACTGGGGGCAGGGGCTGCAAGCTATATATACTAGGGGGGTAGGGGCCTTCAGGCTACATACTGGAGGGGGGGGGGGGGGGCAGGGGCTGCAATTATATATTCCGGGATGCAGGGCTGCAGGCTGTATACTTGGGGCAGGCTGGGAACAATGCATTTCTACCCTTGGCTTATACTCAAGTCAATTTTTTTTTGTGTTTTACAATTAGGGAGCCTCTGCTTATACTTGGGTCGGCTTTATACTTGAGTATATAAGTACTTGATATCCATATAAGATTTCTCTACTTTATTGTTCAACTAAGAGCTTTTATTCTATCTTATGGGGGAGTCACCCCCTCCAGGTATTAGCTTTATTAGTATATTTCCACAGCTATGCAGCTGGCACAGCAGATAATAAATACATAGCAAACCTTGTGAACTACAAGATGCAAAGTTTAATTCACAGTTAATGATTAGGGCATGTGTTTTATTTGTGGTCAAGTAAGATGTTCTCTTCAAGTTCATGTAAGACTTACTCCATTTTTAATAATGGCAACTAGAAAATCAAGTCATTCCATATGTTTTGCAAATTTTAAAACGTGCTAAAAATGTTTAAAAAAAAAAAGTTTCACGTCGTGTACTTAAATTATTGACTGGCGCTATGTGTCCCTAAAAAAGGCAATATTTTTGAGGGAAGTGCCCACAAATATATAAGGCAGTTAAAGTCCCCTTCTGAAAAGTTACTAAAAGTCTTTGGTTATTATATTCTGAAGTCTGGCTTTGGTTTCTATAAGTCAAATCTAAAAACGTGGTTTGTTAGTTGTCGGCACAACAGCTTGTGGCAACCCAGTAGTATCATGTATATTACTGCTGTATTCCTATCTTCAATAATCAGGGGCGTTTTTTGAACGCTCCCTATTTCTACAGGTGTTTTGATGGGTAGTAATGGCAGGGCCCTCCATAATCAGCTATAGAGGCAAAGATAATGGATTTCAAACCAGTAAGTCACGTTAAGAAGTAAAACAGCGTGTTATTTGTACTGTTTTTAGGGTTCTGAAGGAAACTCATGGCCCGATGGAAGAGTCTAAAATAAGGAAAAGGGTTTTTTTACACCAACACCTATCAGAAATAGACCCTGAAATATGTAAGTATTACCTTGATAAGAAGAAGTTTAATGATATAGTCAAGCTACTAGGTAGTTTTTAGAAACCTACGGGCACATTTGTTTAACCCAGTGCCCCTTTTTTGTTTTTAATTTTATTTTAACACACTCCCACCTTCAACAAATGATAACTTTTTGTTGATTTTTTCCCTGTAAAGAGCTGTTTTTTCTGCGTAACAAATTGCCCTTACTTCATTATTCACAACAGTATTTAATATTTCATGTCCATGTACTGGGAAGTTGGAAAAAATTCAAATGCAAGTGAAATTGGTGACAAAATGCATTGCAAAAACCATTTTCCGTGGGTTGGTTTTTTTAGCGGCTCCCACGGTGCGCCGAAATGACTGTCTCCTTTATTCTTTGTGGGTCGGTACAATCACAGGATAAACCAATTTATTACAGGTTTTTTCGTGTTTTCATAAGTTTACAAAAATTAAACATCCGTGCAAAAAAAATTCTTAATTTTTTTGTGCGTCACCTGGCCCCGAATAATGTTTCATCATACTTCGGTATTGAGCGCTGTCTGCGGTCATTTGTTGTCAAAGTGAGGTGAGGTTTTCAATGCTACCCATTTTGAGGATGTACGGTTTTTATACCTTTTTTATTCCATGTTTTTATGTTGCAAAATGGGCGAACACAAATCTTTTACACTTTGGACACTATTTTCTGTTACATTTGTTTATTTTATAGATAGGACATTTAGGGAAGTCAGCGATACCCAAAATGTTTAATGAGTTTTACTGTAATTTATATTTATATCAGTTCTAGTGAACGAGGGGCGTTTTATTTTTAGAGTTTTTTACTTATTTTCTTTTATATAATTTATTTAAAAAATTTTTACTATTTTTTTTCAGTTCAGACCACATATGATCAGAAATTGATCCTCAATCTCCATACTAAAATTACACATTGTATAGAACTGTTAAAAATCCATCCAGCCAACTTCGGTTTTTTGTATAACCCGAGGGCTGTCATGTAACAGATCGCAAGCGCCCCGATGATTTCACAGAGCACCAACAAAAGTGCGCCCACGGGAAAAAGCGCCCATCGCGCTGTCAGCTTTTTAACAACCGTTCGCATGCTCAGAACCCACGATTGGTGTCAGCTATGGAGGCCTGGAGCTCTCTCTGAACACCCACATTTGACGGCTCTTAGTTTCTGTGACTACTTCACATAGTACAGTCAGACCAAAGGTTTATAAACAACCCTTCTTCATTCAAAGAGTTTTTTTTGTATTTTCAGGACTATATTCTACTGACGAACATCAAAAACTATGTAAATAATTATATGATTCCACATTGTGGACCTGAAGGTGTTAACTTGGATGGGCGTCATGTTTCCCCTAGGTTTTCCTTAAGCAAGGCTATTGTGCTGAGTGTGTTGTCGCAGCACCTGGACCAGGTGGGGGGAAACCGCCCAATCAATCGGCCATAAAGCCATCTCACACAGAGCCTCAGAATGTTGTCTCTCTCTCTCTCTGTGGAAGGAGCTGAGAGCACACCGCCTGACCTCTGTGCCTGGATCAGCCACGTGTACTTTGGATATTAGTGAGTAAGTGATTCCTATTCTTAGTTCAGCACCCTGACGGTGAGGATATTATTTTGTTTGATGCTGAGTGTATAGGCTGTTTTATTTTACTTTGTGGCTGGCATAAACGCAGGCTAGACCTGTTTTGGACTGTAACCTTGGTGTCACTGTCTTGAACTGCATCACAGCCCCCCGCTAAGTAACCCCCTCACTGTCTCTACCGGTCCCAAATCCCCACATATTGTGCTTCGGATTGCGGGCATTCAAAAAGACTCACCTGAAAGGTCGCTAACAGCATCCGTCAACATTGCATGGCCTCTGGTGAAGCACAGGCACATGGCCCGGATAAGCCAGATGGAGGACTTTATTAATACCGCAAGCGGAGGCCAGAGGCTAATCGGCAGCAGCACAGGCCCATGCTCCAGCGCAGGAATGAGAGGTCCGGCCAGCAGCAGGACGAGTCCCCATGCCTAATCGTCAGGCTGCAGCAGCCAGTGCTCCAGCGCAGGAGGAGCGGTTCCCGCCATCAGCAAGCCATGTCCAGCACAGGAGGAGAGGTCCCGCCAGCAGCAGAGAGAGGTCCCGGCCACCACGCAGCCAGCCATGTTCTACTAGCTGCAGGAGGAGAGGTCCCATCCAGCAGCAATCCATTCTTCAGGCAACAACAGAAGAGTCCCGAGCCATTTTCTCAGCTGATGATTGAAAAAGTTTTCGGCGCGTATATGGCAAGCCCCACACAACGACGACTACTGAGGGTCCCAACTGGTTGGGCAAGGGTAAACCCGGTTCGTCCGCATTCTCGCCGGCTGCAGTGCGAAGCTTTACAAAAGAATGACAGCGACCGACGATGTGGAGGCGTATCTCACGGTGTTCGAGCGATTAGCGAGCGAGAGGAGATACCAGCCGGCAGTGGGCAGATGTCCTGGCACCTTCCTGACAGGCGATCTGCAGAAGGCCTTACTACGACCTGAGTGAAACGGGCCCGTGAGTACCCCCAGCTAAAGGCGGAGATTCTGGCTCGTCTTGGGTCACCGTTCAAGTTCGTTCCAGCCGGGTCCACCATGGGCTTACTCAGAAAACTACCTACCCCACTCTCCCCAAATGCATGACCTGATCCATACTTGTCCGAAGTGGCTAAACAGAGGACTGCACCCGCGCACAGAGGGTGGGAGAGAGTGTCTCAGACAAATTTCACCCGTTCCCTTCTGCCCTCTCGGCTCCACAGTGGTTGGACATGCCGGTCCCACAAAATCTGATGAACTCGGTCCCTCGTATAGAGGTATCGGGCTACGGAGGACTTTTCTAACTTAGCCTCTCCCACACGAAGCAGTGCCATGACAAACAGGTCCCCAACGCGTCTGGTAGACTGACTACTACTGCGGAAAAGGGGAGACATTTCAGTTGGGAGGGGTTCATTGGGGGGGGCGTGGGATACCAGAAACCCAGTGAGGGGCTCGTGCCGAGTCCATAGCCGTATCCTGTGCTGGCGATCCAGAATGGGCCATATTGCTGCCAACTGTCCCCCTGTCAGTGAGCCAATGGACTGGAAAACCAATCCGGCGAGTGGTCACTGTTTGGCCCTGCGGCCGGTTTTGGCAGCCGAGTCAGTCAGCGGTGCAGAACCCCAAGTGTATGGTCACAATCGGTGGTCCAACCGGTGGAAGCCTTGCCTAGACTCGGCAGATCGGGTCACCTCTGGTGCTGGAACTTTGGTTGATCCTGGACTGTACAGTGGTGGGCGAAAGTGGGAGTGCGATGTATACATGGGGACCTCGCGAATATCCCACTGCCGCATCACCTACCTACACCTTGGTGGTCTGTCACCCATGAAGTGGTGGTGGTGGGGCCTGTTTCATGAGGTATTATCGGCGAGACGTAGGTGTGTTGGGACCTGTCTTGAGACGAAGATCCTCTCAGTGATCTGTTGCGCTATGGCATCAGGTGTGTCCCGCCTTGGCCTCTGAACCCTTTTAGGCGCAATGGTACCCTACCCACACAGCCGTAGGGGTGACCCCGATGTGATGATTCTCTTCTCTTCCCCTAAGGTCCTAGCGGTGAGTCGATGGCCCCACGAGGAGGTGGCCGTACATGTGCCCGGACCTTGAGATTCCCGTGAAAATTTGGGGCTTGCACAGTCTAAACAGCCCCTAACCTGTTTTAAAGGCACGGGAGAATGTTCGGTGATAATGGGTACTTACTCCAATACCAGGTGTGGGCGGACGTGAAATATACCCCCCGAATGGTGATTGTTGGGTACTGTTGTACAGGGTCGACCATATACTGGGTGAGGAGGTTGAGCAACTTGTAGTAACCCCAATCTCACCGTGGGCTGGTGCTAAGAGTTGGCACACAAACAGGTGGTCTGGGGAGGACACTATTGGTGCATGAGAATACCCGGAGAGGATCCTGCGAGTTTTTCTGGCCCGGGGTGTGGGAGGAGTAAACCGGTATTGTAGCTCCTGCCCTGAGTTCAACTTCTAGCCCCGGGTCCCACTCTTCAGGAGTCCTCTGGTCCCGCTACAATCGTAGAGGTGGCCATTTGCCGGATTGCAATGGATCTGTTGGCCCCATAGTCAATCCTAAGGGGCACATACCTCCTGGTTATCTGGACTAAACCTACGCGTATCCCGAGGCTTTCCATTAAGGAACACCTCCTCCAAAATATTGCTAGGGAGCTTTCCAGGTATTCTCACGCACAAGCCTCCCCGGAAATCTTGACTGACCAGGGTAAACCCATTCATTTCTAGGGTTACTGAATGAGATTTGTAAATTACTGCATGTTAAACAGCTCCGCAACTCTCTGTTGGGTATCATCCTCAGCAGATGCCTGGTCGGAGTTTAACAAGCTTGAAGGGGAGGCTAAGAGGTTGTCAGCAAAGATGGAAGGACTGGGATTGTTTATTGCCCGTATTTGATGTTTGCCATACTTGAATTCCCCGAGTCCTCTACAGGTTTTTCCCCCTTTGAGCTGTTTATTGCCGTTGGTCCCCACGTGGGCTGTTGGCTGTAGCCAGGAGAACCTGGGAAACAGGAGAGGACGCCCCCACCGGTAGTGGTGATAGAACCGTCTCCCTTGATGCAGGACCGCATACGGCGTATGCCCCTTGTACAGGCTGCACCTGACAAGGCACAGAGGCCACCCGAAAGGGTCTACAATATGTCTCCCGACTCAGGACCTTACCCAGGCGATAGGTGGCTAGTTCTGGTGGGCCACCCGTTTGAGAGCAATTCGTGGCAAAGTGGCAGGTCCATATGGGTCATGGAGAAGTGGGGGAAGGTAACCTACAGGTATCTCAACCGGGGAGGAGGAACCACGAACAGATATACCACGTGAAACCCTCCTAAAAGCCAATGGAGGGAAAGAAGTCCCTGAGGGCCATGGGAGTATAAAGGCGTCTGTCCCCAATAAGGTGACACCGGAGGTAGGGGTCCCATGCCAAGGTGCCTTAAAGTATGATCTCGGAGTCCCTCTCCAGGGCCCAGATTCAAGAAGCGAAGGGTTTGTTTGCTCCGAAATGTTGGATTGTTCTCTAAGTTAACGGGGCGTACTTCCGTCTCAAGCATGACATCATAACCGAGAACCCACATCCGGGTACAGTAACCAAAACCCTATAACCCCTTAAGACGCGGGTCCCTGAAGCGCGGCCGGGCTTGCCATATCCGAAGAGTCAGGCAGATGTTAGACCGGGGGTAATCGCTGAGGTCTAAAGTGACGGTCGAGTCCTATTTTGTTTGCTTCCAACCTGATGTGTTCCCTACGGTTTGCATGACTTTAGGAAGTTAACTGGTGGCCAAATTTGATTCTATCCCTGCCCAGTGTTACGAGTTGTCGAACGACTTGTACAGGCTAGGTTCTTCTCCACCCTTGACCCTGACAAGAGGTTATTGGCAGGTACCCCACCTCTGACTGACAGGGTCTAAAGAAAGCCGCTTTGGTTACCCCTGATGGGCCTTTTTTCATACGTGGTCTTCCCTTGGGCTCATGGGGCTTCCCGCCCTCCCCGCCCATTCCCGAGGTTATGGATCTCGTGCTAAAAACCTCACCGGAGTTATGCCTCGGCCTCTTGATGACATCATAGTCTATAGTCGACTGGGAGAAGTCATCTAGCCAAGGTTGCAAAGCAGTGGTAAGAACTCCCCTGAGGGTCCAGCAGGGCTGACAGCGAACCCCCAAAATGTGCACTGGGTCTGGAAGAGGCCGTTAACTGGGTACGCGTATTGGTCGAGGGGGTCACTCAAAAACCCCAATTAAATAATGTGAGGCGATCCAGCAGTTGCCACGACCTTTTAGCAAAAGCAGTGAGGGCCTTCCCTGGGCATAGTGGTCTATTATATCGCCGATTTATCCCCGATTTTGCGACATATCGGCACCCCTGACTGACCTGACCAGGGTAGCATGGTCGGATGATGGTAAGTGGATTGAGAGGCTGAGGGGTGTTTCACAGCGACTTAATACGTTTTGTTGCGTGGACCGTACTGATCACCCCACTCTTCACCAAGACCTTTATACGTGCAGACTGACGCTTTGGGACGTAGGCTTAGGGGCTGTCCTGTCCCAAGATATGGAGTGTTGAGGACATCCTTTGGACATTCCTTAAGCCGCAATCTCCACCTCCTGAAAGAACTATAGCTAGTTGAGAGGTATGCTTGGCGATAAAATGGGCTCTGAACCCTGAGATACTACTTGATGGGCGACAGTTCACACTAGTTGACGCGGTCACGCTCCCTCACCTAGGATGAGTCAGGCCAAAGAGTTAACAGCCAGGGTCACAAGGTGTTCCTAGGCTGCAGATGTTTCAAGTTCACAGTGGAACTCGAGACATGAAAGCCTGCATTGGAATGCCGATGCCCTGTCTCGTACCCACTGTCTTATGGCCATAGTGTTTCGCCCCCACAGGGTCAAACAGAGGGGAGGGTATTTGAGACCTGAAGGGTTACTGTGGATGGGCGTTATCTTCCCCTAGGTTTTTCCTATTACGGCAAGGCCTTATGCCTGAGGTTGTTTGTCTCAGCACCTTGGACACAGGTGGGGGAACAGCCAATCAAGGCCAATAAAGCCACTCGCATAGCTCAGAAGTTGTCCTCTCTGTTAACGGAGGCTGAGAGCACACAGCTCCCCTGACTCTTTGCTGAGCAGCCAACGTGTCTTTGATATTGTGAGTTAGTGATCGCTATTTTTAGTTTTTAGACCCTGACGGTGGATATTATTTTGTGTTGGATGCCTGAGTGTAAAGCTGTTATTTACTTTGTGCTTGCAATAAACGCAGGCTATACCTGTTTTTTTGGCTGTACCTTGGTGTCACGCTGTCTTGAAACTGCAAGTCACAGTCACACCCCCCCCGCTACTCGACGGTCTCTACCGGGCCAAATCCCCAAACATTGTTAACGAAAAAGTGTAAACAACTGAAACTGTATTTATTCTAGTTTCAAAGTAGCCAACCTTTTGCTTTGATAACGTTTGCACACTCTTGGAAATAGGCAAAGTTTTCCAGGGTGGGATAAGGAGAACCCTCCTAATTTGTAAGGCAAGGCGCCCTTGACATCAAGCATACTTACAAAAGCCGTATGACCATTCTGTGGTTTTCCTGATCATATCCTGAAAACTTTGCATATTTTCCCAAATCCCCCTAGGGAGCATCCTGGCTCAAAGCCTCCACACAACAATACACGTGTCCTTAATGGACATCTTAAGAGGAACTCTTACTCTGCCCGACCCTAGTCCAAGCATCTCCCCAGCCAAACCGTTCCCTCTGCTGTTCTGAGGAACCAATCAAGGTCGAAACAGGGCTGTCTACGTATGGGCATCTGTTCCTTCTGGAATCGATGACTGGTTTGGTTTATCCCACTCATGGCATCAGCGTCTTGCAGGTCAGCTGAGGTCAAGGGAGCTGCCTTACAAGGTATCTAAAGAGGCGTGCTTTCCTTATCCCATCCTGGAAAACTTTGCACCTTTTCCTAGAATCCACCTAGTGGAAGGCATCTATGCTATAAGACTCCACAACGCCTACAGGGGCCTCAATTGGCGTCTCCATAAGGAAACTCTTACTTTCCAACCCTTGCCACCTGCAATGCTCTTGATGGATTTCAAGAGGTAGTCACCAAAAGGTTTTCACATCACAGGTGTGGCCTTGTCAGGTTTAATAGTGGGATTTCTTGCCTTATACCTGGGTGGGACCATTGTTGGGTTTGTGCAGAATCCAGGTGGATACCCAGCTGATAGTCCCTATCAATAGACTGTTAGAATTTGAATTCAGCTAGAACAAAGCATCTAAATGAAGAAAATGACGGCCATCTTTACTTTAAAATAGAGGGCCAGTTCCATTCAGGGTCCAAAAAAAATTGGGAAAACTTGAAAGTATCCCACTGCAGTGCAAACAGAAAAGACCAAGAGTCCCCTCTGCTGCAGAGGATCGTTCCATCTCCCTAGTCTCCAGCCTCAAAATTGTAGGTTAACAGGCCTCAGAGTGAGACCAGGTCATTTGCCAAGCAGTGAACATGGACTCTACATGCCTGGTTTCCCACCGTAAGCAATGGGAGGACAAGGTGTGCTGGTGGGGGGTGCTTTCGGTGATACTGTTGTGGATTTATTTAAAATTTAAGCCATACTGAACCATCATGGTTAACCACGCACCTTACCAGTGGCATGCTATTTGTTGGAGTTTGTTTTTGGCCTTCATTTGTTTTTCAACATGACATGACCCCACACCCCTCCAGGCTGTGAAAGGTCCTCTTTGACAAGAAGGATAGTGAGGGGTGCTACAAAAACATAATCGCTGGTCTCCCAATCACCAGACCTACATCCAATCTAAATGGTTTGGGGTGAGCTGGATCCACAAGTGAGGCAAAAGGGGCCAACAAGTGCTAAGGCATTTGCTGGAATCCTTCAAGACTGTTTGAATCCCATTTCTGGCGACTACCCATTGAAGAATCATCAAGAGAATTCCAAAGTGTATAAAGCGTACTCAATCATATCAAAAGGGTGGCTACTTGAAGAACCTAGCATATGATATTTCAAGTTGTTTCACACTTACACTTTTGTTCAAGGATATAATTCCACATGTGTTAAATCATAGTTTGATGCCTTCATTGTGATCTACTCTTTCTTTAGTCGTGAAAATACAGAAACTCTTTGAATGAGGTGTCTCTAAACTCTGCACCTAATAGGATGTTCAACATCATGTAATGAGAAATTCTTAAAGTTTCAATAAAACTGTCACTACAAAATAGCTGCTCATTGTGCCTCACTATGGTTTCCTCCTTTATTTTGTATTGGCAGGGAAATACCAATACGGATAAAAGAAGTGGGGGACAAAATAGAAATCTCTACTGGCTCACAAGATACGACCAATCTACAATGGAAATCAATCATAAAAAAGAGAGTGCCTGGTAAACTGAACCTATTACTGAGACCTTCCAATGGGAACTTTCATCAGGTTTTGACTTGAAGTTGATGACCAAGTTCCTATCTCTTAAAGGCCAGGAACCAACTTTTCCCAACTTTATTTCAACGTTATTTTCGACTCAGAGCATAGGACCTTTTGTTGTAAGCTGAGTAAGTGGTCACAAAAGCTGATAACATGTTCGCATTTAAGCAGAGTATTTGGACTTAAGCATTCCGAATGGTTGAATGGTGACAGCACTGAGAGGCTTTGTGGCCTCTTCAGTATGACCCCAAGCACATCACCATACACCATAATACTAACTGCCTTAGATTGTAGTTCAGGCCCATTCAAATAAGACTGAAAAAATGGACATGACTATGTGTGAGATTGATGAGAGTACATCATCAATAGTTAGTTCAAAAAAGTCCCAGAAAACCTCTTTAAAGTATTACCATTTTACACCACACAGATTTCAAATGATATAGTGTTTACACGGTTTTGCCCCTTAACGGATGTTTTTCAGCAAATTAGCTTAGTTTAAAATCTACTCATGATAGACCTAGGGACCTCATGATCCACCTCTGTGGACTGTGTAATATTCTTATATTTGTTATTCCATAGGCCTCGTTCCTTAAATTATGTATAGCCTGCGTAGCTACACCAGAGGGCTTCTGTAAAACCCCCTAGCGTTCAAGTCATTAGTCATAAATTAAAGTTTGGATTTGGGAGGAGGGTCCTGTATAACAAATATAAGAAGATTACCCGTCCGAGTGTGGATCCTAGGAGTAAGTGTCCCTGGTTTATCTGATGGGTTTTTATATTGGAAGATGTCCTTTAAATGCACATCAGGCTTACACTGCAGTTGATTTGTGTCGCAGCTGTGTCCTACCCCTCTGTCCTTCCCTAAAGGCTACACAATGAACAAAGCTCTCTCTTTAATTACACCTACCTGCTCCAAACCTACTCCTCCCTGGACCAACGCTGCTTCGGATAGAGTCAATCATCATATTGTGTACTGCAAAGACAACCCACAGTAATGCAATCATGTTTTTCAGTACAATAATGATGTACGGCCCACATGAAGGCAGGGCTCCCTTGCATCATGTTAACTCTGATACTTACCTCTTTTCCCGCAACACATGTTTGGGTCGCATAATATGTGGGCACATTGGTCCTCTTTCACATCCAGACCTTTTTGGGGGCTAAGCCTTAAAGTGAATGAGAAGTATTATGTTCTTGAGAATACAT
Organism: Engystomops pustulosus; assembly: GCA_019512145.1. Taxonomy (NCBI): domain Eukaryota; kingdom Metazoa; phylum Chordata; class Amphibia; order Anura; family Leptodactylidae; genus Engystomops; species Engystomops pustulosus. Next base: position 153,881,339 of record CM033644.1, on the reverse strand, counting down.
AGATGTAAATAACATATTTTGAGTAATAATATCTGCTCTTACATGTGTGAAACCAGAACACTCATTTTCAAAAATGGTTGTAATAGTGTTTACTCTTTGAGAGGTTGTAGCAAACAAATTGGAATTAAAAAATATCTTAAATAAGTTTTTTCCCCCGTTTTGCCCTGAAGTTTGTTTCACTATAAGTTCCCTGAGATGCTCTAAAGGTTTGTCACATGTCTCATAGGCTGTTATGAACGCATATTCGTACTGTTTGTTATTACGGCTGAAGACGTATTCACTCCAACCATTACATAAATTCCATCAAATCAACCAGAATCAAACAGATAGTGCGGGAGAGCACTAAAATACAGCAACACCATATAGTTACAATAAAGGTTAAAACAAAACAAAACATCGCTTTTATTACTTTATTTGTATGTATTTTATACATTCCCTGCTTGGGTTCCCTTTTGCCTATTGATTGTACATATAGGTGTCGTAGACCCTGAGTGTAGGCACAAGACTTTTCTCTTCCTTTATTTATGTAAACCAGGGACAATTTACTCAGGATCCCGGCACCATGACTGTGGTAAGTTCATCTTATAGGTGTTAATCCATGGACTCTCCTTCCTCTAAAAATCAAAATTTAACCTTTAAACCAATATGATCATGATCGCAGAAGTCTCTCGGTGGGGTTTGCCAGAGCCCCTTCGTCCTGCAGCTTCAGGCTGTTATACTTTCTCCCCCTCTGCCTGGATGTATCTGCATACGTTGGGAGGGGGAGTGCTCCTGCACCCTGTTACAGCCTATAAAAGCTGCAGCATTGAGGGCCTAAGAAGCCTCACTCCTAAGGTTTATCATTATATCCAATGCTGAGAGTTTGAAATCCAAAATAATTTCTTAATAATCTAACGACCCAGATCTCACTCAGAATTGTTACTGTACTCTTTGTAGACAGTTTATAACTGTTTTTGTTTTTGGGACTATCGGCATACACAGTATCTCAGTAAGACCTAATCGGTTCTAGAAACTGTTGTAGTCTCAATTTACTCTTTCGGGCCCCGGGACGGGTTCAAATATTGAGAAAGGAGAAGACCAACGAGACAGTGCGCTACCTTGTGAAATAGTAATGGTTTTATGCCAACGCAGCAGATAGATTAGGCGCTCACCGGGGGCTAAAGATATGCCACATGTGAATATGGATGCCACACTCGGTAGCCCGTGGTCCCTTTGAAATCTGCAGGTTCCGTCCCATCGCGGAGTGGCTAAGCATAAATGGAAACCCGCAGTAAACATAATCGATATATCGTGGAATCACGGTTGTTGTGGATTCAAAGTTGATTCTTATTGCAGTTTAAAAGGGTAGGGGGGGGGGGGACGGGGGGGGGGGGGGGGGAAAGGGTTTGAGGTGGGACGCAGAGAGGGGGGTAGGAGGTAGGGGTTGGGGGAGGGGAAAGAAGAGAGGGTGGGGGAAAAAGGGAAGAGGAGGGTGGAAAACGGGTAGGTGAGGAGGGCGGAGGAGGGTAGGGAGGGGGGGGTGGAAGAAGAGTAGGAACGGGATGAGGGCGCATGGCCTTCTAACGGCGTTTTCGCCTGGCCTGTGTGATATGCGTTTTCTTATATCATCCGTGAATAACCCGGAAACTACCAATGGATTGTCGTCATAAATAACTCCCCTAAAACTTTCACCTTTCTAAATGCACCATATTTCCACATAGAGAATAAGGGATCCAGCATATAACGATAAGTGCTCAATTTTAAAACATACATGGTAATAATGTACAAAAGTAAACTGTACTTTATTGTCTCACGTTTTACTTTTGTACATTATTACCATGGTATGTTTTTAATTGCCGACTTTATTGAGGCACAAAATACTTTAAAGGGATGAGATATGCCCCAATAGTGGCATCACTTATGTCCTTTCCACTCTATGAAAGCAGCTGTGACATTTGAAAAAAGAATTGTGACTTTTAATGAAATAAAATTACATTTATTCCACCAATCCTTCCCTAATTTTACCCAATACCCTTTCTTCATTTCTTAATTCCAACTGTTTCAATAAGGTGTTGTATGCCGTGGGTGCAAGATTTAAGGATTGATGATCCATATATAAACGACTAGTGCTGTGTGGTTTTCCTTGTTTGTTGTTACCACAAGAAGGAGTTTGTCCATAAACTGCTGTCAATAAATGTGATTAGCAATATTTATATTTGTTACAGATTTACTCCTCTCCTGTTTTACTATGGGTTATTTTCCTATCGGCTTGGTCAAACACTCAGCAGCTAAGGTCATTTGAAGACACACAATAGATGCTTATTGTCCTTACACCCTAGCACAGCACAGTATGGGATTTGATCTTTAAAGGGATCTTGGCAGCATATATTGTATGCATTATTATATAATAATATGGGGAATTTTTATCATTTTCTTCTATATCGGTTTTGCTGTTTAAAAGCACTTATAATTGCACAAGAAATTGGCAATTCCCAGAACTACGCCACCTTCACGCCATGTGGGGGTTGTGGGGGCACAAGCGCGATGAATTGGCTGGCCGGGTATTCCTGGCCCCAGCCTTAGAAAGCGTCTGCCGCACCACTACACCAGGTCGGACCACCATGTTTTTTCTGACCAGCATAGATCGGCAATACACATAAGGATAATACTAAGTGTTTAAAATATCTAGTTTTTCGTACTCGTTCCCCGGCCTGACAAAATTCCTCTGTTTTTCCCAGGGTTGGTATTTGGTTTGTCATGCATTTAAAAAAAAAAACCACAACGTGTGACCTGTGTTTTGCTTGTGCCAAAGGTGGGGCCTGATGAGCTGAGATGTCTGCAGCAACAGCACAAGTCTATGTTTGTTATCTTTTTTTATAAAACACATTTATTAAGTTTTCTTCAAACATGTAATTAACAACATATAGTAACAAGCATTTTACTACGGCAGTTTAGCATGACAAAGCGAACATCACGTGTTTTATACATTAATCTGTTTCTAGCCTGTACAGCTATTCTCATATAAGCATATACCAACCAGGTTTGTTTGTTAATATTACATGGTACATGGCGAGAAGGGTGTTGTCATCTTTTTTCTGAAAATGCTTCCAACCAAGCCCAATCCCTGACTCCCAGAGGATTTTTGTCAGGACCAGGTAGTTCTAACACACATTATATGTAGTCAATACTTAAGAAGGCAGAAGACTTTTTGCACTGCAGGCGTGATGGGCTTCTGCTACCGGTCTTTAGTAAAAAAAATGAGGATCTAAGTGACAGGTTCATTCTTAAACCCCTTCCCCGACATGTTGACGTGGAATAGTTACGTCACATGTCGGGTCCCGGTACATGGAGAGGGCTTGTGCGGCCGGGCTTTCCATAGCCGTAATCTTTGCTGCATATTGCCGGGCAACGCGCGGGTTTGCTTCTATACTGCTTGAACGCGCGGGCGCCGCCATCTTTCTGAGATCGTCGCTCCCCGTGACATCATCGGGCAAGTCGATCCATCGCCATGGTAGCTTCGGTCTCACGAAGACTGAACTACTCTTGGTTAACCTGCATTACATGTGCTATCACACATTGTAATGTATGAGTAGTAAAATCCCCATATACTGTATTATGGAAGTATATGATAGGATCGTACAGACACCCTACCCCTACGGTTAAGTACCCTAGGAGTCTGAAAAATTGTAAATAAAAAAAAAGTTAAAAAAAAAAAAATTAAAAACCCTAAAAACAAACAATCAAACCACCTTCCCTTTCCCTAGAACTGATTAAATATAAATAAACAGTAAAACTCATAAACACATTAGGTATCGCGCCTCCGAAAATGCCCGATCTATCAAATAGGATAACGGTTTTTCACTGCGTTTAACCCCTAAGCGAAAATCGCGCCAAAGTCGAAAATGGCACTTATTGCCATTTTAAAAAAAAATGTAAATTCTATAAAGTGATCAAAGGTGTACGTCCTAAAAATGATAAAAATTGTAAAAGTCATCAAAATCCGCAAAAAACGGCACCACCCACAGCTCCATCATACAAAGTATAAAAAGTTATTACCGCTCAGAAGGTGCAAAATCCCCCAAAAGAATTTTTGAACAGGAGGTTTTAATTTTTTGTCATGTAATGAACATTATAAGCTATACAATTTGGTATCCCCCTTAATCAATAACCGACCCAAAAATAGTAACATGTCATTTGGGGTGCACAGTGAAATCCAAGCCCACAAAAAAACGTCACAAATGCGTTTTTTTCTACTAATTCAATGCATTTGAATTTTCCTTCTTCCCCGTTTCCCAGTACACGCATGGATATTAATACACACCACCATTTTGAAGTGTCATTTTACACAGAAAAATAGCCGTCACACAGCTCTGTACATGGAAAAATAAAAAAGTTACAGATTTTTTGAATGGGGAGTGAAAAATAAAACGCAAAACAAAGGGGCTGCGGCGGGAAGGGGTTAAGGCTATGAAGCAGAAAAACACGTTAGGAAGCGTGTCCCACCCCCAAAACACACCAAGAAATAGCTGGCGTAAACAGATAACGTAACTCCTTAACCACCATGATCTTTGGGAAGAGACATGTGGGGCGAAATACAAGCTCCATTGCGTTCCCCTGTCATGGGATCACACAGGCTCTGTTTAACCTAAATGGTAACTACCCATACTCTCCTTCCAAAGATACCCCCTCCCCCCCTGTGCCCAAGTATGGGAGTGCCAATCTCTCCATGGTAACCCTAGAATAGTGAAGGACCCCAGGCTGCCTTGTCTAAGTGCCCAGTAGTGCAGGGTCAGCCTATTGCATTTAAGTAGGCTGACTGGTCTAATACATGCCATATATCAGTATGGCATGTGTATAATCTGACAGTGATCCCAAGAGGACAGAAAAATAAGCTTAATAAAATAAATTGAATACATAAGAAATATTAAATATAGTGTAAAAAATCACCACACTAACAGCAATATTGGTATTGCAAACGTCTGTAAACCTGTAAAATAAATTAATTACTGATCCACATGTTAAACGCATTCAGAAAGAAAAACCTAAATTAAGATTTTTGCGCACGAAAACGAAAAAAAAAAAAAAAACAACCATCCAATAAAAATACAATGCCCCTGTAAAAAATAAGCCTAAAACAGCTCAATCACACACAAATAAAAAATGTACACGATTTGTAAAGCGCAAACACGCAAAATCATAATTTTTTTCTCTCCATGAGTTTTTGATACTTAGTCAACTAAAAAACTACGTAACCATACTGACACTAGAACATAGTAACCTGTCAGCTTGCTATTGTGTATAAAACCCGTTAAAAATATATTACACCAGGCTAATAAAGGTTAAACGGCTATTGAACTCCCAATATAGTTTGTCAGTTTCCAGGGTAGTGGACCCACTGGACCACCGCGTACGACGCGTAACAAACACCTGGGACCGGAGTCTAAGTGGCACCTGGTTTTCACCAGAGCCTGCAGCAGCGGGTTGGACATGCTGTGGTAACCATCAGGTCGTTCCAGGGTGGGACTTTGTCGACAGTGGCTGCCAGGGCAGGGTACAGAAAACGAAGGCGGTTCGTGGGTCGGACAGCGGGAGCAAGGTTTCAGGTTAGGCAAAGGTCAGGACTGGCGGTGGAGGAAGAGTACACGGGTATGGAAACAGTTTTTTCTAAGGCTGTGAGACAACAAGATTCCGGGGTGGCAGGAGAGGCTGGTTAAATAAGAAGTCGAGGACGATTGTTGCTCGTACCTGCATCTACCTTGAGTGGTCTCATCACCTTAGCCACTCGGATGACGTGCGTTTACGGAGCGTGCCGAGAGCTACGTCACCAGCAACCCTAAGACGCCTCCCGCTTTTCCAAGGCCACTCCAGCCTCCGCCATCGTGCCTGCAGAGACCTATGTGGTGGACAGATTCAGACTCTCCACCCAGAAAGCTCCAGGCAATGTCAGGAGAATCTCTGCCTGTTTGTGCCAGTAAACACTTCATTGGGGCTTGTCTGGTCCTTTCCCAGCGTCTGTGAAACGCCAGCACCTGGGGTACTTAGGAAAGCGTCCCTAGGTATGAACCAGGCTCTCCACGCTTCTTAGCTCCCGGCCTCCGATTCAGGTGTCAGCTTTCTTGGACTACGATTCTACAGAACTTAGTGGATGCGCTCTGGTCTCCAGCATCACCTTTCGGTGGTTCCTCTCAAAAGGGCTCGTCATATCCCCTGTCAGTGGAAAATATTGTCCAATCGGGTCCGGTTCCGTACTGAGCCCGTTTTCTCTGCACAATAGGAGCTCTTCTTAGGAAAGTCTGTTGTTCCTACGTGCAGCCAGCTCCCCTCGCTCTCCTGCTGGGTCTCCCAGGCTGCAACTCCACACAACGGACTTCCTTAACTGGATACGGGGGAGGTCTTTTCGTTGGGGACCAATGTCTGTCCCCTGCATGGTGGCACCTCTACCTGTCCTAGCTCCCTCTGTGACTCCCAAATCCTTGGAGTGTCTACCTACGTGTTACCAGCACTTTGCCAGTGTGTCTCCAAAAAACAAGTAGAGACTTTGTCATCCACATACCCTATGATGTCCTGTGGATCTCCTTCCAGGTGCCAGAGGTCACTGTTTATCCTCTGTTTCAGAGACTGCTGCCATACTGAGTATATAAAGAGAACCTGCGAGAGGCTTCATATGCAAATCTTCCCCCCTCGGTGGCAGGCTTCTTTTTTGTGACCAAGAAGGACGGCTCTCACCGTCCTGTATAGACTATTGCGGGCTTAACAAGATCATGTTGAGAACCGCTACTTCCCTCTCTGTTGATCACGGAGCTCTTCAACCATCTGCGTGTGTCCAGGGTGTTCTCCAAGTTAGATCTTGGATGACGAGTGGAGAGACAAATTTAACACTCGTGATGGACATTTGAGTACCTCGTGATGCCATTTGGACTATGTTATACTCAGCTGTCTACATCTTTAGAGATCTGCTGTATACGGGGGTGTCGTGGTCTACCTTGACGACATCTTGGTGTTCTGCCCAGACCTTGAGACCCATCAGTCCCCGTACAGCAATTTCTTGGCCGCCTCCGGGCCTATCTCTCTACGCTAAGCTGGAGAAATGTCAGTTTCATCAACAACTGGCTATAATATCTGACAGAGGTCTCCAGATGGATCCTGGCAAACTGTCTTCAGTTCTCAGTAAAGGGTTTTACAAACCATACAAGGTTCCTGGGTTTTGATAAATATTATCGGTAGTTTATTCCGCATTTTTCCACTGGTGTCCCTCATGGTGTTCCCCAAGAGGGTTTCCATCCCAACGCCTGGTCCACGGCAGCTGAAAAGCCTTCCAGGTTGAAGTCCAGCCTTTGCCTCGGCTCCAGTTCTCTGACCTGGTCAAAGATGGTAAGGGATTTCGTGAGATCCTGAACCTCCTGTTGCCTGCAATAAGCCTTCTCTCTGAAACCTGCTGGCCTGTTGCTTCCGTTGCCGATACCCAGTGGCCCATGGTCTCATGCTGCTATGGACTTTCGATCTTTATCACAGATCTGCCCTCTTCTTCTGGCAATACTATCATCTGGGTGGGTGACTGACCGGTTTTCCCAAGATGTCCCATTTTGTTTCTCTCTTCCAGGTCTTCCCTGTCGCTCACGTCTTGCCATTTTGTTCTTCCAGCATATCTTCCGTCTGCATGACTTCCTCAACACATCGTGTCAATTTGTATCTGAGTTCTGGGTTTCCTTGTGTAACCAGGTGCAAGTAAAACTGGACTTTTCTTCTACTTACCACCCTCAGTTGAACAGAAAGTATAAAGGGTGAAAGAACTGTGGGCTGTTACCTCCATCACTTCGTCTCAGCCCGTCAGATGATTGGTCCTGTACCCTGCTGGAGCAGCTCCTTTCTTTAGTCTAACGGTCGATATCCCTCATCCTCCTCTGTCTACTCCTTGGAACTGGTGCAGGATCTGAAATAAATTTGGGAGCCAGACCCATCGTCTCTTCTTCAAGCCACAGACTGCACCAGACACCGGCTGATAAGAAGCACAACACTCCCCCTGTCTTATCTCCGGGTGACAGGTGTGGTTATCTTTCGATACGTCCTACTGAAGATATCTAGCTAAAACTTAGCCCCTCTTCCTCGGGCCCTTTTTAAGTGATTCACGCATCAATATGGTGGCGTACACGCTTAGCCTCCTCCTTTGATACGCATCCCGAACTCCTTCCATGTCTCCCTGAAGCCTTTTATGTTTGAACCACTTCTCTCGCCAATCTAATCCCCTGCTCCTGACTGATTCCACAGATGTCTAATGATGTCAAGAGCTACTGGACTATACCATTGAGGTAAGCGGTACTTCCTGTGGGCACGGGGTTCGGGCCCGAATGAGATCCTGGGAGCCAGGGGAGAATATTCTGGACCATAGTCTCCTCCAAATTATTCTTGAGAGCCCAAGAAGAGCGGAGGCCAAGGGTACTGTCACACTGTACTTGCGTATCCATGTCTCGTTTACGACGCACACCCGTGCCCCTCTCCGTGGCCACCTGTCCCAGCCCTCACCTCCACCTCCACTCTCCTGCTTCCTCCTCGTCCGGCTGTCGAAGATTTAAAGGGCTACGACACCGCTGATTGTCACTGGCTATTCTGCTGGTTTTCCCATAGCCTGCGCTCCCATCACCCCCCCGGATGTTTGAGCTTCATGCCATTGAGAAAGCTTCCTGAGAGTATTCCCTGCATTCCTGCTCTGACTTGAACTCTGCTGCTTTTGACCACAAGTATTTGCCTCATTCTGTAGCTTGACCTTGGTTTCCACCACCGTGGGCTAATCGCACCTGTGGACGCGACCTGGTGGCACCACACGCCGCAGCAAGACCATCCTACTTTGTGGCGGGCTCTGGTGAGGACCGTGTGACACTAGATTCCGGTCCCAGGTGCGGTTAGTGTCATTATCTTGGTGGTCCAGGAGATTCACTGACCCCAAGCCCTGCCACCAGGTGTTTCTTCAAGGCGTACCCAGTACACTTTCAGGTTTCTGCAGGTACCTCAGTGGAAACAAGTTGATAGGAAGGTTTTACCCAGTACATGTGCCAGAAGCAGCTTACAAAAAGAGCCACATTACGGACGACCTGCGTGGGTGTGTACCTCTATGTAATTGGGGTAAGATAGCCTGGTGCACCATGTAGAGTTGTGTCTTCTGTTGTTTACTGATGGGGATACTTTTGAGATGGGAAGAAGTGTATCCTCCATCTCGCCTCATCTGAAGAGTAGGGATAACTTTCCATTTGCTTGTGTCCCGCAGTGGAGTATGCTGATCCGCTTGATACCAGAGGTGGTATACGCTATTGAAACCGGACTTTCCTGGGCCTTTTTGTATATACAATGGGTGATACTTAAATATGGGAGGAGTTCCAATGGGATTATGATCAGGGCATGTCACAGCTGAAGGCATCGGTAAAACCAGCTTCTTTCTAAGCCATATTTTCCTTGTAGTTTGCTAAGGAGGTGACCAATGTAATATTATTACACTTTAGGAGCGATTTTCCAAGTCTTCTTGCTTTGCTAGAATGCATCTAGGACTGGAGCATGTGTCTGTAGATCTCTCTAGATTGGTGGCACAGTATCCTCTTATTTCCCCAACACACTCAGATAACTTTTATGGTCATGACTTAAATGGGAACTCCTCACCAAGGTTCAAACTTTAAGATTCAGCAGACAAAGATTTGTTGCAGACACCTACAGCTTTAGGACATCGAAACGTTGGCTCGGGAGAAGCCTGGTAGTTGTTCTCTGGCGTAGTGGGAGTTGTTGACAATCTTGTCCTCCTATTACTATCCTCATAATAAAAGTTCCTGTTCAGACACATAGGAGTGCTCTCCCGTCCCCATTCTATAACTATCCAGCGAGGTTGAGCTGGCAGCATTCAGTCGGTCAGCCACCTCCCTTCCGGTAGCATTAGACCGACTAGTGCTACTGGCTATCCATCCCAGTCCCATAATGAGAGGCCTTACGGCTTCCTTTTCCCGTAGAATGATGAAGAATCTCGGTGCTAGACAGCAACAGCAGGCAGGTCACACACAGATTTTGAAGAATTCCTCCAAACCAACAGGGTAAATCTGGCTCACCAACCTGATGGTGGAAAGAGGGCCACAGGAAAATATATGCTGTACCTAGGAGGTAGCACAGGAGTGTTTCACTGTGGCGTAGATTACAATAAGCGATTAGCTTTCTCTGGTGGCGGGGAGAGTGGTACGCTCAACCTCATAGTTGTGTATTGGCAGCCAGAGAGAACTGTAATAGCAGACCCCTCTGTGGGGTATGGAAGGGGGTGTCTTGATTAGTAACCAGGGAAAACTGAACTTCTTTCTTAAGCTAGTACACTCTTTTATAGACCAACCAGGAGTAAGTAGAGTGCTGTACCTGGAAGGCAACACAGGAGCGTGCAAACCACACAGCGGCAGATGGCACTCAGCTGGCCATCTTCAGCAAAGGATAGATGCCAGAAGCGGACGTAATAGTTGGGTGGTTTGCATAAAGGGTTCCTACACCAATGTTTAATTGGTGTTGGTGCAGTGCTTCTGTGGCGCATCTGTTACATTTTATCTCTATTGTGTCTCCGTGTCCGCAAAAAAACCCCAAAAAATAAAACCTGAAGGCTTAGCATTGCTTTGAAAATAGTTTCTGTTTCTCGGCCCTCTCAGCGAAAAACAAAGACCTGTTTCAGTTGTGTTTGCACGGGCTTCCTGATCCGCATCCGTGAAAAAAAACAGGCCGGTTTATCATATTTTTTCCACACAAATATCAATGAAAAACCAAGCCAATGTGAAAGAGCCCTATGCCTTAAATAAATGAGCAAACATGTCATATTTGACCGGAGAAGATAGTTATCACCTATCTTACGTAGGATAACTTGTTGTCACTGGAGTTCCTCTTTTAACCCCTTAACGCTCTGCGCCGTACGTCTACGCGCGAGGTATAAGGGATGTATGAAGGGGCTCACGGGCTGAGTCCTCTTCATACGAGGTGGGGGTTTTTGCATTTTGCACAAAACCCCCATCGCTATTAACCCCCTAAACGCCGCCGAACGTCATCGGGGGGCGGCGATCGTTGCCATGGGTACCTCGTGTCTTCTTTGACACGAGGCTACTGGCAGCTGCAATTCGTTACAATGAGCCAGTGGCTCATTGTAATAATGTGCTGCAAAAATGCCATATATTGCAATACAGAAGTATTGCAGTATATGGTAGCAGCGATCTGACCATCTAGGGTTAATACCCTAGATGGTCTAAAGATAGTGAAAAAGAAAAGAAAAAAAAAAGTTAAAAAATAAAAAAATTAAAAATATTAAGTTCAAATCACCCCCTTTCCCTAGAACGGATATAAAACATAACAACAGTAAAAATCACAGACATAGTTGGTATCGCCACGTCCCAAAATGCCCGATCTATCAAAATATAAAACGGTTACGGCCGGCGGTGACCTCCGAGGCGGGAAAATGGCGCCCAAATGGTCCAAATGCGACTTTTACACCTTTTTAATAAAAAAAAAATGAAATAAAAAATGATCAAAATGTCGCACGACCAGCAAATGGTAGCAATGAAAACGTCGCCTCATTTCGCAAAAATGACCCTCACACATTTCGTGGGCCAAGTATGAAAAAGTTATTAGCGTCAGAAGATGGCAAAAATTTTTTTTTTTCCTTTTTGTACACTCGTTTAATTTTTGAAAATGTATAAACCACAATAAAACCTATATAAATTTGGTATCAACCGCGATCGCACCGAACCAAGAATAAGTAGCATGTTATTTGGAGCGAAGAGTGAAAGTCGTAAAAACTGAGCCACAGAACGTGACGCACGTGCGTTTTTTTTTCATTTTTTCCACATTTGGATTTTTTTATTAGCTTCGGGTACACGGCATGTTAAATAATAACATTACGGGAAAGAAAATTTGTTCGCACAAAATAATCCCTCACACAGGTTGTACACACGAAAAGATAAAAAGTTATGGATTTTTTGAAGTTGGGAGCGAAAATGAGGCGAAAAAACCCTCCGCCTTAGGGGTTAAGAAGACCCATCGGTCGATTTGGGTCCTAAACAACTACAAGTCTTAATGGACCGTGGTGTAGGTTCCGAAATTGACCTGTTTGAAGTCTTCACATGTAAAAAAAAAAAAAAAAAATTTATACCTCTGATGTGAGTCTCACTGGAACTAATAGACGCCCCTGTCATCGCCCATCTTGTGTCCGGGAATGGCTTTAGGGTGCGTGCGCATGTGACTAGTGTGTAATACCGGTTTCACTCTCCGGAAGGTGCATGCGCTGAGGGAACAAGAGAGTATTAGTTTTTCTTTCTTTCTCAATGCCTTCTAAAAGTCCACACGGGCGATTTCTAGATACTTATCCTTTAGCACTCCAATAAAGGGTGCTTTTTGTGTGTTCCAAACTGGGGAACAAAACGCACCCTTTTATTGGATGCCAAAGGACACGTATCTAGAAATCACCCTGTTGGACTTTTAAGGCATTTGAGAAAGAAAGAACAAACATAATACTCCTCTTGTTCCCTCAGCGCATGCACTTTCCGGAAAGTGAAGCCGGCGTATTACACACCGGCTTCACTGCGCACGCACCCTAAAGCTCCACTTCCCGCATCACAAGATGGGGCGATGACGTGGGGTTGTCTGATGTTAGTCCAGTGAGACTCACATCTAGGTAGGTATAAAATTTTTTTTTTTTTTTTTTACATGTGAAGACTTCAAAAAGGTCAATTTCGGAACCTACACCACAGGTCCATGCGATGGGGGTTTTGTGCAAAATGCAAAAACCCCCACCTCTGTATGAAGAGGACTCAGCCCGTGAGCCCTCTTCATACATCCCTTATACCTCTGCGCCGTAGAGCTACGGCGCAGAGCGTTAAGGGGTGCGCCAAAAACCTGGGGCAATTCGGCGCAAAACGGTAATATTCGTTGAAGACTTCAAAAAGGTCAATTTCGGAACCTACACCACAGGTCCATTAAGACTTGTAGTTGGTTTAGGATCCCAAATCTACCTGATGGGTCTTCTTTAAAAGAGGAATAAATGCTCCATTTATTTTAAGGCATAAGGGCTCTTTCACATTGGCTTGGTTTTTTTCATTGATATTTTGTCTGTGGAAAAAATTATGAAACCTGGCCTGTTTTTTTTCACGGATGCGGATCATGGAAGCCCGTGCAAAAACAACTGATAACAGGTCTGTTTTTTTCGCTGATGAGGCCGAGAAACAGAAACTATGTTTTCAAAGCAATGCTAAGCCTTCAGGTTTTATTTTTTGGGGTTTTTTTGCGGACACGGAGACACAATAGAGATAAAATGTAACAGATGCGCCACAGAAGCACTGCACCAACACCAATTAAACATTGGTGTAGGAACCCTCTTTATGCAAACCACCCAACTATTACGTCCAGCTTCTGGCATCTATCCTTTGCTGAAGATGGCCAGCTGAGTGCCATCTGCCGCTGTGTGGTTGCACTGCTCCTATGTTGCCTTCCAGGTACAGCACACTACTTTACTCCTGGTTCGGTCTATAGAGATGTACCTAGCTTAAGAAAGAAGTTCAGTCTTCCCTGGTTACATAATCAAGACACCTCCCTTCCCATACCCCACAGACTGGGTCTGCTTATTACAGTTCTCTCTGGCTGCCAATACACAACTATGAGGTTGAGCTGTACCACCTCTCCCCTGCCACCAGAGAAGCTAATCAGCTTATTGTAATCTACAGCCACATTGTGAAACCACTCCTGTGCTACCTCCTAGGTACAGCATTATATTTTCCTGTGGCCCTCTTTCCAGCCATCAGGTTGGTGAGCCAGATTTACCCTGTTTGTGTTGGAGGAATTTCTTCAAAATCTGTGTGTGACCTGCCTGCTGTTGCTGTCTAGCACAGAGCTTCTTCATCATTCCTACGGGAAAAGGAAGCCGTAAGGCCTCTCATTATGGGACTGGCATGGATACGCCAGCTAGCACTAGTTGGTCTAATGCTATCGGAAGGTAGGCGGCTGCACGACTGGAATGCTTTGCCAGCTCAGCCTCGCTGGATAGTTATAGACTGGTGACCGGGAGAGCACTCCTATGTGTCCTGAACAGGAACTTTTATTATGAGGATAGTAATAGAGAGGACGAGATTGTCAAACAATCCACATCTGCCAGAAAACAACTACCAGCTGCTTCTCCAGAGCCAATGATTCGATGTCCTAAAGGCTGTGGGTGTCTGCAACAAATCTTTGTCTGCTCTGAATCTTAAAGTTGGAACCTTGGTTGAGGACGTTACCATTGAAAGTCATGACCATAAAAAGTTATCTGAGTGTGTTGGGGAAATAGAGGATACTGTGCCACCAATCTAGAGAGATCTACAGACACATGCTCCAGTCCTAGATGCCATTCTAGCAAAGCAAGAAGACTTGGAAAATCGCCTAAAGTGTAATAATATTACATTGGTCACCTCCTTCAGCAAACTACAAGGAAAATATGGCTTAGAAAGAAGCTGGTTTTACCGATGCCTTCAGCTGTGACATGCACTGATCATAATTCCCTATTGGAACTCCTCCCATATTTAAGTATCCACCCATTGGTATATACAAAAGGCCCAGGAAGTCCGGTTTCAATAGCGTATACACCTCTGGTATCAAAGCGGATTCAGCATACTCCACTGCGGGCACAAAGCAAATGGAAAGTTATCCCTACTCTTCAAGATGAGGCGGATGAGGATACTCTTTCTTCCCATCTCAAAGTATCCCCATCAGTAAACAACAGAATGACACAACTCTACATGGTGCACCAGGCATATCTTACCCCAATTACATAGAGGTACACACCCAACGCAGTCTGTCCGTAATGTGGCTCTTTGTAAGCTGTCTTCTGGCACATGTACTGGGTAACAACCTTCCTATCAAACTTGTTTCCACTGCAGGTACCTTGCAGAACCTGAAATATGTTTACTGGGGCTACTGCTTGAAGAAACCTGGTGTCAGGGCTTGGGGTCAGTGAATCTCCTGGACCACCACAGATAATGACACTAACCGCCACCTGGGACCGGAATCAAAGTGTCACCCGGTCCTCACCAGAGCCCGCCACAAAGTAGGATGGTCTTGCTGCGGCGTGGTGCCACCAGGTCGTTCCACAGGTGCGATTAGCCCACGGTGGCAACCAAGGTCAAGCTACAGGAATGGCAGGCAATCTTGTGGTCAAAAGCAGGCAGATGTTCAAGTCAGAGCAGGAATGCAGGGAATACTCTCAGGAAGCTTTCTCAATGGCATGAAGCTCAAACATCCGGCGGGGTTGATGGGAGCAGCCGGCTTATGTGGAAAACCCAGAAGTAGCCAGTGACAATCAGCGGTGTCGTAGCCCTTTAAATCTTCGACAGCCGGACGAGGAGGAAGCAGGAGCGTGGAGAGGTAGGTGAGGGCTGGGACAGGTGCTGCCACGGAGAGGGGCACGGGTGTGCCTGTGAAACGAGACATGGATCGCAAGTACAGCTGTGACAGTACCCCTCTGGCCTCCCGCTCTTCTTGGTCTCAAGAAATATTTGGAGGAGACTATGGTCCAGAATATTCTCCCCTGGCTCCCAGGATCTCATTTCGGGCCCGAACCCCGTGCACAAGGAAGTACCGCTTACCTCACATGGTCTTCATGTCCAGTAGCTCTTTGACATCATAGACATCTGTGGAATCAGCCTCAGGAGCAGGCGGATTAGATTGGCGAGAGAAGTGGTTCAACATAAAAGGCTTCAGGGAGACATGGAAGGAGTTCGGGATGCGTATCAAAGGAGGAAGGCTAAGCGTGTACGCCACCATATTGATGCGTTGAATCACTTAAAAAGGGCCGAGGAAGTGGGGGCTAAGTTTGTAGCTAGATATCTTCAGTAGGACGTATCTGAAAGATAACCACACCTTGTCACCCGGAGATAAGACAGGGGGAGTTTGATGCTTCTTATCAGCCTGTGTCTTGGTGCAGTCTGTGACTTGAAGAAGAGACGATGGGTCTGCTCCCAAATTTATTTCAGATCCTGCACCAGTTCCAAAGGAGTAGACAGAGGAGGATGAGGGATTCGACCGTAGACTATAAAGAAAGGAGCTGCTCCAGCAGGGTACAGGACCAATCATCTTGACGGGCTGAGACGAAGTGATGGAGGTAACAGCCCACAGTCTGATTCACCCTTTATACTTTTCTGTTCAACTGAGGGTGGTAAGTAGAAGAAAAGTCCAGTTTTACTTGCACCTGGTTACACAAGGAACACCAGAACTCAGATACAAATTGGACACGATGTGTTGAGGAAGTCCATGCAGACGGAAGATATGCTGGAAGAACAAACTGGCAAGACGTGGAGCACAGGGAAGACCTGGAAGAGAAACAAAATGGGACATCTTGGGAAAACCGGTCAGTCACCACCCAGATGATAGTATTGCCAGAAGAAGAGGGCAGATCTGTGATAAAGTCCATAGCAGCATGAGACCATGGGCCACTGGGTATCGGCAACGGAAGCAACAGGCCAGCAGGTTTCAGGCGAGAAGGCTTATTGCAGGCACAGGAGGTTCAGGATCTCACGAAATCCCTTACATCTTTGACCAGGTCAGAGAACTGGAGCCGAGGCAAAGGCTGACTTCAACCTTGAGAAGGCTTCTTCAGCTGCCGTGGACCAGGCGCTGGGATTGGAACCCTTCTTGGTGAACACCATGATGCGGGACACCAGAGTGGAAAAATGCGGAATAAACTACCGATAATATTTATCAAAACCCAGGAACCTCTGTATGGTTTGTAAACCCTTTACTGTAGAACTGAAGACAGTTTGCCAGGATCCATCTGGAGACCTCTGTCAGATTATATAGCCAGTTGGTGAAACTGACATTTCTCCAGCTTAGCGTAGAGACGATAGGCCCGGAGGCAGCCAAGAACTTGCCGTACGGGGGACTGATGGGTCTCAAGGTCTGGGCAGAACACTAAGATGTCGTCAAGGTAGACCACGACACCCGTATACAGCAGATCTCTAAAGATGTAGACAGCTGGAGTATTACATAGTCCAAATGGCATCACGAGGTACTCAAAATGTCCATCACGAGTGTTAAATTCTGTCTTCCACTCGTCATCCAAGATCTAACTTGGAGAACACCCTGGAACCACGCAGATGGTTGAAGAGCTCCGTGATCAACAGCAGGGGGTAGCGGTTCTCAACCATGATCTTGTTAAGCCCGCAATAGTCTATACAAGGACGGTGAGAGCCGTCCTTCTTGGTCACAAAAAAGAAGCCTGCACCAGCAGGAGGGGAAGATTTGCATATGAAGCCTCTCTGCAGGTTCTCTTTATATACTCAGATATGGCAGCAGTCTCTGAAACAGAGGATAAACGTGACCTCTGGCACCTGGAAGGAGATCCACAGGACAATCATAGGGATATTGTGGTAGCAAAGTCTCTACTTGTTTTTTTGGAGAACACACTGGCAAAGTGCTGGTAACACGTAGGTAGACACTCCAAGGATTTGGGAGTCACAGAGGGAGCTAGGACAGGTAGAGGTGCCACCATGCAGTGGGACAGACATTCTGGTCCCCAACGAAAGACCTCCCCCGTATTCCAGTTAAGGAACGGTGTGTGGAGTTGCAGCCATGGGAGACCCAGCAGGAGAGCTGAGGTGGAGCGTGGCTGCACGTAGAACAACAGACTTTCCTAATGAAGAGCTCCTATTTGCAGAGAAACGGGCTCAGTACGGTACCGGACCAGATTGGACAATATTTTCCACTGACAGGGGATATGACGAGCCCTTTTGAGAGGAACCACCGAAATGTGATGCTGGGAGACCAGAGCGCCATCCACTAAGTTCCCTGTAGAATCGTAGTCCAAGAAAGCTGACACCTGAATCGGAGGCCGGGAGCTAGAGAAGCGTGGAGAAGCCTGGTTCACACCTAGGGACGCTTCTCCCAAGTACCCTAGGTGCTAGCGTTTCACAGACGCTATGAAGTGTTTAGGACTGGCACAATACAGGCAGAGATTCTCCTGACATTGCCTGGAGCGTTCCTGGGTGGAGAGTCTGGCTCTGTCCACCTACATAGGCTCCTCTGCAGGCGATATGGCCGGAGGCTGGAGTGGCCTTTGGAAAGCGGGAGCGTCTTAGGGTTGCTGGTGACGTAGCTCCTCGGCACGCTCCGTAAACCGCACGTCAATCCGAGTGGCTAAGGTGATGAGACCACTTAAGGTAGACTGCAGGTCACAAGCAACCGATTCGTCCTCGAATTCTATTTAACCCAGCCTCTCCCTGCACACCCTGCTGAATCTTTGTGTCTCACATCCTTAGAAAAAACTTGTTTCCAATACCCGTGTACTCTCCTCCACCGCCAGTCCTGACCTTCTGCTCTAACTCTGAACCTTAGCTGCCTCCTGCCTGTCCCCGACCACGAACCTGCCTTCGTTTTCTGTACCCTGCCTTGGCAGCCACTGTGGACAAAGTCCCACCCTGGAACGACCTGATGGTACCACAGCATGTCCAACCCGCTTTGCTGCAGGCTCTGGTGAAAACCAGGTGCCACTTAGACTCCGGTCCCAGGTGTTTGCTTACGTCGTCGTACGCGGTGGTCCAGTGGGTCCACTACCCCTGGAACCTGACAACTATATTTGGGAGTTCAATATGCCGTTATTTAACCTTTATTAGCCTTTGTGTAATATATTTTTAACGGGTTTTTATACACCAAATAGCATAGCTGACAGGTTACTTATGTTCTATGTGTCAGTATGGTTACCGTAGCTTTTTTATGTTTGACTAAAGTATAAAAACTCATTTGGAGAGAAAAATCTTATGATTTTGCGTTGCCGTTTACAAATCAGTGTTACATTTTTATTATTTTGTTGATTGAGCTGTTTTAGGGCTTATTTTTTACAGGGCGCATTGTATTTTTTATTGGTATGGTGTTTTTTTTTTTTTTCGTTTTCGTGCGCAAAAATCTTAATTTAGGTTTTTTTTTCTGAATGCGTTTAACATGTGGATTCAGTAATTAATTTTATTTTACAGGTTGTTACAAACGTTGCAATACCCAATATGTGCTGTTAGTGTGGTGATTTTTACACTATATTTAATAATATTTTATTATGTATTCAATTTTATTTTTATTAAGCTTTATTTTTCTGTCCTTCTTTGGGATCACTTGTTCAGATTAATACACTGCCATACTGATATATGGCAATGTATTAGACCAGTCAGCCTACTTAAATGCATAGGCTGACCCCTGCACTACTGGGCACTTAGACAAGGCAGCCCTGGGGTCCTTCACTGTATTCTAGGGTTACCATGGAGATGATTGGCACTCCCATACTTGGGCACAGGGGGGGAGGGGGTATCTTTGGAAGGAGAGGTAGTTGACCCATTTAGGTTAAACAGAGCCTGTGTGATCCCCATGACATGGGGAACGACATGGTGAGCTTGTATTTCGCCCACCATGTCTCTTCCCAAAGATCATGGTGGCTTAAGGAGTTACGTTATCTGTTTACTGCAGCTATTTCATTGGTGTGTTTTGGGGGTGGGACACGCTTCCTTAACGTGTTTTTCTGCTTCATAGCCTTAACCCCTTCCCGCCGCAGCCCTTTTTCGTTTTTGCGTTTTCATTTTTCACTCCCCACATTCAAAAATCTGTAACTTTTTTATTTTTCCATGTACAGAGCTGTGTGACGGCTTATTTTCTGTGTAAAAATGACACTTCAAAATGGTGGTATTTAATATTCCATGCCGTGTACTGGGAAACGGGAAGAAAATTCCAAATGCATTGAAATTAGTAGAAAAAACGCATTTGTGACGTTTTTTTTGTGGGCTTGGATTTCACTGTGCACCCCAAATGACATGTCTACTTTATTCTTTGGGTCGGTATGATTACGGGGATACCAAATTTGTATAGCTTTTATAATGTTTTCATACATGTAAAAAAAATTAAAACCTCCTGTTCAAAATTCTTTTGGGGGATTTTGCCATCTTCTGGCGCTAATAACTTTTTCATACTTTGGTGTATGGAGCTGTGGGTGGTGCCGTTTTTTGCGGATTTTGATGACTTTTACAATTTTTATCATTTTTAGGACTGTACGACCTTTTGATCACTTTTTATAGAATTTTACATTTTTTTTTAAAATGGCAAATAAGTGCCATTTTCGACTTTGGGCGCGATTTTCCGTTAGGGAGTTAAACGCAGTGAAAAACCGTTATCCTATTTTGATAGATCGGGCATTTTCGGAGGCCGCGATACCTAATGTGTTTATGATTTTTACTGTTTATTTATATTTATATCAGTTCTAGGGAAAGGGAGGTGGTTTGAATTTTTAGGGTTTTTTAATTTTTTTTTTTTTTTTTAACTTTTTTTTTTATTTTTACTATTTTTTCAGACTCCCTAGGGTACTTTAACCGTAGGGTGTCTGTACGATCCTATCATATACTTCCATACTACAGTATATGGGGATTTTACTACTCATACATTACAATGTGCTGATAGCACATTGTAATGCATGGGTTAACCCGAAGTAGCTTCAGGTCTTCGTGAGACCCGAAGCTACCATGGCGATGGATCGCTGCTCCCCGATGATGTCACGGGGAGCGACGATCCTCAGAAAGATGGCGGCGCCCGCGCGTTCAGCAGTAGAACACCCGCGATCGTTGCCGGCAATATGCAGCAAAGACTTACCGGCTATGGAAAGGCCCGGCCCGCAAGCCCTCTCCATGTACCGGGACCCGACATGTGACGTACTATTACGTCACATGTCGGGAAGGGGTTAAAGGAACCTGTCACCGTAGACCTCATTTTTACTAAAGACAGGTAGCAGAAGCCCCTCACGCCTGTGGTGCAAAAATGTCTTTCTGCCTTCTCTAAGTATTTGCATTACAATATAATTGTGTGTTATAACTTACCTGGCTTCCTGACAAAATCCTCTGGTGAGTCCCAGGGGTTGGGCTTTGGTTGGACGCATTTCAGAAAAAAACAACACCCTTCCTCCCATGTACTATTTAATATTAACAAACAAAACCCTGTTTGGTTATATGCTCATGAGATATAAGCTGTACATGTCTGAACAGATAAATGTATAAAACACTGTTAATGTCGCTTTGTCATGCTAAACCTGCCTGTAGTAAACAGGCTTGTTACTATATGTTGTTAATTACATGTTGAAAACTTAATAAAATGTGTTTTAAAAAAAAAAACAACATATGACTTGTCTGTGCTGCAGACATCTCAGCTCTCAGGCCCCACCTTTGTGCACAGCAAACACAGGTCACATGTTGTTTTTTTTTTTAAATGCATGCAAACCAAATCCCAACCCCTGGGAATAAACAGAGGATTTTGTCAGGACGCCAGGTAAGAAAACTAGTATATTTTAAACCTCTTATATTATCCTACTGTTGTATCTGCCGACTATGCTGGCAGAAAAAACTGTGTCCGACCTGGTGTAGTTCGCAGGCTTTCTTAAGGGCTGGGTGCAGGAATACCCTGTGCCAGCCCATTCATCAGCGCTTGTGCCCCCACAACCCCCACATGGCGTGAAGGTGGCGTTGTTCTAGGATGAATTGCAATTTCTTGTGCAATTATTTCAGTGCTTTTAAACCAGAAAACAGTATAGAAGCACTGATAAAAATTCCCCATATATTATTATATATAATTCATCCAATCATATGCTTGCCAAGATCTTTAAGATAAATCGCATTACTGTGCTGTGCTAGGGTGTAAGGACAATAAGCCTCTTCTTGTGTGTCTTCAAATGACCTTAGCTGTCTGAGTTGTTTTGACCAACAGATATGAAAATAACCCATAGTAACAGGAGAGGAGTATACATCTGTAAACTAAATATAAAATATTGCCTAATACATTTTATTGCAGTCAGTTTATGGACAACTCCTTCTTGTGGTATACAACAAACAAGTAGAACTCACACAGCAACTAGTCTGTATATATTGGATCATCAATCTCTTAAAGTCTCTGCACCCACTGGCATACACCACCTTATTGAAACAGTTGGAATTAAGAAAGGGTATTGGGGTAAAATAGGGAAGGATTGGTGGATAAAATGTAACTTTTATTCATTAAAATGTCACAATTCTTTTTCTCAAATGTCACATCTGCTTTCATAGAGTTGGAAATAAGTGATGTCCACTATTTTGGGCATATTCAATCCCTTATAAATGTATTTTGTGCCTCAATAAAAGTAGGTCAAATTTAAAAACATACATGGTAATAATGTACAAAAGTAAACTGTGAATACAATAATGTACAGTTTACTTTTGTACATTATTACCATGTATGTTTTTAAATTTGAGCTACTTTTATTGTTATATGCTGTATCCCTTATCTCTTATGTTTGCACTATGGGTGCTATTTAGAAATGTAAAGTTTTATGGGATTTTTATTATGACGCAATCCATTGGCTTATCTTTTCCCGGGTTATTCCCGGATTGTATATAAGTAAAACGCATATCACACATGTCCAGGGCCGAAACGCGTAGAATGCCATCTGCTTTTTAACTTGCAATAAAGAATCAACTTTGAATTCCACTACAACCGTGATCCACGTATATATCTCTTATTGTTTCCACTGGGTACTTCCATTTATGCTTCTGCCACTCCGCTGACTGGGACGGAACCTGCAGATTTCAAAGGACCACGGGCTACCGATGTATGGCATCCATATTCTACATGTGCATATCTTTATGCTCCCAGGTGAGCGCCTAATCTATCTTGCTGCTTTTGCATAACAACCATTACTATTTCACAAGGTCAGCGCACTTGTCTCTTTGTTCTTCTTCCTTTCTCATAATATTTGAACACCGTACCCGGGTGCCCGAAGAGTTAAATTGAAGACTACAACAGTTTTCTAGAACCGATAGTCTTACTGAGATACTGTGTATGAGAATAGTCCAAAACAAAACCAGTTTTATAACTGTTTTACAAGAGTTACAGTTCCAATCTCTGAGTGAGCTCTGGTGTCAGTTAGATAAGAAATTATTTTGGATTTCAAACTCTCAGCATTGGATATTAATGATATAACCTTAGGCTGAGGCCCCTCAATGCTGCAGCTTTATAGGCTGTTACAGGGTGCAAGGAGCACTCCCCCTCCCAACGTATGCAGATTACATCAGGCAGAGGGGGAGAAAGTATAACAGGCCTTGAAGCTGCAGGACGAAGGGGCTCTGGCAACACCCCCGAGAGCACTTCTGGATGATTATCATAATTTGTTAAAGGTTAATTTTGATTTTTAGAAGGAAGGAGTCCATGGATAACACCTATAAGAAGATTACCACAGTCATGGTGCCTGGATCTATGAGTAATTGTCCCCTGGTTTATCATAAATAAAGGTATAGAGAAAAGTCTTGTGGCCTACACTCACGGGTCTACACCACCTATATGTACAATTCATATAGGCAAAAGGGAACCCAAGCAGTGAATGTTAAATACATACAAATAAAGTAATAAAAGCGATGTTTTAACATTTATTGTAACTATATTGTGTTTTGCTGTATTTTTCTAGTGCTGTCAGCACTTTATCCTGTTTTATCTTGGTTGATTTGATGGTATATTTTATGTAAGGTTGGAGCTGAATACAGTCTTTCAGCTGTAATAACAAACATAGTACGACTGTGCAGTTCATAACAGCATATGAAGACATGTGACAATTACATTAGATGCATCTTTCATGGAACTTATAGTGCAACAAAATTCAGGGCAAAAACTGGGGGAAAAACTTATTTATATATATTTTTTTAATTCCAATTTTTTTTTCTTACAACCCTCAAAGAGTAAACACTATTAAAACATTTTGAAAATTGATGTGTTCTGGTTTCACACATGTAAGAGCAGATTATTTATTACTCAAAGTATTGTTTATTTACATCTATGTATTTACATCAAGAACATAAACTTCTCATTCACTTTAAGGCTTAGCCACAAAAAGTGCTCTGTATGTGAAAGATGGACCATATAGTGCCCACATATTATGGACCAAACACTGTGTTGGGACAAGAGTCTAAGTATCATAGTTATACATGATGCAAGGAGTCCCTGCATTCATGTGGGACCAGTACATCATATTGTACTGAAAACATGATTGCATTACTGTGGGGTTGTCCTTGCATTACACAAATTATGATGATTGGACTCCTATCCCCGAAGCAGCGTTTGGTCCAGGGAGGAGTAGGTTTGGAGCAGGTAGGTGTAATAAAGAGAGAGCTTGTTCATTTGTGTAAGCCTTTAGGGCAAGGACATACGGGGTAGGACACAGATGCAGACACAAATCACTGCAGTGTAAGCCTGATGTGCATTTTAAAGGAAATCTTCCAATAAAACCCATCATGATAAACCAGGGACACTTACTCATAGATCCATCACTGCGACTGTGGTAATCTTCTTATATTTGTTATCCATGACCTCCTCCTAAAATCAACTTTTAAATTTATGCTAATGAACCTGAAATGCTATGGGTGTTTAACAGAAGCCCTCTGTGTTGTAGCTACGCAGGCTATTACATAATTTTAAGGAAGGAGGCCATGAATAACAAATATAAGAATATTACCACAGTCACAGAGGCTGGATCTATGAGTGTCCCTAGTCTATCATGGTAGATTTTAAATTTAAGCATAATTTTGCTGAAAAACATCCTTTAAGGCTGCAAAACCGTGTAAAACTATATCATTGACATCCTGTGTGGTGTAAAATGTAATACTTTAAAGAGGTTTTCTGGGACTTTTTTGACCTATACTATTTGATGATGTAACTCCATCAATCTCACAACCATCAGTCATGTCATTTTTTCAGTCTTAATTGAATGGGACTGAACTACAATACAAGGCATAGTTAGTATATGGTGTATGGTGATGTGCCTGGTGTATACTGAAGAGGCCACAAAGCTCTCTCAAGTGCTGTCACCCCTTCAACCAGCTGGAATGCTTACAGTTCCAACTAATCTGCATTAAATGGAACCTGTTATCAGCTTTTGACCTATCAACTTGATGACCACTTCCTATAGCTTACAACAAAAGGTCCTCTGCTCTCCTGAGTAGAAAATAAAGTTTGAATAAAGTTGGAAAAGTTTGGTTCCTGGCCATTGTAAGAGATAGGAACTCTGGTCATCAACTTCATAGGTCAAAACCTGCTGAAAGTTTCCCATTGAATGTCTCAGTTAATAGGTTCAAGTTTTACACAGGCACTCTTTTTTTTATGATTGATTTCCATTAGGGATTTGCGTCGTTCTTGTTGCAGCCAGTAGAGCATTTCTATTTTGTCCCACTTCATTTTATCAGTATATGGTCTTCCCTGCAATACAAAATAAGGAACCATTAGTGAGGCACAAGAGCTATTTTGTAGTGACAGTTTTATTGAAAACTTTAAGAATTTCTCATACATTGATGTTTGAACATCCTATATAGGTGCAGAGTTTAGAGACACCTCATTCAAAGAGTTTTCTGTATTTTCACGACTAAAGAAATAGTAGATTCACACTGAAGGCATCAAAACTATGATTTAACACATGTGGAATTATATCCTTAACAAAAAAGTGTGAAACAACTGAAAATATCATATTCTAGGTTCTTCAAAGTAGCCACCTTTTGATTTGATTACCGCTTTATACACTCTTGGGATTCTCTTGATGATCTTCAATGGGTAGTCGCCAGAAATGGTCTTCAAACAGTCTTGAAGGAGTTCCCAGAAATGCTTAGCACTTGTTGGCCCTTTTGCCTTCACTTTGTGGTCCAGCTCACCCCAAACCATCTCGATTGGATTTAGGTCTGGTGATTGTGGAGACCAGGATATCTGTTGTAGCACCCCATCACTCTCCTTCTTGGTCAAATAGCCCTTTCACAGCCTGGAGGTGTGTTTGGGGTCATTGTCCTGTTGAAAAACAAATGAAGGCCCAACTAAACTCAAACAAATAGCATGCCACTGGTAAGGTGCTGTGGTAACCATGCTGGTTCAGTATGGCTTAAATTTTAAATAAATCCACAACAGTATCACCAGAAAAGCACCTCCACACCATCACACCTTGTCCTCCATGCTTCACGGTGGGAACCAGGCATGTAGAGTCCATTGTTCACTGCTGCAAATGACCTGGTCTCTAATCTGAGCTGCTGTTAACCTACAATTTTTGAGGCTGGAGACTCAGATGGACGTATCCTCTGCAGCAGAGGGGACTCTTGG
The DNA here is from genome assembly GCA_019512145.1 of Engystomops pustulosus. NCBI lineage: Eukaryota > Metazoa > Chordata > Amphibia > Anura > Leptodactylidae > Engystomops > Engystomops pustulosus. The sequence goes on along the minus strand of CM033644.1, from coordinate 153,855,230 downwards.
TCTTTTCCTGGTTTTTGCAACTGCACGTGGGGATACTTTCAAAGTTTTCCCAATTTTTTTGGACTGACTGACTGGCCCTCATTTCTTAAAGTAAAGATGGCCGCTCATTTTTCTTCATTTAGCTGCTTTTTTCTAGCTGTAATTCAAATTCTAACAGTCTATTGAGTAGGACTATCAGCTGTGTATCCACCTGACTTCTGCACAACACAACCAATGGTCCCAACCCCATTTATAAGGCAAGAAATCCCACTTATTAAACCTGACAAGGCACACCTGTGATGTGAAAACCTTTTCTGGTGACTACCTCTTGAAATCCATCAAGAGCATGCCAAGAGTGTGCAAGGGTTGGAAAGTAAGAGTTTTCCTTATGGAGACTGCCAATTGAGGCCCCCTGTAGGCGTGTGGAGTCTTATAGCCATAGATGCTCCACTAGGGGGATTCTAGGAAAATGTGCAAAGTTTTCCAGGATGGGATAAGGAAATCCACGCCTCTTTTAGATACCTTGTAAGGCAGCTCCCTTGAACTCAAGCGTGACCTGCAAGAAGCCTTATGACATGATGTGGGATTAAAACCAAACCAGTCTATCTATTCCAGAAGGAACAGATGCCCAACTGTAGACAGCGCTGTTTGACCCGATTTGGTCTCCTCAGAACAGCACAGGGAACTGGTTTGGCTGGGTGAGAGGCTTGTGACTAGGGTCGGGAAGTAAGAGTTCCTCTTAAGACTGTCAATTAAGGCCACTGTGTAGGTGTGTGGAGTCTTTTAGCCATGGATGCTCCACTAGGGGGATTCTGGGAAAATATGCAAAGTTTTCCAGGATATGATCAGGAAAACCACAGCATGTCATACGGCTTCTTGTAAGTCATGCTTGATGTCAAGGGCGCTGCCTTACAAAGTAGCGTGGTTCTCCTTATCCCACCCTGGAAAACTTTGCATATTTTCCAAGAGTGTGCAAAGCAGTTATCAAAGCAAAAGGTGGCTACTTTGAAGAACCTAGAATAATACAGTTTCAGTTGTTTCACACTTTTTCGTTAACACATGTTGTGGGGATTTGGCCCGGTAGAGACCGTCGAGTAGCGGGGGGGGTGTGACTGTGACTTGCAGTTTCAAGACAGCGTGACACCAAGGTACAGCCAAAAAAACAGGTATAGCCTGCGTTTATTGCAAGCACAAAGTAAATAACAGCTTTACACTCAGGCATCCAACACAAAATAATATCCACCGTCAGGGTCTAAAAACTAAAAATAGCGATCACTAACTCACAATATCAAAGACACGTTGGCTGCTCAGCAAAGAGTCAGGGGAGCTGTGTGCTCTCAGCCTCCGTTAACAGAGAGGACAACTTCTGAGCTATGCGAGTGGCTTTATTGGCCTTGATTGGCTGTTCCCCCACCTGTGTCCAAGGTGCTGAGACAAACAACCTCAGGCATAAGGCCTTGCCGTAATAGGAAAAACCTAGGGGAAGATAACGCCCATCCACAGTAACCCTTCAGGTCTCAAATACCCTCCCCTCTGTTTGACCCTGTGGGGGCGAAACACTATGGCCATAAGACAGTGGGTACGAGACAGGGCATCGGCATTCCAATGCAGGCTTTCATGTCTCGAGTTCCACTGTGAACTTGAAACATCTGCAGCCTAGGAACACCTTGTGACCCTGGCTGTTAACTCTTTGGCCTGACTCATCCTAGGTGAGGGAGCGTGACCGCGTCAACTAGTGTGAACTGTCGCCCATCAAGTAGTATCTCAGGGTTCAGAGCCCATTTTATCGCCAAGCATACCTCTCAACTAGCTATAGTTCTTTCAGGAGGTGGAGATTGCGGCTTAAGGAATGTCCAAAGGATGTCCTCAACACTCCATATCTTGGGACAGGACAGCCCCTAAGCCTACGTCCCAAAGCGTCAGTCTGCACGTATAAAGGTCTTGGTGAAGAGTGGGGTGATCAGTACGGTCCACGCAACAAAACGTATTAAGTCGCTGTGAAACACCCCTCAGCCTCTCAATCCACTTACCATCATCCGACCATGCTACCCTGGTCAGGTCAGTCAGGGGTGCCGATATGTCGCAAAATCGGGGATAAATCGGCGATATAATAGACCACTATGCCCAGGGAAGGCCCTCACTGCTTTTGCTAAAAGGTCGTGGCAACTGCTGGATCGCCTCACATTATTTAATTGGGGTTTTTGAGTGACCCCCTCGACCAATACGCGTACCCAGTTAACGGCCTCTTCCAGACCCAGTGCACATTTTGGGGGTTCGCTGTCAGCCCTGCTGGACCCTCAGGGGAGTTCTTACCACTGCTTTGCAACCTTGGCTAGATGACTTCTCCCAGTCGACTATAGACTATGATGTCATCAAGAGGCCGAGGCATAACTCCGGTGAGGTTTTTAGCACGAGATCCATAACCTCGGGAATGGGCGGGGAGGGCGGGAAGCCCCATGAGCCCAAGGGAAGACCACGTATGAAAAAAGGCCCATCAGGGGTAACCAAAGCGGCTTTCTTTAGACCCTGTCAGTCAGAGGTGGGGTACCTGCCAATAACCTCTTGTCAGGGTCAAGGGTGGAGAAGAACCTAGCCTGTACAAGTCGTTCGACAACTCGTAACACTGGGCAGGGATAGAATCAAATTTGGCCACCAGTTAACTTCCTAAAGTCATGCAAACCGTAGGGAACACATCAGGTTGGAAGCAAACAAAATAGGACTCGACCGTCACTTTAGACCTCAGCGATTACCCCCGGTCTAACATCTGCCTGACTCTTCGGATATGGCAAGCCCGGCCGCGCTTCAGGGACCCGCGTCTTAAGGGGTTATAGGGTTTTGGTTACTGTACCCGGATGTGGGTTCTCGGTTATGATGTCATGCTTGAGACGGAAGTACGCCCCGTTAACTTAGAGAACAATCCAACATTTCGGAGCAAACAAACCCTTCGCTTCTTGAATCTGGGCCCTGGAGAGGGACTCCGAGATCATACTTTAAGGCACCTTGGCATGGGACCCCTACCTCCGGTGTCACCTTATTGGGGACAGACGCCTTTATACTCCCATGGCCCTCAGGGACTTCTTTCCCTCCATTGGCTTTTAGGAGGGTTTCACGTGGTATATCTGTTCGTGGTTCCTCCTCCCCGGTTGAGATACCTGTAGGTTACCTTCCCCCACTTCTCCATGACCCATATGGACCTGCCACTTTGCCACGAATTGCTCTCAAACGGGTGGCCCACCAGAACTAGCCACCTATCGCCTGGGTAAGGTCCTGAGTCGGGAGACATATTGTAGACCCTTTCGGGTGGCCTCTGTGCCTTGTCAGGTGCAGCCTGTACAAGGGGCATACGCCGTATGCGGTCCTGCATCAAGGGAGACGGTTCTATCACCACTACCGGTGGGGGCGTCCTCTCCTGTTTCCCAGGTTCTCCTGGCTACAGCCAACAGCCCACGTGGGGACCAACGGCAATAAACAGCTCAAAGGGGGAAAAACCTGTAGAGGACTCGGGGAATTCAAGTATGGCAAACATCAAATACGGGCAATAAACAATCCCAGTCCTTCCATCTTTGCTGACAACCTCTTAGCCTCCCCTTCAAGCTTGTTAAACTCCGACCAGGCATCTGCTGAGGATGATACCCAACAGAGAGTTGCGGAGCTGTTTAACATGCAGTAATTTACAAATCTCATTCAGTAACCCTAGAAATGAATGGGTTTACCCTGGTCAGTCAAGATTTCCGGGGAGGCTTGTGCGTGAGAATACCTGGAAAGCTCCCTAGCAATATTTTGGAGGAGGTGTTCCTTAATGGAAAGCCTCGGGATACGCGTAGGTTTAGTCCAGATAACCAGGAGGTATGTGCCCCTTAGGATTGACTATGGGGCCAACAGATCCATTGCAATCCGGCAAATGGCCACCTCTACGATTGTAGCGGGACCAGAGGACTCCTGAAGAGTGGGACCCGGGGCTAGAAGTTGAACTCAGGGCAGGAGCTACAATACCGGTTTACTCCTCCCACACCCCGGGCCAGAAAAACTCGCAGGATCCTCTCCGGGTATTCTCATGCACCAATAGTGTCCTCCCCAGACCACCTGTTTGTGTGCCAACTCTTAGCACCAGCCCACGGTGAGATTGGGGTTACTACAAGTTGCTCAACCTCCTCACCCAGTATATGGTCGACCCTGTACAACAGTACCCAACAATCACCATTCGGGGGGTATATTTCACGTCCGCCCACACCTGGTATTGGAGTAAGTACCCATTATCACCGAACATTCTCCCGTGCCTTTAAAACAGGTTAGGGGCTGTTTAGACTGTGCAAGCCCCAAATTTTCACGGGAATCTCAAGGTCCGGGCACATGTACGGCCACCTCCTCGTGGGGCCATCGACTCACCGCTAGGACCTTAGGGGAAGAGAAGAGAATCATCACATCGGGGTCACCCCTACGGCTGTGTGGGTAGGGTACCATTGCGCCTAAAAGGGTTCAGAGGCCAAGGCGGGACACACCTGATGCCATAGCGCAACAGATCACTGAGAGGATCTTCGTCTCAAGACAGGTCCCAACACACCTACGTCTCGCCGATAATACCTCATGAAACAGGCCCCACCACCACCACTTCATGGGTGACAGACCACCAAGGTGTAGGTAGGTGATGCGGCAGTGGGATATTCGCGAGGTCCCCATGTATACATCGCACTCCCACTTTCGCCCACCACTGTACAGTCCAGGATCAACCAAAGTTCCAGCACCAGAGGTGACCCGATCTGCCGAGTCTAGGCAAGGCTTCCACCGGTTGGACCACCGATTGTGACCATACACTTGGGGTTCTGCACCGCTGACTGACTCGGCTGCCAAAACCGGCCGCAGGGCCAAACAGTGACCACTCGCCGGATTGGTTTTCCAGTCCATTGGCTCACTGACAGGGGGACAGTTGGCAGCAATATGGCCCATTCTGGATCGCCAGCACAGGATACGGCTATGGACTCGGCACGAGCCCCTCACTGGGTTTCTGGTATCCCACGCCCCCCCCAATGAACCCCTCCCAACTGAAATGTCTCCCCTTTTCCGCAGTAGTAGTCAGTCTACCAGACGCGTTGGGGACCTGTTTGTCATGGCACTGCTTCGTGTGGGAGAGGCTAAGTTAGAAAAGTCCTCCGTAGCCCGATACCTCTATACGAGGGACCGAGTTCATCAGATTTTGTGGGACCGGCATGTCCAACCACTGTGGAGCCGAGAGGGCAGAAGGGAACGGGTGAAATTTGTCTGAGACACTCTCTCCCACCCTCTGTGCGCGGGTGCAGTCCTCTGTTTAGCCACTTCGGACAAGTATGGATCAGGTCATGCATTTGGGGAGAGTGGGGTAGGTAGTTTTCTGAGTAAGCCCATGGTGGACCCGGCTGGAACGAACTTGAACGGTGACCCAAGACGAGCCAGAATCTCCGCCTTTAGCTGGGGGTACTCACGGGCCCGTTTCACTCAGGTCGTAGTAAGGCCTTCTGCAGATCGCCTGTCAGGAAGGTGCCAGGACATCTGCCCACTGCCGGCTGGTATCTCCTCTCGCTCGCTAATCGCTCGAACACCGTGAGATACGCCTCCACATCGTCGGTCGCTGTCATTCTTTTGTAAAGCTTCGCACTGCAGCCGGCGAGAATGCGGACGAACCGGGTTTACCCTTGCCCAACCAGTTGGGACCCTCAGTAGTCGTCGTTGTGTGGGGCTTGCCATATACGCGCCGAAAACTTTTTCAATCATCAGCTGAGAAAATGGCTCGGGACTCTTCTGTTGTTGCCTGAAGAATGGATTGCTGCTGGATGGGACCTCTCCTCCTGCAGCTAGTAGAACATGGCTGGCTGCGTGGTGGCCGGGACCTCTCTCTGCTGCTGGCGGGACCTCTCCTCCTGTGCTGGACATGGCTTGCTGATGGCGGGAACCGCTCCTCCTGCGCTGGAGCACTGGCTGCTGCAGCCTGACGATTAGGCATGGGGACTCGTCCTGCTGCTGGCCGGACCTCTCATTCCTGCGCTGGAGCATGGGCCTGTGCTGCTGCCGATTAGCCTCTGGCCTCCGCTTGCGGTATTAATAAAGTCCTCCATCTGGCTTATCCGGGCCATGTGCCTGTGCTTCACCAGAGGCCATGCAATGTTGACGGATGCTGTTAGCGACCTTTCAGGTGAGTCTTTTTGAATGCCCGCAATCCGAAGCACAATATGTGGGGATTTGGGACCGGTAGAGACAGTGAGGGGGTTACTTAGCGGGGGGCTGTGATGCAGTTCAAGACAGTGACACCAAGGTTACAGTCCAAAACAGGTCTAGCCTGCGTTTATGCCAGCCACAAAGTAAAATAAAACAGCCTATACACTCAGCATCAAACAAAATAATATCCTCACCGTCAGGGTGCTGAACTAAGAATAGGAATCACTTACTCACTAATATCCAAAGTACACGTGGCTGATCCAGGCACAGAGGTCAGGCGGTGTGCTCTCAGCTCCTTCCACAGAGAGAGAGAGAGACAACATTCTGAGGCTCTGTGTGAGATGGCTTTATGGCCGATTGATTGGGCGGTTTCCCCCCACCTGGTCCAGGTGCTGCGACAACACACTCAGCACAATAGCCTTGCTTAAGGAAAACCTAGGGGAAACATACCGCCCATCCACAGTTAACCCCTTCAGTGTCTCACAATGTGGAATCATATACTTATTTCATAGTTTTGATGTCTTCAGTATGAATCTAGTCCTGAAAATACAAAAAAACTCTTTGAATGAGAAGGTGTTTATAAACCTTTGGTCTGTACTGTATATGTGCAAGTAGTTCACAGAAAACTATAGATACGTCAAACGTTGGGTGTTCAGAGAGGGCTCACAGGCTCCATAGCTAGCACCAATCGTGGGTCTGCCGCCTGCAGAGCTGTTGTTAAAAAGCTGACAGCGCATGGGCGCCTCCATCTTGGCTTTTATTGGTGCTCCTCGTGAAGTCATCGGGGCGCTGCGTTCTGTTACCAATGACAGCCTCGGGTCATACAAAAAACCGAAGTTGTCTGGATGGATTTAACAGTTCTATTACAATGTGTAATTTCTAGTATGGAAGTATATGGTAGGATCAATCTGATCCTAGGTGGTCTGAAAAATAGTAAAAATTTTTTAAATAAATAGATAAAAGATAAATAAGTAAACAAACTCTAAAAATTAAAACCGCCCCTCTTTCACTAGAACTGATATAAATATAAATTAACAGTAAAACTCATAAACATTTTGGGTATCGCTGCTTCCCTAAATGTCCTATCTATTAAAATATAACAATGTAACAGAAAATAGTGTCCAAAGTCGTAAAATGATTTTGTCGCCATTTTGCAACATATAAAAAATGGAATAAAAAGTTATCAAAAAACCGTACAATCCTCAAAATGGTAGCATTGAAAACCTCACCTCTACTTGCAAAAAATGACAGCAGACACTGCTCCATACACTGAAGTATGAAACATTTATTAGCGCCAGGTGACGCCAAAAAAATTAAGAATTTTTTTTTGTACAGGATGTTTTAATTTTTGTAAACTTATGAAAACAGAATAAAACCTGTATAAATTTGGTATCCCTGTGATTGTACCGACCCAAAGAATAAAGGAGACATGTCATTTCGGGCGCACAGTGGGAGCCGTAAAAACCAAGCCCAAGAGAAAATGGTGCAAATGCATTTTGTCACCAATTTCACTGCATTTGGAATTTTTTTCCAACTTCCCAGTACATGGCATGAAATATTAAATACTGTGAATATGAAGTGCAATTTGTTACGCAGAAAACACAGCTCTTTACAGGGAAAAATCAAAAAAAGTTATCATTTTTGAAGGTGGAGTGTGTTTAAAATAAAAATTGAAAAACAAAAAAGGGCCTGGGTTAACAAATGTGCCAGTATGTTTCTAAAAACTTACCTTATAGCTGACTATATCATTAAACTTCTTCTTTATCAAGTGTAATACTTTACATATTTCAGGTTCTATTTCTGATAGTTGTTTGTGTAACCTTTTCCTTATTTTAGACTCTTCCATCCTGGCCATTGATGTTCCTTCATAACCTAAACATCAAATAACACTGTTTTACTTCTGTAACGTGTACTTACTGTTGAAATCCATTAATCTTTGCTCTATAGCTGATTAAGGAGGCCCTGCCATCTACTTACCCATCATAAACACATTTTATAAATAGGGAGCGTTCAAAAACGCCCTGATTATTGAAGATAGAATACAGCAGTTACTAATACATGAATAATACTGGTTGCCCACAAGCATGTTTGTGCCGACAAATACCACACACCACGTTTTTAGGATTTGCACTTATAGAAACCAAAGCAGACTTCAGTAATTATAATAACCAAAGACTTTTAGTACTTTTTCAGAAGTGGGACTTTAACTGCCTTATTATATTTTGTGCACTTCCTTCAAAAATATTTGCCCTTTTTTAGGGACACATAGCGCCAGTCAATAATTGAAGTTCACAAGAGTGAACTTTTTTTTTTTTTTTAAATTTTTAGCACGTTTTTAAAATTTGCAAACATTATGGATATGACTTGATTTTCTCGTGACATTATTAAAAATGGAGTAAGTCTTACATGACCTTGAAGAGAACATCTTACTTGACCACAAATAAAACACATGCCCTAATCATTAACTGTGACATTAAACTTGCATCTTTAGTTCACAAGGTTTGCTATGTATTCTATATATCTGCTGTGCCATCTGCATAGCTGTGGAAATATTACTAATAAAGCATAATACCTGGAGGGGTTACTCCCCCCTAAGATAGATAAAAGCTCTGTAGTTTAACAATAAAGTAGAGAATCTTATATGGATATCAAGTACTGTATATACTCAAGTATAAGCCGACCCAAGTATAAGCCGAGCTACCTAATTTTAACACACAAAAAAAAATTGACTTGAGTATAAGCCAAGGGTAGGAAATGCATTGTTCCCAGCCTGCCCCAAGTATACAGCCTGCAGCCCCTGCACCCGGAATATATAATCTGCAGCCCCTGCCCCCCTCCCAGTATGTAGCCTGCAGCCCCTACCTCCCCCCCCAGTATATATAGCTTGCAGCCCCTGCCCCCCCAGTATATATAGCTTGCAGCCCCTGCCCCCCCGAGTATATAGCCTGCAGCCCCCTGTCCACAGTATACAGCCTGCAATCCCCTGTCCACAATATACAGCCCCTACCCCCAGTACACAGCCTGCAGCCCCTGCCCTTTAGCATACAGCTACTGCCCCCCAATATTCAGCCTGCAGCCCCTGCCCCCCAGTATACAGCCTGCAGCCCGTCCCTAGTATACAGCCAGCAGCCCCCCTGTCCCTAATATACAGCCTGCAGCCCCCCTGTCCCTAATATACAGCCTGCAGCCCCCAGTATACAGCCCCTCATCCCTTCTGCATATGAAGCAGAGCAACCATGCCGCAAATAAGTCCTATATATCATGGAGGAGCACCCCTGACTGTGAAAGGGCATCTTAGACGTCAATAGGGACTGTGATCTGGCAACAATTTCGCGGCTCGATCACAGCCTCAATAAGGTTGTGTGCATGGGGCATAGACGTTGCAGAAAACATGAGTTCACAATAATTTCCCTTGCTGAGCTGTGTAAACAGTCCTTTAGTGTTTTTCACCAACCATCTATCAAATTTCATGTAACGTACAAATTACCTCTGTAGAAAAATCTGTTAGGATCGGATGCTTCCTTCTCAAACATCTCCAACTCAGATAAGTTCTTCTCTCTTCTCTTGATAAGTGTCACTGCCTTTTCCCACATGTTTATAGCCTATGAAAAAGTCAATTATGTAAATAGAAATTGCAAAAATGTTTCATATCTGGATCCGCATTTTAAGTCACTTTTTCCTGATGTGTCTATTTTAGTTAATACGTTATACATTGATGAGAAATTGAACAGGAACGGCACAACGCACTTATGAACAGCAATGTTCCAACCTTAAACAGATACATTAGGACTGATAACAGGTGCTCTATAAGGGGCTGCCCCAAGTTTGCATGTTATCACTAATCCAAATGTTGGGGCTATGCCTGAACTATTGCTCCATCAATTACAGAGCATTGAACTTCTATTCTCATGATCAGTAGGGACTCCAGTGGTCCCTACCAACCATTTTAAATTTGGGACAAACATTTTAGTTTCACCGTCCCTTTAGTGTCTCCCATTATTAATGGCTAATCTTAAAGGGAACCCTTCAGGAGAAATTAACCTAATAAACCACTACCATTATGTCCTCACTTCAGAATGCCAACTTCACTGTAATTGATGGTGCTGCATCCAGGCAGATCACTAACCACATCTCCTTCATTCTGAGGTGAGGAAGAGCTTGACTTCAATGCTAAGCTCTCCGCCTCCATGACTTTATATGACCATTTTGCTTCAAAGTTTATTTTCTGAATGATGCCACCACACTGAGCCATGAAAGAAACATGATCTGGAAGGTGTTCAGCTGCTTCACAACATACTGGTACTGGTTAATTAGGTCAATTTCTGTTGACAGGTTCCCTTTAAGGGCCTTGTATCAGAGACACTTTGAATCACAGGTTGTAAAATAACAGCCAATGGTAATCTAAGTTCAGTTGTCGCTTAACATGTTAACACAAATTACCTCTTGTAGTCGGTCTTTGTATTCATTGGAACTATATTTTATTGCCATATCCAGTCTCTGGCTTTCTGGAACGTGAAGTACAGTCCATATGGCATTTATTTTTTTCTGTATATCTTCATTGTGAGGTGTTGGTGCTGCCTATACACATACATATATAAAAGAGGAACTCATTAAAAGTGTAGTTTAATTATGTCACATTTATAAACTTTTCCTTTATTTGTATTATTATAAAGAAAATTTGTTATTTGGGATAACGGCTTGTATTGAAACATTTTTCAATACATTTTTACAAAATTTAGCATTTCTTAAAAATCTATATTTAGTTCTAGTGCATTTGTGTACTGAAGCATAGGACAAGAAGCAATGCACAAGAAAAACATAAGTCAAAACGGCTAGATCTTCACCCAGGGCTGTGAATTATCTTTAAAATGTCATATAAAACCCGTAAAGCAAAGTATTATTTCTCATATGCCCACTATATATTACTGATTCAATCAAAGTTTACCTGATTTCATCATGAAAAAAACACAGTACTGGCCAAATTATGGTAAGCAGTGTCGGACTGGGAGCCCTAGGGCCCACCAGTGAAATTGATTCTGGGGGCCCACCAACTGCTACATGCAAATATTTAATGTATGTTTTAGGCCACGCTTAAACAATGGGGCACATTTACTTACCTGTTCCCTCGGAGTTCCCGAAAGTGCATTGTCCGACTCCAATGCACTGTGCCACGATTCACTAAGATTGTGCGCCTGCATGTGTCGCTTCCCCGCTCACCATCTACGGTAGTTCCCACTGTATGTAAGTGAATTGGATGCGACACAATTTTAATCTTAAATCCTGTGCTTAGTCCGAATCAGCTGGCTGGTCCGACGGCCCGCCCCCGATGAAAGCAGATGCCGCTGCGGCAAAATCCGATCGCATACAACACAATCCCCTGCTAAATCCCTGTCACAACAGCGCAAATCCTGAAAATGTCGGGAAATCCGATGGAAATGCGATCCCCGGACCCTTAGTAAATAAGCCCCAATGTGTTTGAATTGTGTTTTGAAATGTATTGCAAATGCATCACGAAAATCACATCACTATTAATGATGGCAAAAACGCCAATGTGTGCGAATTGTGTTTTTGCAATGCATTTTCACACATAGCAACATTGAAGTAACATTGTAACTAAGGGGGACATTGCAGCCTGATTCTTTACAAACTAAGGCTACATGTCCACATAAGCTGCAAGCCTGGTGGAGAGGTTAGGGGTGTGGCTGCTAACCCCTCCTCTCTTCATAGGGAGCTGCAAATCAGGACAGGTATGGGACCAGCTCTATCTTTTGCAGATGGGTGCTTGTTTAGGACCCACTGTGGTGAGACACAATGGCCCAGATCTATTGAACTGGCAGCGCCAGTTTTCCGTCTGGCTTCGCAATCTGCTTGCACATGTATTTATAAGCGTCTGCACAAGTTTTGTGTCGCAGATGCAATGTGTCCACAGAAAAAATATGCAGCAAAAGGGTAGTGCACACTTAATACATTTACAGAATTTTGTCACGTTGCATATTAAAGGTGCATCAAAAATAAAATGGTGCACACTTACAGAGCAGTGAAGGGTGTGATAGATAATTGAAGACCGTGCACAAGTGTTCAATAATCGCTTTTGATAAAACTGGGCCATTATGCTCACCTCACAGTGTCCGTGCATAATACACGTCTATGACGGCCATGAGCTAGCTGCCGTCCTTGAGGATATGTGTATATGCGCATTTAACACTTATATCATTAGTAAAATCGAGCAGTATCTATAAACTATAAATGAATTATACTGCTCATGAATATAATTGATCACCGGCAGGGCAACACGGTAGGTACTATATGGGCCCAAGTATCAACCATACCCAAAAAGTCTAATAATTAGTATAGTTTCATAGTTTATACGGTTGAAAAAAGACACTTGTCCATCAAGTTCAACCGAGGAAGGGTAGGGATTGGATGAGGAAGGGATTTAGGGGAAACAATCCTATATAGCATAACAATCAATGTTATTTAGGTGTAAAAAGGCATCTAGACCCTTCTTGAAGCTCTCCGCTGTCCCTGCTGTGACCAGCGCCCCAAATTATGGTAAGCAGTGTCGGACTGGGAGCCCTAGGGCCCACCAACTGCTACATGCAAATATTTAATGTATGTTTTAGGCCACGCTTAAACAATGGGGCACATTTACTTACCTGTTCCCTCGGAGTTCCCGAAAGTGCATTGTCCGACTCCAATGCACTGTGCCACGATTCACTAAGATTGTGCGCCTGCATGTGTCGCTTCCCCACTCACCATCTACGGTAGTTACCGCTGTATGTAAGTGAATTGGATGCGACACAATTTTAATCTTAAATCCTGTGCTTAGTCAGAATCAGCTGGATGGTCCGACGGCCCGCCCCCGATGAAAGCCGGTGCCGCTGCGGCAAAATCGGATCGCATACGACACAATCCCCTGCTAAATCCCTGTCACAGCAGCACAAATCCCGAAAATGTCGGGAAGTCCGACGGAAATGCGATCCCCGGACCCTTAGTAAATAAGCCCCAATGTGTTTGAATTGTGTTTTGAAATGTATTGCAAATGCATCACGAAAATCACATCACTATTAATGATAGCAAAAACGCCAATGTGTGCGAATTGTGTTTTTGCAATGCATTTTCATACATAGCAACATTGAAGTAACATTGTAACTAAGGGGGACATTGCAGCCTGATTCTTTACAAACTAAGGCTACATGTTTACATGAGCTGCAAGCCTGGTGGAGAGGTTAGGGGTGAGGCTGCTAACCCCTCCTCTCTTCATAGGGAGCTGCAAATCAGGACAGGTATGGGACCAGCTCTATCTTTTGCAGATGGGTGCTCGTTTAGGACCCACTGCGGTGAGACACAATGGCCCAGATCTATTGAACTGGCAGCGCCAGTTTTCGGTCTGGCTTTGCAATCTGCTTGCACATGTATTTATAAGTGTCTGCACAAGTTTTGTGTCGCAGATGCAATGTGTCCGACAACACAGAAAAAATGTGCAGCAAAAGGGTAGTGCCCACTTAATACATTGACAGAATACATTGACAGAATTTTGTCACGTTGCATATTAAAGGTGCATCAAAAATAAAATGGTGCACACTTACAGAGCAGTGAAGGGTGTGATAGATAATTGAAGACCGTACACCAGTGTTCAATAATCACTTTTGATAAAACTGGGCCTTTATGCTCACCTCAGAGTGTCCGTGCATAATGCACGTCTATGACGGCCATGAGCTAGCTGCCGTCCTTGAGAATATGTGTATATATAGTAAAATCGAGCAGTAACTATAAATGAATAATACTGGTCATGAATATAATTGCTTTATAAGATCATCGGCAGGGCAACACGGTAGGTACTATATGGGCCCAAGTATCAACCATACCCAAAAAAAAAAAAAAGACTATGTAGTCTAATAATTAGTAGTTGTATCTAGGAGATTGTATCCAATTGAGGTATTTAAAACTGAGGTAGCAATAATGTTCGTAAATTTCAGGACGATTAATACAATTTTGCTAATCGAAACCAAAGTTCCTTCACGGATAAATAGTTGGTCACAGCGAAAATTGTAGCTTTTATGTGGCTATGGATGGAGTGGAGATAGAAAAATCATCATACACGTTAACTGATGTTACGTTTCATAGTAAATGTTTTAAGACAATGGGGCAGATTTATCAAGTTGTCTGAAAGTCAGAATATTTCTAGTTGCCCATGGCAACCAATCACAGCTCCCCTTTGGGCAACTAGAAATATTCTGACTTTCAGACAGCTTGATAAATCTGTGCCCAATGTCTTGTAACTCACGGTTTACAGTTGACACATGGTTTGTATATCATCAGGTAAAGTATACCTTGTGGGAGCACAAGTAATGAATCGCGCTATTCCAATCACGTTTGCTCGTACTCGGCATCTTTCAATCCCGCGCATGCGCATGCGTGCTTACTCAGCCGGCTTGCAAACCCCGCATTAGGACTTTGTTCCGCCAGCTTATCATACCTCCCAACTTTTGCGGAGGAGAAAGAGGGACAAAATGGTGGCCTGCGAAGTGATTTTTTTACCCACAGAAGCCACACCCTAGCCACTCCCCCTAACCACACCCCCTGGCCACGCCACTGCTCATACCTCCAACGCATCCACTGACACCAATGTATATATAGCAGCAATATACATATATATATATGCTGATTAACCCCATTGGCACCAATGTATATTTATGTATATAATTGGGGGGCATATTCCACTCCCCCTAGACAACGAGCATGCCCCCCCCCCCATGGCTGCATGCCCTTTTTTGTGTGTTTGTGTTATTTGTGTCTTCCAGGACGGTACCTGCTGTGGACTACTTCGGATTCGAAGGATTACGTCGATGACCGACATTTCTAACACATAAAATGGTCAACGAGGGTGTGTCTGCGTTCTTTGTTCAATTAAACTTATATTTGTTAAAAACGGTGTGATTTATTTTTTTGCAACACTCTTCATAGTTTGCCATAGTAGTGGTGCCGGCTAGATGACGGCGCTCATTAATAAGGTCTGGCCTTAGTGTTTGCTTTAATTTTTTTGTCAAGTTAACACTAACGCCCATACCATTACCCCGGTATCCACCGCCACCAGGGGTGCCGGGAAGAGCCGTATACAAACCAGTACCTGACCGTCTGTAGATGGTCAGGTGCTGGGGCGGCTGCAGGCTGTTATTGTTGAGCTGGGATAGCCCCCTAACAGTGGCCTATCCCAGCTCAGTAATGGCAGGCTGCTGCTTTTTTGTAGCTGACTGATTTGAAAAATAGGGGGCACCCCATGCCGTTTTTTCTTAAAATATTTGACAAAAATATGCTCCTAGGCTGTTTCCCTCATTTTTTCAAAAAAATGGGGGAAAAAAACGGCATGGGTGCCTGCCATTACTGAGCTGGGGTAGCCCACTGTTAGGGGGCTATTCCAGAGCAACAATAACAGCCTGCAGCCGCCGCACATACATGACCATCTACAGACGGTCAGGTACTGGTTTGTACGGCTTTCCCGGCACCCCTGGTGGCGGTGGGTACCGGGGTAATGGTATGGGCGTTAGTGTTAATTTGACAAAAAAATTAAGGCAAACACTAAGGCCAGCCCTTAGTAATGAGCGCCGTCATCTAGCCGGCACCACTACTATGGCAAACTATGAGTTTGTCGCAAAAAAATAAATCACACCGTTTTTAACAAATATAAATTTAATTGAACAAAGAACGCAGACACACCCTCGTTGACCATTTTATTTGTTAGAAATGCCAGTCATCAACGTAATCCTTCAAATCCGAAGTAGTCCACAGGAGGTACGGTCCTGGAACACACAAATAACACACACTGTGGCGGATGCACTGAATTATTGTGACATGCTCCGTGCACCTGCTCAATAAGAGGTCCCCAAAATGGTATTAATGTAAATGTCATCTCATACCGCATAAATGACACCTTAAAGAGGGCCTGTCACCCAGATGTTAGATGTTACTAAAGTAATTAGCTCCTAGTGTTAAACCAAACGCAGCGGTTTTACACAGAAACCTCTGATAACGCTGACTAACACCGCCGCGCTGTACACTACAAGCGCCGGACCGCTCTCAAAGTGGCGTATTCATGAGGGGGTGGGATTGTGGGAATGACACGCGGCAGTCACCGCCTATGGAACGAGCGGGGCGGTCAGGGGAAGAGGGACTGCCCCCTCATGAATACATCGGACCCCTTTGAGAGCGGTCTGGCGTTTCTAGGGTACAGCGCAGCAGTGTTTGTTAGTGTTATCAGAGGTTTCCGGTGACGCTATCAGTATAGCACTGATGCGTCTGGCTTAGCACTAGGAGCTGCTTACTTTAGTAACATCTCTGGGCACGATCACACGGTGCGTTTTGCCTGCGTTTTCATTGCATTTGAAATTCATTACAACAGCTGAGAGGCGATTTGCCTAATTACATTACTGTTTACACTTGTTAACGCATGCGTTGACATTGCGTTTAGAGTGCGTTCTGTAAACGGAAACGTTAACAGTAATGTAATTAGGCAAATCACCTCTCCTCATCTGATGTAATGCGTTTCAAACGCAATGAAAAGGCAGGACATAACGCACCGTGTGATCGCGCCCTCCTAGTGCTGTTTTTCAGGGTGACAGGTCCTCTTTACACAGCTCTGCACATCGAAGTATAGAAAAGTTATTGGCCTCAAACTATGGCAAAATTAAGAATTTTTTTTCTACAAAAGATTTACATTTTAAAAGAAAATCTAAAACACAATAATTCTTCTATAAATGTGGCGTCTCTGTGATTGTACTGACCAAAGAATAAAGCAGAGGTGTCATGTGGGGCGCAGTGAAATCTGTAGAAACAGGGCACAAAAGAAAATGGCGGAAATGTGTTTTTTCACCAATATCGCTGCATTTGGATTTTTTCACGCTTCCCTGTACACGGCGCGGAATATATAATACCGTTACTAGAGAGGACACTTGGTTACACAGAAAACAAGCCGCACACAGCTCTGGACATGGAAAAATAACAAGTTATGGAAGATTGAAAGTGGGGAATGAAAAACGGAAACGCAAAAATAAATAAGGGCCTGGTGGTTAAGGGGTTAAGTCACATCTAGTAAAATAAAAGCAGAATAGCAGGCACTGAGGGGGGGTCCTATTTGGCAGGGGTCTATGAGAGTTAAAGTATTTAACACTTGAGCTGCCTATGCAGACAGCAGTGACAGATACCTGACATCACGGCTGCTGCTCCAGCACTCTCCCGGCTCTGCTACATCATGTGCTGTCTCCCGGGCTGTAAGAAGGGGGAGGAGGGGGAGGGGGCAGGGAGCTGATATACACTTACAGATAAGATGATCCTCCGAGGCGGCTGCTGTGCAGCCTGTGCTCCATTCATAGAACAGCCCTGGGGGAGGACACTGGGCTCTGATTGGTCCCTGGGCTGGGGGCGTTGATGGGGGAGGTGCCGGGCTGTGCAGGAGATTCCACGGACCTGAACACAGCAGGAAGACGGAGGAGGCGCTGGGGGTGGGACACGGAGCCGGGACAACCACAGGTAGTGCGGGGGAGGGACTAATCGGGACTTTATTTTAGCAGCCCGTTCCAGCGGGACAGGGGTTAAAAACCGGGACCGTCACGCTGAAATCGGGACGGTTGGGAGGTATGAGCTTATGATCCCTGTGTTAGGACTCTGTTCAGCCGAGCACACTGGCTTGCGTTAAGACTCCGTTCAGTAAGCCACATAAGTTTATGCGGTTAAGCTTGAGTCTCCATCCTCAGGTTAGTAGTTTTAGACATAATTTGTTGCTGAATGTTAGTTATTCATCCTCTCAATCACTTCTATAATAGAACTCCAGTGCTATCTAGAGGCGTTTCTGAGCTTATTCTCAGCTCCTTCTTCAGCTACTCAGAATCTGAGGAAGGAGCTGGTCTAGCTAGTACTGGAGTTCTATCCCCTCTCTTATTGTGCCTCCTCTTATCTTCCCCCTCACATTGCGCCTTTTAGTGTGTGGGCCTTCTCCTCTTCCCTCTCCTATTTAAAAATAAAAATCACCATATACTCACCTCTCCCCATTTCCCAGCTGCTCTTCTTTTGCCGTTGTGTTCGGCTGTGATGCTGGCAGCCGATGATATCATGCACACAGTAGCAGATTGATGTTGTGGGGAGCTGACATATTGATTTAAACTCTTTGTTTAGAGGGCGTAGATAGAATAGAGTGCGCAGGAGCCGGAGCCAGCTGTGACAGGTGGTTGTCAGGACCCACTGGTAGTCTCAGATTAAAAACCTTATAATAATAGGAATTATAGAAACAACCAAAACAGAAAACTTTCAGTCTTACCTCATTTGGAATATTTATTGTTTCCTTTACTTCATATTCCACATCTGAATGAAAAACGAAAGACACTTTGAATAATGAGTTGAATAAAACAACACATTCTTTCATGATCTGCAATTTGTCCTTTTCTCTTAGGTTAGTGCATAGAAAAACTTTTAGAATGTAAGATGGGAGCTTTTAATATATTTCATTTAATTTTTTTCCTTACTTTCCTATCTTTCTCTCCTGACCAGCATGACCTATGAATGGTGGGTGGGGCGGTTCAGGCTTTGTCATTATGCAGTTATTTGATCGATAATATTACACATTGATATGTTCCTGTACTCTTCTTTTGCTTTCTTCCTTATTTAGACTGCATCTACACATTTAATTTTGAAGCATAATTCAAACACAGTGGGGAGAGGCTTGGACAGATTGTTAACATGCAAAACACGCTGTGCTCATTCCCAATCGCTTGCGTTTCAGTGTAAATCCATATGTGATCGGGCCAAGCACCTCCCTGTTTGCATGTGAACAGCCTTAGGAAGTTTGTGTTAATAAGCTGTTTCTCCTGTCCTCCACAGCTAATTGTAATGAATTAAATCTATACAAACAGTCTCTGAATAATCAACCCATAGAGCTGAAGCATCAAGCTAATTATTCTACAGGTCTGAAAAAGTGTCTGAAGCTGAGAGCCCTCAGAATTCTACTCACTACAAGAGAAAGAAGCAGAATGCAGGAACATAGAAGCTACTTTAGTTATGTTATACACTTTACTACCATCACCTTTTCTATTCATTTTTTAAACAAAAACATTTCTTTATAGGTTTAGTTACGCTTTAAGACACTAAGAAGACACTTATATCCTATCCTGTCTGATCACTGGGTTTTTGATCGCTAGTGATCATAAAAACAGGAAACAGAAATGTCTGATCCTATGAATAGAGAGTAACTGTCTTTTGCTTGAGCTGAGTATACATATTTGCTGTGCATCAAGGCTGACAATCTTAACAGGTTCAGCTGACATGTAACTCCTATAGGGGTGTCCCAGCTATTCCCCACAGGCAAATGTTGAGGGAAGTAAGGCTTGGCCTGCTTCCAATACAGCACACATGCACCTTTTGGGTGAGCCAAGTTTTCATTTATAGGACTGACAGCTACTTAAAATGTAAGGTCAGCTAAATGTTTAGAACAGCTAGTCACTATATCAGTGTTGTCTGACCTTAAATGACTAATGATATTGGAATACTTATAATAAGTTTAGTTTGGAACATGCAAGTCTATATCTGCAACTGACACACAAGTCAACAAAAACACTAACAAATCATAGTTCAGAACGTTTAGACTAAGGCCCCTTCCACACTTGCATTGCAGATCATGTCAGAGTCTGATCAGAGTGCGATCAGGGTTCGGTCAGTGAAAAACTGACATTTTTCATCAGAGTTCAGTCAGATTTTGTTCAGTGTCTCAGTTTTTCACACAAGTTTTTTTGGTGTTTTCAATGCATTTTCAATGCTTTTTTCATGCGCAGATAGCGTGAAAAAGACTCAGGACTGAGGTCTATCTTTTCTATGGCAATTGATCAGTGAAAAACGCATTGGACTTGCGTGTGTCTGAGAGTGCAATGCGTTTTTTAATGTATCTCCATAGACTTATATGGTGCGTTTTCCACGCGGGCGACTTGCAAAAGTAGAGCATGCCGAGATTTAAATGCGCGTTAAAAAAATGCAAGTCTGAAAAAAAACATTGTTTACAATGGGTCAGATTGCAATGCAAGTTCTGTGCATCAAAAGCATGTGCAGAATACACCTGTGAAAAACGCAAGTGTGAAAGGGGCCTTAGACTTGTGTCTTTTGAGTTGTTCACAGTTCATTGCATTTGACCTGCTACCTATTCTTCTGAAATACCTCTAAATAAATATTTTGCATATGAGACATGCTCACAGGCCCCTAAAGTCTGTTGCCCATAAGTGAGTTTAGGCTGACAAACTCGTGCACATATGGGATTTATCTGACTCAACTGAGAATCACTGAACTGAAATCAGAATTTCAGTTCAGTGATACTAAATTTGACTAGGTAAAACGGAGCGACTTTGTTGGGCCAAACTCACTCATGGGCAATGGGCTTGAAAGTAAAAAATTCTCTGTTGTGTATAGCAACCCATCATTTTTAAAACTGCTGAGCTGTGAAGCATTGATATGGGTAACAAAGGCAGTTTTACTGCTATACAGTTGGGATATATGAGGCCATGTTTGTTTTCAGGTCAGGGACACACATGAAGGAGCCACTGCAGAATACCCATAGAAGACATTCCACAGAGATGTAGGGCATGGCAAAAGTTAGCCAAAAACAGATGGTTTGTATTTTTCGTACAAAATTTTAGTTTTAGTTGATTTAGCTGCGGGCTGGGGGAGTGGATTTGGGTGATTAAACATTGAACTATTATTTAATACTGCACTTAGAATCTACAAACAATAATAGACAAGCTATGCATTCAGAACCCGTAGTCAACGTAAACTGCTACAAGTTAGCTGCCAGAGATTCCACTGTGCCAATTATTCCATGTGTGTCCCCAGCCTTATGGCTTCTTATGGTGATGTTGAACCTATGGGACGCATGCCAGATGTGGCACGAACACTGGTTCAGAGTTGATCCCTGCTCTGCTCTAGGGAATACATACATATCGTCATATCTTTTTTGTTTATTGATGCCAGCACCAGAGTGCCGCATCATGAGAAGTAAAGAATTACACAGTTCTAACTCAAATGAAATAACTGCCTTGTAACCTACAGGCATGGGTGGGTATTTGCAGTTGTTCTCCACACTAGCTTAAAGGAAATCTACCATCAAAATCAAGCATGAAAAACCAGGGGCACTTACTCATTTATCCAGGCACCGTGACTGTGGTACTCTTCTAATATTTTTTATCCATGTACGCAATGAGCCAAAAGGGCTTTGATGGTGTTACCAGAGCCCCTCCCCATGCTGTAGCTTAACAAGCTGTACACTGAGCAGCAAGTGCTGAGGGACGGGGGTGAGACATGTAACCACCTGTGAAGCTACAGCACGAAGGTGGGGCTCTGGTAACACCCCCCCTGGGGTGGGTCCATTAGCAAAATTTTTAAAGTTTATTTTAGAAAAAGGGAGGAAAATTATCAAAGTAACTGTGCTTGGATATATGAGTAAGTGTCCATAGTTTATCATGTTTGATTTTGATGGTAAATTTCCTTTAATAGAGGACCAAACATCATAATCGTCTATTACCGAAGAATTTCCTAATAGGATATTTAAAAATGGGTTTCCTAACCCAGTCACTGCAATAAATAAGCAATGAAGATCAAGTGTGTTCATTCAATAACAGATCCAAATTAGAGGCAGTGTTTACCCTGTAAAGTTGGTTCTGATCCGAGACCCCCCATCATGACGCTGTTGACGTTCCACATGCCTGGAATGAAGCATTTCTTCTGCTCTCTAAGATCAGCCATCATTTTGTTCCGTTGCCTGTAGAAAATTCTTACAATATTTGTTATTAGCACCATGTACTCAATGATTTTTCTATGAAAGAAATAAATGCAGTCCTCTTATGAACCCCCCACTGTATCTGGAAAATTAATTTGGCAAGGGGAATACAAAAGGGAAAACAATAAGAACGCTACAATCTAAAAGCTTTCCCTTGTTCCTCAGGGGTTTTTAATTAACACAAAGTACAAATGTTCTGAACAATCTCAGCCCTCTGGATGTATTAAAAAATAAAAACCTTTCAGCTGCTGCTGATAAAGTGTTCCCATCTGATTAGTAAAGACGCGTGGTATAAATAATATTACTCCTGCAGGATAAATCAATCTGCCTTTGAAAACTAAACATTAAAAAATCACAATCCCAGTAGTCAACCATCAACGATTTGACTGAGTCTGTAAAAGACGAGGCATTAAAAATAATGCTTCTGGGGTATCACATTTTCTCAATAGTCCATTCACACTGATATTTCTTTATTCCCTTTAGAAAAAGGAAATCCTAAGGTCAGTTTTAACGATAACCCGTTGTACATGTACTTAAGTTCAGAAATGTAAACCAGATACTGACACATATTCTTTATTCTTCATCTGTTTTTATATCTCATTGATTGTGGATTATAAAGCTGTAGGCACATAACTGAGTACACAGCATGAAAGGGGGATTCTAGGAATCACTGGAGATGATCTATCTTCAGGATAGACCATCAGATCATGGAAGGCCAACCACCTGCCCCTGCATCGATCAGAGTACAAGGACCCAGGAGCTGCTGGCGCCATCATTGTAGATGCAGCTCTAAGTTAAAGGGATTGGTCACTTTACCTCATGTTTTCTGCAATGTGTCTGTAATTGTGGGGGGCAGGATATTAGGTAATTTACCAAAATACATCTATTAAAAGTACTGTAGCTCTTTCTTGATATGTAAAGTGAAGCCTCCTGTCATTTACCATATCAGACAGGCATTCCTGTCCATAAAATGGCCGCAGATGGAGGATCATGTGTCCATGAACAATCGCCCTGCCAGGACCTTAAGACAGTATTCATGAATATAAGATCAATCATTAGGTCCTGGCAGAGCTTGTGCATCGACAGTTAGAGATGACATGACCCTCCATCTGCGGCCATTTAATGGACAGGAATGTCTGGCTTCTGATGTAAAAGACAGGAGGCATCACTTTGTATATCAAAAAACTGCATATTAAAAAATGACCTAATATCCTGCCCCCGCCCCCCACTTATACACACATAACAAATAATATGAGGTAAAATCGCTAACTCCTTAAAGCCACTACAGAGACATGGAGCCAACTGATTCTATTCCTACGTGCTCTGTTTAATGGAGCATTGTACATTTTAGGATAGACCATTAATAGTGATTCCAGCCAAACCTTTATTAGTATATCCTCAACTATGGGGCACATCTACTTGGAAATTTGGAAAATGCACTAAAATTGCTATTTTCGTGTATAATACTGCGTGCAGCGTTTCACTAAGATTGTGCGCCAGAAATCATGAATCGCTTCCCCACATTGGCCCGACAGAGTTCACCATTTTTTTGTGGTGCACCTTTAACATAGGGCATGCGACACAATTTGCAAGTTAAATGTGGCGCACGGTCCGAATAAGTCAGAACAACAGCAGGCCCTCTAATTTGTGTCTCATGGAGGCTTATGCAGCTGTACCACCAAAGGGTTGTGTACGACACAATAGTGGGGCAGACACTTCTTAAATACCTGTGTAAGCCGTTTTGTCTTTGAAGAAGGTGTCAGGATCAGTGGTAGTGGATCCTCTGTACTGCCGCGGACAATGACGTAAGCCAACACCTGGGACCGGAGTTTTCACCAGAAGCCGCCGCAAAGCAGGTTGGACTTGTTGCAGTGTGGTACCACCAAGTCATTCCAAAGGTGTGACTTTTTCCGCGGCAGTCGCCACGACGATGTACAGACGTGCAGGCTGGCTGGGGCACACGGAGGTACATGGGTGCTCCTGCGACCTGAGATATGGGTCGCAGGGGCACCCATGACAGAAGGTCCACGGTCTGACAAAAGTGTGGCGCAAAGCCCTTAGTAAATGTGCCCCTATGAGTTTCAAGTTTTATAACAGAAGTGATGCTTTACATTATAATCTTATAACAAGCTTATCTCTTATTTATTGTGAAAGTAAGGAAACTAGCAGCCTAAAACTACACATAGTATTCACTTTGAATCTAATATACTGTACCAAGATTTCAAATCTCAAACCTTTTTTGCTCTTCTGCCTTAAGTTTTGCTGCCATATTTGCCTGTTCTTCATCTTCAGAATCACTATTGTACAGATGATATATCACCTTTAAGTAATCCAGATCCTTTTAAAGAAAGAGAAAAAGTACATTTACTTTCACAAACCGGATTTCACAGACCAAGCACAGTGTCAGGGAAATGAGCCCTTGCATCATAGTGAAATATGATAAAAGGAAGTATGGACTATGATGCAAGGAGTCCCATCCCCCCAACACTGTGTTTGGTCCGTGAAATCTGGCCAGCACACAGTCTGTTTTTTGACAGTCATGTGGCACCAGAATCAGTTTTGCTTCTTTCATGTTTTTTTTTGTTTTAGTTTTCAATAGAGTTTACTATAGATACTGATCTTTACTGCTGTATGTTGAGATATGACAATTCCAAACAGTGCAAGTGTTGGTTTTGTATCACGGGCTACAGTTCTACTTAGATAGCTTTTATTCATAATCGTCATCATACCTGGGTGGATATATATTTCATGTAGTCATCGGTGTTAACAATGGACTTCCACCAAACAAGCCAAGAATTGCATATTCTGGAAGCATCTTTATCAGGAGATATGTGTTGGATCCCACTTAATACCGAAAAATAAGGAAAATTTTGAAACATTTTCCATGGAATGAAGGATAAACACATACCAACAAAATATACCGGTGGCCAGCTCGTTAGTATCACATAGCTTTGATTACACTGCTATAACGAGCTGCTCACCTGTGTAACATCACATGACCATGGATTTATCTACAGGAAGTAAACTACGAAGCTTCCTATTGCATGGCAGCAAGAAGACAGCAAGCAAAGATCTAGAAAACCTTGAAGAGTTGATATAGAATGTATATTGGAAAATTTTATAACTTTTCATTACACAAACAATATCAATTATTTGCTGAAATGTGCTTAAAGGGAACCCGTCACATTTTTCACTAATATAAGTAGTGACAGGTTCCCATAGAGCCCTAGTAACTATCTGACACCCTTCTTTTAGCTAAAAATGATTCCCCTGAGATTCCCATATTTTCAACTTTATAGTTTTACCTGGTATCGAAGCGTGGCTACAGCGAGTCGAGGTGGGCGTGGCCTTCTCGGGCTGAATCCAGCAGCTCCTCTACATCCTATCTCTGTATTCAGCTATAATGTCATGTGACCAGGGTGACATCATCGCAGGTCCTACTGCTTTTGTAGCATTGGAAACTGTACACTAAGCATATATCTCATGAAATCACAGCATTTTTTATCACATAAAATCACTGCAGCCTGCATGGAGAGGACTAGGAGTCCATAGAAGCTGCTGTGATTGTTTTATGTGGTCAGATATGTACATGGGGTATAGTTTGCGAATATTAAGTAGCTTAAGGACTTTTGATGGTGTCACCCTGGTCACATGACATTAGGCCAAGACTCCTCGACTCGCTCCAAAGCTGCATAGATACCAGGCAAGATTATAACTCTGATTTTATAGGGATCGGAGGGAAACTACTTTTAGCTACAAGCAGGAGGTCAGATAGTTACTAGAGCTCTATAGGAACCTGCCACTGCATGTATTTGTGAAAATAGTGGTGACGGGTTCCCTTTAAAGTAGAAAACCCCTTTAAGTTTTGTCCTAAATGTATAATGAGAAAAAGGCTTGACAATCACTTCTACAAGCAAAGGAGATGCACAGGCAAGTTTGGTAAAATATGGAACTATAAGTGCAATTCTCCAGCCTGTACACTGTGCGCTACATGTTGAGGGGCAACCATCTTCAAGAGAAAGCTTTTAAGTAAAACTTTACCTTTCAAACATATCAGTGGAAACAAGAGAGTCCAGTTCCTTGTTAATAACACGTTGATTTTTCTTTTTTGTCAGGGTGGAGGAAGCAGAACATAGGGAGATATCCACTTTTGTTGCATAGGGTTCAAAGTCTAAATCCTTAAACATGAAATATAAAATGAGTCAGACAGGTTTGGCATCACAGAGACAATAGCATGGAGGTGAAGGCATAGAACTGTCAAGAACTGTCATAGAACTGACCCCTTGTATCACATAAAACAATGATGTTTGGACTCCCTTTTCTGGAACAGTGTTTGCCTTGTAAAATGCGGACACAACCTGTGTAACATCTGTTTCAGTATCATCCTCAGTCTGTGATGTGGGACTGAGGAGGCGCTGATTTTATCTCTGTGCCTTGCTTGTATTCTGTAGTGTGAACACAAATCTGTTTGTATTGTTTTGTCCTTGTGTCTGTGTTTTGCACATGTTTTTGCCATCTAATTGTTCTGTACTGCCTAGGATATGTGAGGCAAACAGGTAGGGCCTTTGGTGGGTTCAGTGTCATGGCTCACTGTCTGTTTCCCCTCATTACTTCCTATTAGAGAGCATGTTTATGTGCTGTAGTCCTAACATTACCTCTGAAGTCCTATTAATAGTGAAAGAAGAAAGTTCCTTTTCTGCACCTAGAGTGAATATATAATAATCATAAGTAGAGCTGAACGGACACAAACTTTGAGTTCGGTTCCGGGTGCATATAGAAATGTAAATATAAGTTGCTGTTAAGAAATGACATTTATTTTCTGATATTAACATATGAAATACCTGCTCAAACTTCAGGTGATCTGCTGAAATGTTCTTAGTGAGTTCAGTATAAACTTCTTGGAGTTCTTGCCCAACATACAAGTTTTTGTCCAACTTCTTCACACTTGCCGTCTCAATCTGAAATGGAAAATGAATTAAATATTTGGATTTTTTTTAAAGCATAACCGTAAAGTTATAATTATTTTATCAAATTATTTTATGTGATTCCCCCTTTAAAAACAAACAGCATATGCCTACTTTGTGATGCTCGTCCTTTTTTTCCCAAAGTTATGGCATTTTCTGTTATGAAAGTGTTTGACAAAAATCTTTCTCAGAGGTGAAGAGGGCGGAGACTAATGTCTGTCAGTCTATACCCTCAAGCTGAGGCCAGTTAGCTTGCCTACAGATACCATGATACCTTATGTTCTCTCTCAAAGTAATTTAGCATTAAATCCATTTAGTTTCCCACAAGTAAATCCACTGAACATGTACATTGCACATACAGGATGTATATGGTGACAGCTTTGCCATCACATGGAGGAGCAGGAAACTTATAATAAGTGGTAGAAATCATAAGTAAAACAGTTACATGAAGTCTATAGCCTGTGCTGTGTGAGCACTAAGGCTTAATAGCTTATCTGCACAGAACTGATACTGCCAATAACAAGGTGGGGGAAGGCCTTCAGCATTAAGAGAGGAGAGACAGAGTAAGTTCTGCAGAATCACAGACTGGGATGGAGGGGCTGATAAAGAGAAACTGTGGAGATCTTGTACCTCACTATTCTGTGCAGGAGACATCTGCATTCACACACCCAGCCCTATTTCATACACAGAAAGCTCTGTCCTCCTTCTCTGAGAGCAGGGAGCTCCTCCCCTCCAGAGAAATCGTCTGATAAACATCAGATAAGCAAATCTACGTACTCCAGGGCTTATCAGCAGAGGGAGAGGAAGCAGCTATTGCAGCTTTGAGGTAATCTAAGGGGGATAGCAAAGAAACTACTGGATATAGGTAACAAAGATAATAGGCAAAGTTGTTTTACATCCCAAGAGCTATTGATTTGTGAAAAAAACTTTACAGTTACTCTTTACGTAATGAATTCAAATGAATGGTTCTTGGTTTCCAAAGCTAGGAAATGATGGGGTCAGATTTATAAAAAGTGTGTTTTCCCATGAAACTAGTTAGGCCCTATCCACAGGTGGGGGTCGTCTGCTCCATACGACATCTCAGGGGCCTAATTTTTTCCTGGGAAAACCCCTTGAACCCCTTACCAGCGTACGCCGTAGTAGTGTGGCACGCGTCGGGTCCCGGTGCATAGAGAGGGCTCATGGAGTCTTGCAGCAAAGACTTACCGGTAACACCCGCGATCGGTGCTATGTCGTCGATCGCTGCCGCAACGCATCTTGGCGAGGATCATCACTCCCTGTGACATCATCGGGAAGCTGCAATCCGTCGCCATGATAGCATCGGGTCTTCCGAAGACTTGAGGCTGTCTCGTTTTAACCATTTTATTACAATGTGCTATCAGCACATTGTAATGAATGAGTAGGAAAATCCCCATATACTGCCTTACTGTAGTATGGCAGTATACGATAGGATTGATCAGACTACCTAAAATTAAAGTACCTTAGGGAGTCTGAAAAATAAGTAAAAATAAAAAAAAGTTTAAAAAAAATTTATAATTAAAAAAACTAAAAATTCAAATCACCCCCCCCCCTTTCCCTAGAACAGATATAAATATAATTAAACAGTAAAAATCAAACACATTAGATATTGTCGCATGCGTGTTTATATCTTACAGTAATCTCTGACTACTATTTTAGAGGAGAGCTGTTCTTGGTAGAAGTATCCACCAGTGCGATGGCACTTTATTCTTCTTAAATAACAAATTTTCTTGACAGCATTAATGTTTGATGAAGACATTGATGGTCAAAATGTCAAATCTGCAGCAAATAAACAGCTGGAAATATTCTCTTGGGTAGACATTTTAGAAGTTTCTGTAAGCAAAACTGTTCTAGTTTCTAATGGCAACCAATATAGTGCTCAGCTTTCATTTTTTCCACAGCAATTTATAAATTGAAAGCTGAGTTCTGATTCGTTGTCATAAGCAACTAGAACAGTTTTGCCCTCAGTCACTGCTGATAAATCTCCTCAAGTCTATATTATAGGCTAATTTATGTAGAATATATTTTTATATGAACAAAATGATTACTAGCAGTACATAGGTATAATGGGCAACATTTATTATTGCTTCTTGTCTTATAAATGGTCTTTGTTGTGTTGTCACCAATTTTTGAATTGTGTAATTTAACATGTGTGCTCAATTTACTCCCCTGCTTTGGGTAGAGTTTGTTGCACATTGGGGCACATTTACTTACCCATCCACAGGAGTTCCCAAAAGTGCATTGTCCGACGACAATGCACTGCGCCGCGATTCACTAACATTGTGCGAGATGATTTTTAATTTATAGTTTTCATTTTTGCAAATGGTTAAATAATTTCATTTATACTAATGGATGGGGTAAGTTTGAGAAGAACATACATGCGCCTCTGGGTGGATATTCAAGTGTATTTACAATGTACAAGTGTATATACAAGTCTATTTTCACAGTCACAGTTAACAAATTTGACTTGGTGTTGTGCCAAGATGCATCTAAAATAGGAAAATAAAACCCCACAAAGGGCAATGATAAAAGTCCTCCAAAATATCAGTCAGTTATGAGTCACCTGCCACTGCCTCAAGGATAAAGGAAGAGAAGTGGGTTGAACAATTGACACCTGAGTTTTGTGTCCGCAGGTCTGTGTTTGGGACATGTGTCCGTGTGCTTTTGGCATCACTACCGAACACAAATGAGCACAACAAGACATAAAATATACGGCACATCAGTGCAAGAAAAATGTGATACATAGAAAATGAAACCAGGTCAGCGGTTATTTAACTCTTAAAATCGGTTAGTGTTTTACTACTGCCACCTACAGGCAAGCAAAAAATGTTACAGTGTATCTGCTTCAGATAAATTTTATAATAAATAAATAGAATAACAAAAATATTTACATATATCGTAATGTCAGACTTCTCATGTCTATATTTAGGTATAATACTGGTATGGGTAATTTTCTCTTCAGTCATGCAGGTAAACAGGAATATTTTAAAGATCATACTATCATAATATCATACTATAAAACATACTATGTAGTGATGCAGAATATTACACCACCGTAAACTAAACACGTAGAAAAGCCACATGAATTTTCTACAACATACACTATTCTACAGGTTTCTAGAAAAGAATTTATCTCTTGAAATATACCATGATTTTTGGCTGAATGTGACAAAAAAAAAAAATCAGAAACATAGGTGCAGTAAAGGCCCTGTGCATAATTATGGGTCCCCAAATACAATCTTCAAACTCTATGGACCTGTAATAGTATTGTGTGCATGGAGCCTGAGCTTCAGTCACATGAATAATACATGGGGACAATGGGGCTCATTTACTAAGGGTCCGTGGACCGCACTTTAGTCGGGTATTCCGACGATTCCCAATTTGAGCCGCATTTAAAAGGGGTTTGTGTCGCACCCAATCGGATTTGGCGCATCTTGGCACCGGCAACACAAATCGAGGGGGGAGGGGGGGGAATTTAACTTTTAAATTGTGTCGCAAGACATGCACTTAGATACACCGGGAAGAAGATGGTGAACTCCGGCAGACCTGAGCGGGGAGCGACGCATGCAGGATATCGGGCGCACGATCTACATGGATCACGGCACAGTGCATCATCGTCGGACAGTTAATATCAGGGATCGCGACTCGGACAGGTAAGTAAATGTGCCCCATTATATGAATGTGTTAATGTTTATGTTTCTTGGTCCAGAAAATTAAAGGGGGTCTCCGGTCACTATATGTTTTTTTTTTTTTTTTTAACTAACCAGTTCTTTTACATATATTAGAGTTGCACACCCTTACCTCATCACCCTGGGCTGTATACTTTCTTTTCCTTCACTTGTCACTTCACAGCTGCAGCTGCATAACTCCAAGATGGCTGCCCCCATTCTGCTTAAATACTACATCTCCCACAATCCCCCTGGTCAGCACAGCTTCTTCATACAGAGGAAAGTGCAGCCACACCCCCACAGCAGGGAACAAGGAGCTGACTGCACATGTCAGACCAAAGAGCAGAGACAGTATACAGGTCGTTTCTATGGAAACGAAGTGTAGCAGGAGCTGGCAGTGCACAGGAATGACTTTGATTTCATGAAAAGGGGGCAGAAGATTTAATGACACTGAATTAGTAAAGTGATAAGTGTGTGGAGATAAGGTATAGTGAGGTCAATCTTTGTCACCGGAGAACCCCTTTAAGTTTTAAATAGTAACCGTCATTTAAGATCATTTTTGATATTGTGGAGAGGGGGAAGTTGTGAACATTGTTCTAATATTAACATTTGTTAACATTCCATTAACAAATTCTCCTTAGGCTAAGTTCACACCGCCGTATGGGGGACGTATATATGCCGTATATATACCTCCCCAGAGACGGCAATGGGCACATGGCGCTGTAAGGGTGCGGTGCTGCACACATACGGCACCTTACCATCCCGTAGACGAGAGAAAGATAGGACATGTCCTATCTTTCCCCGTAATACGGCACCGTTTACCATACATCGCTCCTCCTCTCCCGGGCTATAGTACGGCGGGTACATCATCGTGTCAATGTAACCTTAGTTTGTAAAGTAACAGGCTGTAAAGTGTTACCTCGTTACCCATTAGTTACAATGTTACTTCAATGTTGCTAGGGCAAATCTGTCTGAAGGATTGGAGACAGATCTCTCTCTTCTCTCCTGTTTTCTACACAGCTGAGAGTGTTAACCCTTTCTGCTCTCTCCCTGGCTGCAGTATGCTTTGAGCATATTTTTTAAACCTCAAACTGAAAGTGAAATCCTCACTACCAGAGTTGTTTAACCAAACACGGTGAGAGTAGATGTGAGCTCATGCAGCCTTCATAGACACACACTGTTACATGCTAGAATTTGCATCTCTATGGGAATAACTTAATTTTTTTTTGAAACAATGCAAAATTTGTTAGTAAAGTGTATAAGAAAAATGTTCACTACATCCTCCTATACACAATATAAACAAATTACTTCAAATGATTATTACGCTTTACCTTATTAAAAAGAACTAGAGTACTTACCTCTGATGTAAAATCATTATAGAGTGGAGGATATTTAGAAATTTCTGTGAAATCTGTATATACCCTATCGGAGGCCTGAACATCTGCTTTTCTTATTAGTGGCCTGTTTGGAATTTGTACATCAATTGTGAATGGCTGAGGATGGACATAGTTTTCTGTCTTTCTTTCTTCTTCTTGTTTTGGGATATTGTTTAAATCCTGGAATAAAGAATAAAATTCCAAGATTTTAATCTTGTATAAAAAAACTCACATGTATATGGCCACATTACAACTCTGCATATTTAGAACCATGGACAGAATCTTACTTTGAGAAAGTTTTCCTAAAACCATCGGACAACATCATGCGTGTAAGTCCGCATGTACCGTAACATATTTCTCCATGTTGCTGGCCGTTTTTGTTCCCATATATTTCTATGCCTTAGCCTGTGTATGAGACAAACTATTCTTGGCTGTGTCTGTGGCTCTGCCCTCCCGTAGACGTCTATGGGAATGTGAATAATACAGATGCCACACAGGTGTAACCCATATTTGCACATTGGTTACTAGGTAACACATGACATCTGTGGTTTGCAAGCCGAGGGGTAAAGAGCAAGGCCATGCAGGACATTACACATGAATTATATAATCTATAATAATACAAACTAAACTCACCCAATTACAGTTTGATAAATTAGTTCAGGTTAAGCCTGTAGATTTTTAAAATAAAAATCAAAACTCACACAAAAACAAAGAGATGGTACCCAACTCAATGATTCCGCACTACTCCTATTCTGATCCTTCCAGGGTCCTGCTGGACTCTTTTTTTTTTAGCTACACAGGAAATGGATACTCTGCCAATCACTGGTCGCAGACGTGGGTTGTCTCAGCCAGTTATTGGCTGAAGCGGCAGAACCATTTTAGAACCGCCTTAAAGGGGTATTCTAATCTGGGAATTGAATTTTCATGGGCCATATACATAAAATTCTTCAATTGGTTGTAATTAATAAAGGGTTCCTGTGTGAAGATAGTCCCTTAGAAACAAGATTGTTGTCCTTGGATACGACCACCAGTGATTGCACAAAGAAAGAAATAGTTTCTGTATATGAAATTATTTTCAGACAGGTACATTATTATTGATAAATTGCCATTGAAGAAATGTATATATGGCAGATTAACCCTTTAACATCAAACATTATATTTATAATGGTTGTAATTTTAAAAATGGTACACAATAAACTCCGGTTCCCCCATGAGTTGTCAGCCAAAGGTTCTAAAAATGCAGTCACTTTGAGCCACATTTTGGTAGTGTTCTGTTTAAAAGAGCCACTGTTTTATAGAGTTTGCAATAACAGTTTTTTTTATAGCTGTGTGCCACTCTGTGATAAACACATGCAGTGCCGGGGCAACACTACTGAGGAGCACACTCACACTGCAAGTAGGTCCCAAACATAGAGGTGCATTTGTAGTAATCATGTACCGTATATACTCGTGTATAAGCCGAGTTTTTCAGCACAAAAAATGTGCTGAAAAACGTCCCCTCGGCTTATACACGAGTCAATACTGACTAAAATTGACTAAAAAAATAATAAACTTATATACTCACCCTCCGGTGGCCCTGATGCGCAGCGCTGCTCCCCCGATGTCATTGCGGCTCCTCTTCTGGCTTTCCCCCGGCTGTTCTTTTCTTCTTCCCAGCGTGCTGGCGCCGCCATGCTCTTCTCGCGGGCGGCGCCTAGTATGACGTCAGCACGAGCGGCGCGTCATACTAGGCGCCGCCCGCGAAAGAACATGACGGCGCCCAGCAAGCTGAAGCAAAATAGGAGCCACGATGCCATCGGGGGAGCAGCGCTGCGCATCGGGGCGCACGGTGAGTATATAACTTTATTTTTTTATTCTGCTGGGGGCACGGCTGTATACTACTGGGGGCACGGCTCTATACTACTGGGGGCAGGCTGTGCTGTATACTACTGGGGGCAGGCTGTGCTGTATACTACTGGGGGCAGGCTGGGCTGTATACTACTGGGACTGGCTGGCTATATACTGGGGGGTCTGTGACCAATGCATTTCCCACCCTCGGCTTATACTCGAGTCAATAGGTTTTCCCAGTTTTTTGTGGTAAAATTAGGGGTCTCGGCTTATACTCGGGTCGGCTTATACTCGAGTATATACGGTAAGTTTTAGGCCAGTTTAATGCAGCAGTTTTTCATCCAATCTCTTGCATCAGTATTTGTAAGCCAAAACTCGAAGTGGACCCACTCCTGGACCCATTCCTGGCTTCGGCTTATGAATGAACCAAAATACTGCTGTGAGAAAGACACCAATGGTTATTCTAGTAATATAATTTTAAAAGTAGTTTTAGTATCTTCTTATATGATGTTCCATTAAGATTTAACTCCTACTTTTGACTAAAATATGTGAACGGGGTTTAGCCTTTGTTATGTTAGTTTGTATAATTTAACATTACAAATATATTTGGTTCCATATTTATACATAAGTTTTTCAATGTAAACAGTAAGTATGGGTAAATCCACCTTTAATAATGCTTCCATTTTTTGCCGTTTTGCAATATTTGTGTTTCCAGGGGCTGTAGCTCTTATTAAGGGAGGAATTTCATCTTTGGTACACGAGCTTTCTACTTGATAGGATGTCTGCAATATGGAGTCTTCTGTTAATCTATAAGATATAAACATCAGCAAGAAATCTTCACAATTAAAGCCAGGCATAAATGCAGAGAGTATTAAGGTTTAAAAAGTAAAACAAATATAAAATTACAAAGAAAATGGCAGCATACAGATCATTTTTTGTGATTAAAGGAGTATTCCTCCAAGTCCCAACTCTGAGAGCTACAGTCATTTACACAAACACAAATTGAATTCTCATTTACACTAGCAAGGATGAGAACTGATCGTTTATAAACACCATGCTGCGCACGCATTTACACCTTCAAAAATCCCTAACTTTTTCATTTTTCCTTGTACAGAGCTGTGTGAGGGCTTATTTTGTGCGTAACAAATTTTACTTTCCTGTGATGTTATTTATTATTCCATGCTGTGTACTGGGAAGCAGGAAAAATTTACAAATGTGGAAAAATTTAAAAAAAAAATGCATGTGCGTCACGTTCTTGTGGGCTCAGTTTTTACGACTTTCACTCTTCGCTCCAAATAACACCTCTACTTTATTCTTTGGTTCGGTACGATCGCGGTGATACCAAATCTAATTAAGTTTTATTGCGTTTTAATACATTTTCAAAAATTAAACGAAAGTGTACAAAAAAGGAAAAAACTATTTTGCCATCTTCTGACGCTAATAACTTTTTCATACTTTGGTGCACGGAGCTGTGTGAGGTGTCATTTTTTGCAAAATGAGCCAACGCTTTCATTGCTACCATTTTGAGGACTGTGCGACATTTTTTATTACATTTTTTATGTCATGTAAAAAGGTGTAAAAGTTACATTTTGGACATTTGGACGCCATTTCCCGTCTCGGAGGTCACCGCCGTCAATAACTGTTTTTATATTTTGATATATCGGGCATTTTGGGACACGGCGATACCTAATGTGTTCATGATTTTTACTGTTTATTATATTTTATATCAGTTGTAGGGAATGGGGGTGATTTGAACTTTTAATATTTTATTAATTTTTTCCATTTTTTAAACTTTTAACTCTACATTAACCCTAGATAGTCAGATCGTTCCTACCATATACTGCAATACAACTGTATTGCAGTATATGGCATTTCTGCACAGTATACGTTACAATGAGCCATTGGCAAGCACCGACCGCCGGTGTTAGCGATGAATCTTTGCTGCGATATGCAGCAAAGCCTATCTCTGTATGAAGAGGGCTCAGCCCGTGAGCCCTCTTCATACTCCCTTCATAGATCTGTGGCAGATATATCCGTCACAGAGCTTGAAGGGGTTAATATAGGCTAATGGAAAGTAAACAGCAGGAAAATAATAGCTACAGTAATCATACCTTGTACATTAAAGGGGCATTCCCACAAAGAAAAGATTCTTAAATATACTCAGGTTAACAAAATAATTAATTCTTAAATTCACTGTTATTAACAAAGACACAGCATTTCACAGATATAATTCCAACCTGTCTCTCCAATCAGTCTTGGTGTATACAATTTTGGTTGCCCCAGGATCAGAGTGTAAATTATCTGGCTTAGGGTCGGGCAGGACAGATTCTTCTCATGCATGAAAATCTTATCTTTTCTGCTCACTGCAGTCTCAGTGAACTCCAGCCCCTCTCGTCTACATTACAAGACGAGCTCACACAAACACATTTCC
Organism: Engystomops pustulosus; assembly: GCA_019512145.1. NCBI lineage: Eukaryota > Metazoa > Chordata > Amphibia > Anura > Leptodactylidae > Engystomops > Engystomops pustulosus. The sequence goes on along the minus strand of CM033644.1, from coordinate 153,818,976 downwards.
TACCAGCAAGCAGCAGTGTAAGGAAACGAAATCTACAAACTACAGGCAAGATAAGATCTTTATAGCTGGGGAAGGAGTTTAAGCAGAGCTGACAGTGTGTTTTATAGCTCAGAAGTAGCAGAGCTCTACTGTGTCATTGTGTGTTATATCCATCTCATGGATCTCATCTCTCATATCTGATCTGATCATCTCCCTTTTTTTATGTGTCAGATACTAGTACAATGTTCAAAAGCTAAATGAAAATGTAGATAAACCTGTACCCTGATAGTCTAATCTAATCTAGCCACTTTATCAGCACACAGCATCTCATAGCACAGAGGGATCATAATGGGGCCGATTTATCAAGCTGTCTGAAAGACAGAATATTCCTAGTTGCCCATGGCAACCAGTCACAGCTCAGCTTTCATTTTACCAGTGCTCATGAATATTTAAAAAGGGAGCTGTGATTGGTTGTCATGGGCAACTAGAAATATTCTGACTTTCAGACAGCTCGATAAATCTGCCCCATTGTGTCTGCTTAGAGAGTCCCCGCCCAATCGCTCACCATGCCCCCTTTAACCCGATACAATTGGGTTAAAAGTGGAGTGGTGTAGGGTGATTGACTGGCCTGCAGCTCCATATTACATATGCATGCGTGTGATTGGGAACAAACAACACGTGTTTTGCAATGTTTGCAAAACTTGTGGCTCTTATTACCGATCATAATTCCCTGTGAATTTGAATTGTGTTTCAAAACGCAATTCAAATGCCACGCATGAACAAGGCTTCAGGTCATGTTTCAATATTAAGATATTTGCATGCAGTTTTTGTAGGCAAAATTGGGTATAGATCATAAAAAGAGAAAAAGCAGTAGGTGATACTGCTTTTCTTTTTTCTTTTTTCACTAAGCTCCTGGTTTTGGATTCAAAAACTGCATGCAAAAACCAGAACCCAGACTGAGGGCAGTTTCACACTACTAAATTATGCATCATATTTTGTCCAGTTTCATGGACTGATCTAAGTGTCCCAGATGGGACTCCTTGTATCGTAGTGATATGAATAACACATGGAGTTCCTTACTCTCTGCTATAATCACATATTTTAGAGCTGCTGGTAATTTGGTATTGCTGAAAACTCATTTTGTGCTGTGTTTTTCTTTTTATTCCAGATACTTTACCAATAAATGGTGATAGTTTAGTTGGATGGCAAGTCGCCTGAGTATTTCTGGATACAAAATGGATGCAAATATGTGACCTACTTATTGTCAAGGGAAATAAAAGTTGACATTTCTCAAAACTGACCTAGAAACACATTCATAAAATCATACAGGGATCACCTTTAATTTGAAGAAAAAATTACCTTTGAAGATCATCTTCTACTGGATTTCCCATGACTTTTGTGGCTTCTGCTGCACCAATAATCTCTGGACATTCTGTTGCACGTTTCCTAAAGGTTATTTTCAGTTCATCAGCCAAGAGGTCACCGGTCCTCAGATTAGGGCAGGATACTGACTTCTATATTAATACAATGTATTGTACAATGTAATTATGATTATGATAACCCTTTCCCTATGTATGAGATACAGTATGCCCTGGATTCTAGGAGCCATAACTTTGGATCCCTGGCACAAGGAATGTCAGGGTTTTTTTCTACGTCTGAAAGAAGAGAATCTCCTGTGTTTTCTAGGTGCCAGGGATATTCACCTTCAAGTGACAATTACGGTGCAAATTTTAATATATAAAAAAATCATTCCAAATGCATTTTAACAGTTAATATATCTGGTTCCCTGGCACCTATAAACAATCCTAGATTCATATAAAATACGCTCTCTGATTCTCATATATTACGTGATTGTTTTTTACGTAAATTGAGCAAGAGAATGATTATTCATTCCTCTTCGCCTAATGTCTATATATTAAAGGACATTGACCACCAGGATCAAGGATTGTAAACCAAGGACACTGACATACAGATGTGTGCTCCCTCTGGAAGGATCTGCTTTTATTTTATCTTCTTATGCCTTGGCTTTTACAAAAAAAAAAGACTTTTAAAATTATGTAAATGAGCCTGAGGGGCTCCAGGCTCCATTAACACCTATGGAGAAGCATGGAGCCCCTCAGGCTCATTTGCATCAATTTTAAAGCATTGCTTTTCGAAAAAAAAAAAACAAGGGCATAAGAAGCATAAAGAAGAATTGATCCTGCCAGGGGGGCACACACCAATATGTCAGTGCGCTTGGTTTACAATGCTTGATCCTGGTGGTAGATATCCTTTAACAATGCAACCCAGAACTTATAGTTAAAAGTTATATATAAAACATGAAAAGCACACAAACATTCCTGAATAAGGTTTTTATTTCACACTATCCCACCATCCAAACACGTTATGGCGTATGGCGTTTTTATGAACAGCGGAAGGTTCCGTTATTGCGCTGCTAATACAATGGCACCTGTATCACACATATAACCACGTAAATTTATCATTCCGTTTGCTGCATATTTTGGTCAACACACACATGTGGGTTATGTATAAACTCCTCACATCTTACTTTTATTCTTTATATAAGTAGTCTGGATTTGTACATATTTTAGAGGAAATGTATTTTCATGTAATTTTGGCATTTTTTCACTGTTTGCTACAAAGCTGCATAAAGGCGGTTACGTTATACGTTATTTTTGTGAACATTGTGTTATCTGGAAAAAAAGATTTTTACAGAATAGGAGCTTTTTATTTAGTGTGTTATGCATATTTGGTCCTATTGTACTGCGTGGCAGTCTCTGCTAGCTTTATTGGAGGCTAGCAGTTTATCACTGCTAAAAATGGGGTAGCGCTACGAGCTGCTTATTTTAGTAAGCAGCTCCTAGTGCCTTTTTTAATGGTGACAGTTCCTCTTTAAAGCTACCCATGTCTATAAACTCCTAAATGCAATTTTGAAAATGAGGCAAGTGTCTGCTTTCAAAAAAATATATGGTTTGTTGGGGTTTAGTATAATTCTTTATGCTTTAATTTTCGGCAGAGCGTAACGATCATGGCATCGGGCCCTGGTACAGATGGGCCCGCACAAGAAGAAAGGGTGTATGTACTGCATATGTGAGTAATAATATGTAATGGATGTGTGTATTTGTAATTAAATGAGTATACGGTATGTGGGGCTAGTTGTACTATGTATGTTTACGTGAGTATGTATCATATGTGTGTATAGTAGATACATTTTTTTTTATTTATTTTTGTGTTTCCATTTTTCACTCCCCACCTTCAGAAATCAATACCTTTTTTTATTTTTCCATGTACTGTACAGATTTTTCTGTGTAAGGGTTTATTTTTTGTGTAAGGAATTGTACTTTAAAGTGACATTATCTTACATTCCATGCCGTGTACTGGGAAGTGGGAAAAAAAAATCAAATGCAGTAAAAATGGTGAAAAAAAACTTTCCTATGGACTTGGCTTCATAGCTTTTATTTTGCACTCCAAATGATTTGAGTTGTTGTTGTTGTGATCACGGGAATATCAAATTTGTACAGATGTTAATGTCTTTCAGTACACTTAAATAATTAGAACCTTATGTACGAAAAAAAATGTATTTGTTTCATCATCTTCTGGCACTAACTTTTTCATACTGAGGTGTATGGAACTGTGTGAGATAAAGCTGGTGGGTTTTTTTTGCAACCATTCTGGGGACTGTATATGCTTTATGGTTTACGATGGGAATAACCACTTATTATATTTTCATAGATCTGGACTTTTGGGACGAACAATACCTAACATAACTTTTAAGTAGTAGTAGTAACAATAGTCACTATTAGGGTTGAGGGGGGCCCCATTACAGATTTTGCCCCGGGGCCCAGTGGACTCTTGTTAGGCCACTGAATTTAAGTTATATTTGAACATGACTGATTCTGTGCAGCGCTGCGTAATCTGTGTGCGCTATATAAATAAAGGAATTATTATTATTATTAATTATTATTTATTACATGTCAAAAAATTGTAGAAATTGCTCTGGCCAATAACGGAAAAAAATTTCCAGAATCGCCTGGCAGGGGAAGGGTTAAAGGTATGCTTCATCAAACTCCATATTATGTATGTAGTATCTCCTAGATACATTGCATCTTTGACTCTGAGTTCCTGAAAAACGTAGTACAATCTAAGGAGTCTACATCTACGTATCTGCATATTGAGGAAGAAACATTAGAAAATAGTAGAACAAACCTTCAGATATGTGTGGCTTGTATGACACCTGGTGAGGCTTGTGTCATAGTGTGCATCATGTAAAAATGGACAAGGGGTGGTTACTGCTTCACCTGTGTGGAAACAAGCAGCGTTAACAGTGGTTATAATGCACATTGTGTCCCGTCATACAAATGAATATTGTACCTAGCACCATTGATCATGTAAGGAATTTATGTAAGGAGTGGCCGTACTTGGCACAGAACACAACTCCGGACCAAAGATGGATGGATATAGTACACTTTGCACACAGGTAAGTACATATTTACATACAGCAGTACAGCTTTACATATTGAATATTAAAGGGGTATTCCCATCTGATTTAATTTAAAGTGTAACCGTCATTTCAAAAAACTTTTGATATGTTGTAGGACAGGTAATTTTAAGCACTTTTGCAATTGGATTAGTTACCCGAATCTTGCTCCTTCCTCTTGTACTCTGCAGACTTCCCCTAGATGTCAGCAATCTCACATATGTCTGTTACTATGGACATTCCGTCTTCAGAAAGAAGCTGAGACTACGGAGGGAGAGACACGCCCCCAGCTCTCTCCCTGCTCACAGCTGATTACCTCGTAGCTCAGTGCTGTAGTACTCATATGTCACTACTCCAGCACTGTCATGTGCAGGGAGAAGCCATCACTAATGTAGTGACCAAACACCTACACTTATCTCTCCTCAGCTTCCCCTACACTTGTGTATAAGCAAATAATCCACACAGACAGAAACTGCAGCTCCCCCTCCCCAATCACCTCACACAAGGAAGTGGCAGGAGACACTCTCCAAGTCTTCATGCTGTCCTGTCATGTGCTGTGCTGGAGTATTACTTAGATAGATAGGTACATAGCTAGATAGATATGAGGTAGATGTAACATAGATAGGATATACACAGATAGACAGATAGATAGATAGATTTTTGCTCAGAATGACGGTTACACTTGGCAGATGGATTAAATAAAATGTGAATGTCCAGTTTGGAATACCTCTTTACTGATACTTACATTGGAAATGTTTAAAGGTGTAGTCTTCTTGTCTGGGAATCAATGTATACACCATTTCTAAGTCCAGTTGCTTTATGTTTGCAAGCTGCAAGAATTTAACAATACATGTTGTAATTTCAATGAAATTAAAGTAACAGCTTCCAATTAAATTGTAAAAATAATTATGAAAGTTATTAGTCACAGGTAATTATGAACATATGTGTTACTTATATTTTATTCCACTTTACTTTATATTGCTGAATGAGTGAGTCTTATGGTTCACCATGTGGTTGATAGCCCTGAACCTGATTTTCCATTTAAGTGTAAATGTTTGACCCTTAATAATATGTAAGATAATTATGGCTCAATGTTTCCTGATTGCCATGGTCCCATGGACCACATAAGTAACTAAATACAATATTACTATTATGTCTATTAGAGAGTTAAATGATTAAAGGTTCATATACCCAGCAGAAAACATTATACTTTTTATATGTTTAATAGAGAAAGCTATAGAGACAGACTGATAATGATACATAGACAGGATAGATAATGTGATTGATAGGTAGACATAGAGTTACCTGGATCAGGTCTGTTTCTCTCTTCTCTTTATGTACTGTCACCTCAGGTCTGACCAGTCTTAGGAAATATTCCATAGTAAAATTATCTCTGCGCTTTATATATTGATGTTTCTTCTTACTTGCATTCTTATGAGCAAATAAAGTCTCCTTGGTGTCATCATGCAGTAGATATTTCTCTTCTAATGCCTTCATCTCAGGAATCAGATGGTGTTTGACTGAAAACACATTCATGCTAAACCAAAACAAAATCTTTGTAAGGATTTCAGAGGTCTCTTGAGGTCACAACTAGCCAACTAAAGCTACCAATCCATAGATGGCGCTGCACTATTGCATCTGATGACAACATAAACATCACCCACAATCTGTTGGGATAGTGATAGGCGATCCGGCTCTTCTTAGTGAGCTGGATTAATTGGTTCAGCTCACTAAAAAGGGCTGGCTCCTGGATGGCTCCCTATCTGTTTATGTTGTGAACAATTTTCTGTTGGTAAGCCATCCATCTCCACTCCACTTATAACCCGATTTTAGTTAGTTAAAAGGGGGAAGTTTACTCAATTATGCGCAGCTCGATGTGAACGAACCATCACTATGTTAGGCCACACAAACATTGTCTTAATCCAGTGCTATTCATTCTTTAACAGTTAGCACACAGGTACATTCATTTCAATGGGCCCATAAACGCAACCGTTTATACATCTTTGTGTAGGCCGGAGGGCTGAACCCCAAAATTGAGAGCAGATCTAAATTCTGCCCATTGTTGAATCTCAGACCTTACTATGGAAGTGTTGATGGACAGCATAAAGATGACAAGGTAGATATCTCTATGTCATCCTTATTTGTGGAACAGTAGCTAGTTGACCCTTTTAAAGGGTTAGGACAAGTTAGGCTAGGTTCATAATTATTATTATTATTATTATTATTATTAAGCCGTTTGTGTAAATCAGGCTTCTGTCCTGTATCCAGTGACAGCGGAGAGATAAAGGATCCCGATAAAATGTCTATTGACTATACTCTTCACAGAGTGGAATTATTAAGGGAAATATTCTCCAGGCATGGAAAGCTTTAATCATTAGCTTCCTTATCTGTCTGCAGTGGATGGGTCCCAGACGACTTTCAGTTACACTTCTCATTACAGGGGAAAGTAGTAGAGATATTAAAGGGGTTATCCGGGTTTAAAATCTTTTTTATGGCCGGGCTGGGGATTGCTATTTAAACATAATACACATGTACTTACCACCTCCGGTGCTGCCGATGTCCCGCGCCGGGGCCCGTCTTCTCCGTGCGCCGGTTTCAGTACAAGGGAAGGGAAACAAAAAAAACGACAACGGAAGAGGACGGCGCCTCGCGTGATAACGTAAAAGCAAGTTGGTGCCAAAAGTGGTGAGAGAATGGGTGCTCACCTGGTAACCACTTGTGGGTAAGCGGTAATAATTATCCAATAAGGGGAAGGTTTCTTGTTGTGGGTACGGTCAGTACAGTTTGTGGTTACTGCAGCAACTCCTAGGCTCTCTCAAGAACCGGTAGCCAAGGGCACCGTAGCGTAAATGGTATAGATTTAAGGAAAACAAGAGAGAGCCAAATGGGTGCCCTTGTAACCAAAAATAAGTAGAATGGTAAACGTGTGTGGCGTCTACAGAGGAAGAAGGGATAATTAGTGTGCAGTGGAGCTGTGTGACTTGCAGACTCTGTGCAGGACGTCCAGTTTTGGTCTGACGAAGGGGTCTCCCCGAAACGCGTTACCATTGGATCTTTTACTACCAATAAATATTGTGAATTTTGAAGATTCCATTCTACTTATTTTTGGTTACAAGCGCACCCATTTGGCTCTCTCTTGTTTTCCTTAAATCTATACCGGTTTCAGTACAAGGGCGCACAGGGAGCTCCCGGCCGGCCGGAAGCTCCCATGCGCACCATCTCCCAGCGCTTACAACGCTGAGAGATAGGGACGGATGGGAGGAGCCGTCCACATCGCGGACCAGAAGCTCCCTGTGCGCGGCTTCCGTGCCCCCGTCTGTTTACAGGGGCACGGATCGAAGTGACCGCGGCGCGGGACATCAGCGGCGCCGGAGGAGGTAAGCCCATGTTTATTATGTTTAACTAGCCCTCCCCAGCCCGGCCATAAAAATTTTTTTAAACCCGGATAACCCCTTTAACACAACAATCAGTGATATTCTTAGCATTTTACAGTAGGATATACTGGATTGGACGTACAATTTGGAGCAATCGAGTAACAGTTGTGCTTTGAACCGTGTAAGATTGGCTTCTTCAGAAAACACAGAGTGGGATTTGTTCTGCTCCATTTTGTGCAAGTAGAAAAAGAAGAGTTCCTCAGAGACAATGATGATATGGGAGATGAGATGCTTGTGAAGTCTACGCTTCTCATTTTGTGTTAATAATCCGGTGCACAAAACATCTGGAATATTGGCAGAGGCAACCTTTACCTCACCAAGAATGACGTCCTTCTGTAAGATTGAAATGATGGAATACAAGTTACAGATATGAGATTTCTATAAGTAAGGTAAAAAAAGGAGCACTAAACAATATACCGTAAACTATAAAATAATCTGCTAATATCATGGATACATATCTAAATGTTTTCAGGAGAAATTTAATAAGGGTTGTCCAGTCACAACAAGTTATCCCCTATTCTGTGGTAGGTCCTTGTACCCCATATGAATGGTGGGGCAGGTTGGACATTTGCACTGCCACTCCAATCACTCCAGTCTATGGACACTGTCTATTTTCACTTTGAATGGCTTTAAGTATGATAAGTAAGATAAGATTAACAAGTGATAACAGCGGCACACATATTTCTAGACTATATTTAGTTATCCCATGGATGAAAACTAGTAAGTCTCTCTACGGTTTAAAAGCCGGATAACATGGAACAGTCATCTCTGTTACTTAAAGGGGTTTTCCGAGGGTAAAAAAAACCTTTGGTGGTCAGGATGGGGTGGATTAAAAAAATAAACATGTACTTAAGTTTGCGGTCCCTACCAGTGTCCAACGCTGCATTCTCTAGGGTCGGTGCCCCGTGTAAGCAAACAGGGGCATGCATTCAGCTTCTGGCCGGCCAAAGTAGCCAGCCACATGACCCATCCCTATTCCCAGCGTTGTATAACGCAGAACGGGTGGGCATGGCCGGCCAAAAGCAGAATGCACTGCGGCTTCCATGTTTACACGGGACACGGACCGGAGAGATCGTAGCACTGGAGCCCGGGAGGGAGCATGGGGGGCATGGGAAGGCTATTTACTAGGGGGCATGGGCTAGATAGTTATATACTGGGTGATTTGGGCTGGCTGGCTATATACTGGGGGAATGTGCATGCTGGCTAAATACTGGGGGACAGAGGGCTGGCTAGCTGTATACTAGAGGGCATGGACTGGCTGTCTATATAGTTGGGGAATGTGCTGGCTGGCTACATACTGGGGATGAGGGGGCTGGCTATTTACTAGGGGAGAGAGGGCTGTCTAGCTATATACTAGAGGGAATGGGTGGACGGGCTGGATAGCTGTATACTGGGTGGAGGCTGTGACCAATGCATTTCCCACCCTAAACTTTTACTCGAGGAAATAGGATTTTCCAGTTTTTCTGTTAAAATTAGGTACCTCAGCTTGGATTATACTCAAGTATATATACTGTAATTACTAATGATTCCATTATTTTTTTGGGAGATAGGAGAAAAATTATATGCGCATGCTAATATTTGCAGAGCACTGAATCACAGCTTTTTTGGTCATACAAAGAATCATACCGTACATACAAATTTCTGCTGAACTTCTTTGGAGACAATAGATGCTGCTGAGATTTGATGTAAACGCCTTCTAATAATTTCACACAGAACATCTACAGAAACAGTACGCACATCCTTCATGAATGGAGCAATTGATGGTCCATATACCTCATCTGTAGAAACATTTATAGAATAAATTAGCTACATATTTTGCGTCTTAACACCTCTGCTGAGATTGAGCATGTTGAGCAACAGTCAGTGGGGCACATTTACTTACCCGGTCCCTGCGCAATCCCCAATCCATAATGCATGTGTCGCTTCCCTGATCAGGTCCGCTGGAGTTCACCATCTTCCTCCTGGTATATGTAAGTGCATGGCTTGCAACACAAATTGAATTGCTAAATCCCAGGAGTAGTCCGAATCCGTCGGATCGTCCGCCGACCTGCCCCCCGATTTGTGTAGCGTGAACCCCAGTGCGATTGCGACACAATACGATCGCGTGCAACACAATCCCCGGCGTGATCCCAGAAAAGTCGGGAAACCCGATGAAAATGTGGCCGCGGGACCCTTAGTAAATAAGCCTCAGTGTCTGACAATTTAGGCAGTGATACCCCTAGTGACCGTCAATTTGGTGTGTTTTCAGTGAGCTAATTTTTTTTTTTTTTTTTGAAATGAGGTAATTTACAAATATGGGACTTTCATATCACATGGATAGAAAAAGTTTGAAAGCTCAATGAATATTGAAGGTTAGTACAGCCATAAATCTGACACTTACCTTTAGATACATTGTATTCAACATTCTCTTTTTGGTTGATCTTTTTTTCTCTTAATTGTTTTTGCTCCTGACTGTTATCTGTAATAGAAGTAACAAAATATTGTATTTCAATGTTTTCATACAACAAGAATATGAAAGAATATTTGCATGAAATAATATTTTTGGAGCATTGCTTTTAAGAATCCTTATGTTATTCTACTTAAAAATGTACATGTATTAGAAAATTTAGAGCAAGATGTTACCAATTGCTGAAGAGTTATAAATTACAATTACAAATAATTCTTATACATTGGGGGAAACAACTACTTACTATAAAAAACACGTCAGAGGAGTATAATACTTGTTGTTTGAAAGGAGTTGGACACTTAACAATAAGGGTCCATTCACACGCGGTCTGCCCGCCGTGCGGGCATACCGCCGTGTGGTGGAGAGTGAGGAGGAGGTGACCCCTCCTCCCTCCATAGAGAATAGTGGCGCACGGCCGCACACACGCCATGAGATAGAGCATGCTCTATCTTTTTGCGGTGTGCGGGCCGGATCGGTGCCACACGTGTGGCACCGTATCTGCGCCGCTATTGCCATCTATGGGGACGCATGTACGTCCCCGCAGACGGCCATGTGAATGTGCCCTAAATTTGTTCCATTAGACATGTCTCTGCATGTATATGTACCTGTGTCTTGATAACTTCAGTATTTCCTTATTCTTAGGGTACATTCACACACGGTATGCCCGCCGTGCGGGCATACCACCGTGTACTGGAGAGGAGGAGGAGGTGACCCCTCCTCCCTCCATAGAAAAGAGCGGCTCACGGCGGCACACACGCCGAAAGATAGAGCAGGCTCTATCTTTTTGCGGTGTGCGGGCCGGATCGTTGTACATGGTCTTTTGTCGTCTATGGGGACGTACATGCAGCCGCAAATTTGCGGCCGCATGTACGTCCCCGCAGACGGCCATGTGAATAAGCCCTTACTAAGCTGCCCTCTGCATATATACACAACTTTCTCTCACTGCTCTAGGCCATCCTCTTGGCATCACCCACTGTTCCTCTCTTTTCACTGTCTGTCCTCACTGACAGAGACAGGAAGAGAGGAGGGAGGCAGGATGAGCCCCTTCTATTCATCAGAGGTCAGATATATAAACAAAGAATCAAGGAGTTTCTGGTACAAAAGAAAGTAGCAGCAATTCTGAATCACTTGATGAACATTAAAGGGGTTAGCCACTTTACCTCATGGTTCTTGTATGTGTGGGGGTCAGGATATTAGATAATTTACCAATATACATCTAGTAAAAGTTTTGCACCACTTTCTTTGTATGTAAAGTGAAGCCTCTTGTCTTTTACCTGATCAGCCAGACATTCCTGTCCATTAGATGGCCGCAGATGGAGGGTCATGTGACCTCTAGCTGTCTATAAACAATCGTCAGTACGAGATCACATGACCCTCCATCTGCAGCCATTAGTACAGGTAACAAATGCTTAACCACAGTCGGTTTTTATATTGAAATAGCTGTTGTGAACAGCGTCCTATTTCAGATATATCCCAATGGAGCCTGTATATATGGATGGTTAATCAAAATTTGCTACTGAGGAAGAAGCTGAGAAGAGGCTCAGAAACGCGTCTAGAATTTTGTCGTGAAATAAGGAGTGATAATTTATATTCTTAAGGATAAAAACTGCCAAGGAGAAGATCGGGTCTATTTTGCTCCAAAAAAAATTACTTTGTTTTCTAAATATTCCACGCTATATTTTATACATTTTTTAAAATATATTTTTAATTTTTATTGGCAGGGGAAGGCACTTGGGCCCTTCAGTGCCACCCTACCATATTGCCCTGTGATCTTATTTGTTGAACGTATCTGTGATTATTGTAACATTTGTGATATGTTATTATAGCCATCATTACACACTATAGGAATATTATCTAATTGTGGTGACTATTTATGTGTATATGTTTACGGTGAAATGTTTTAGGTTAAATAAATACTGTTTTGTATAGTGAGAGTTGCCCAGGTATGCCCAGTGCTGGAGCCGGCCCTGCCTATTAGCTATGGTTAATATAGTTAATAAAGGGGAGAATCGGTGGTAGATTTCCTTTAATATCAATTCTTAAAGGGGTTGTCCATGTGTAAAAAAAAAAATCTAGGATCCAGGCTGGGTAAGGCTTGTTTGTACAAAACATCATCCACTACAGTGAAAACAGTAGCAGCTTCGTTTCCGTATCCACATCTGTAACCAGACATGATACTAGACATAATGCGCTTTTCTCATGGTCCTTCACAATTTTTACATACAATTTAAAGGGAAAAACACTTGTGTCTGAAATCAGATATAAAATAACTTATTGGACCTGACAAAAAGGCACAAACCTTTCCTCTCAGATACAGTATGATCTATCTGCTTGGAGAATAGGGTGAGAGGTTGCAAAATGTCATTGTAATGCTCATACAGTTTCTTGGCGTCCATTTTTTCATTTGCTTTTGCTTTGTCCATAAATATTCGAGATTTTCATCACCTTTTACCATGTTACAGATCTATTCAGAGCAAAGTCTGTAAATAAAACAGAAAGAAAAATAACCATTATGTGATTTGTCATTTTAACTGTTCCTCCTGCCCACTAGTTTTCTTCATAGAATTCCTACTTAAGGACAAGTTCACACCTACATTAGGGTTTTCATTACACTCTCCGTTTTAGAAGGGTGTAAGAGTGATGGCACACGACCATAACTGGTCCATGAAAAACTGAGCAAGTGCTGGCCAGATTTCACAGATCAACAAAGTGCAGAGGACGACCTCCTAGCATCATAGTACTGTATAATGTAAAGAGTCCCTTCTTCAATGGAAAACTGTAATCATGATTCCCATCCTTGGGTACTGTTGTGGATCCATGAAATCCAGACAGAACTCAGTCCATTTTTGTACGGACCAACCGGCTTACTTTCAACTTCGTTCCCCATAGACTTTAATGTGCGGATGATTACCTTCCATTATGCTGCCATAATAATAATAACGCCTTTATTTATATAGCACACACAGATTATGCAGCGCTTGCAAAGTCCCTGTCCCCATGGGCTCACAAATCAACCTACCAGTATATTTTGGAGTGCGGGAGAAACCAGAGGACCTGGAGGAAACCCACGCAAACACAGAGAGAACATACAAACTCTTTGCAGATGTTGACCAAGGGACTTGAACCCAGGGCCCCAGCGCTGCAAGGCTGTAATGCTAATCACTAAGCCACTGTGCTGCCCTCGTTAAAAGCGTAAAAATTTGTATGGGCTGCTGCACTATCTCTTTCCGTTATTAATAATAATGTTACAGAAGCTGCCAAATGCAAGTGTGAAATAATTGGATACTTAAATGAGCATAAATTTAGTATAAGGGCTTGTTTTCTGCAGGACAAATTGTACTTCCCTATGGCATCATTTAATATTTTATACAATATTTTGTATCTACACTCACTGTGCAGTAAAAGTGACACATTGGGCGTTATTTATCATACGCTGGCGCTTGTGCGCGTGATATGCTGGCGCCCCCCAGCGCAGCCAGGTAGAAAGTTTGCTCGCTGCAGCTTGTGTAACCCACTCTACCACCAACCCAGCCCTTCATGCTCCCACGATGGCAGAGTGGGAAGCACTTCTGCCTTGCAGCGTTTGAGTTTGTATGTTCTCTCTGTGTTTGCATGGGCTTCCACTGCGTCCTCCGGTTTCCTCCCACACTCCAAAAACATACTGGTAGGTTGTTTAGATTGTGAGCCCCATTGGGTGCAGAGTCCGATTTGTCATGCTTTGTGCAGCGCTGCGTAATCTGTGTGCGTTATATAAATGAATAATTATTATTATTTCCATGGAGGTGGCATAAATGGAGAAGTAATCATTTGCGATTATTTCCGGGCTTCTACGCCAGTTTTCTGATAAATAACCCTCATCATCTTTATAACTCAGGTCAGGATGATAATGGAAATGCTAATTTTATCTAAGTTTTCTTATTCCTAAAAACTATTTTAATTCTTGGGGGGAAAAAAATCTTAATCATATTTCCACGCTTTTTTTTGGTGGTGGTGGTGGTGGGGGGGATAGCTGCTGCAAGTGTTGGAAATGTGTAATATAATATTTATAATATTAGCAGAGGGCTTTTACCTACCCCTGCACAGCAGCAACAAGAACATTTCTTCTAGTGTAGACTTATTGCTCAGTCCCAAAATAGTGAAGGGGAGAGGCAGAGATTTTAGCACAAGACGTGGAGTCATGTACTAAGGGGAAGCCGTATAGGGTGTATCCTTGTTACCATCCCGGTCTGCAGCCGTTCAGACACTTACCTGCGGTACAGTGCGGGGAGCCCGGGCCACTGCCAGGCCGGAAGGCAGAGCGGGTCACCAGCACCGGGACTACACTTACCTGCGGTACAGCGCTGGGAGCCCGGCCCACCGCCAGGCCGGGTCACTGCTCACCGGCACCGGGACAACACTTGTTGCCGAGAGACGCCTAACACACAGCGCAGGGGGAGGCGCGTCCCGGGCGCAGCATGAGGCCACACTACACATAGAGACTGCGGCTCCTGGTGTAGGAGTTGTCTGCCATGTGCATGTGGTAATGGACGCATCTTATCAAATGCCCTGGAACACCCTATCTGTGGGCACTGGGGGGCCCCTACTGTATACGAGCTCCTAGCACAGTCTCATCCCTGGCACTGACAGAAATGCCTTGTGCCAAATGTCTCAGCTTTTATGTCACATGTGTATTGTTATTGACACACATCACATAAATCTATTCTAGATCTAGTTTTGTTTTTTTACTTCCCAGTACACAGCATGGAAGTCACTATGAAGTGCAATTTGTTATGGAGAAAACAAACCCACATACAGGTCTGTACATGGAGAACTAAAAAAAAGTTACGGATGTAATATAATTGATTGCACTGTGGTCCATATGATAGCAGAGGGGACTCTAAGCAGACACTTTATGATTCCTCTGTGCTGTGAGATGCTAAGTGCTGACAATGTGGTTAGATTATCAGGGTACAGGTTTATCTACACTTTTATTTCGCTTCTGAACATTCTATTACTATCTGATACATAGAAAAAGAAATGAGACAGATCAGAGTCACAAAGATGGATATAAGACACAATGACATTCTCGGCACTGCTACATCTCAGCACTGCTATATCTATGTATTTTGTCTATGTGTGGGGGCACAATCTCACGGCTGCACACAGAGCAGTGCATAGGAGTCGCTGCATTGTATAGAAATATGATGCACAGGCATTTCCTCTGCTGACCGAACAGACGTGTCAGAACTGTATTAACTATTTTGGTCTATTCGGTCGGCAAAAGGAATGTCCATGCCTTATATTTTCACATAATCTAGGGACTCCTGTCCATCGCACTGTGTGCAGCCCTTGTAAAGTATGGCCTGTGTAAAGTATGGAGCTGCAGATTGCAGCAATCCTTGGTGTTGTGCTATAATTTACACACCACTGCTATGGTCCTTTACTCTGTATTATAAGTATACTAGCCGTTATATTCTTGTACACAGGGGGCAGCATTATAGTCGTTATATTCTTGTACATAGGGGGCAGCATTATAGTAGTTATATATTTGTACATAGGGGGCAGTATTATAGTAGTTATATATTTGTACATAGGGGGCAGTATTATAGTAGTTATATATTTGTACATAGGGGGCAGTATTATAGTAGTTATATTCTTGTACATAGGGGGCAGTATTATAGTATTTATATTCTTGTACATAGGGGGAAATATAGAAGTTATATTCTTGTACATAGGGGGCAGTATTATAATAGTAATGCTCTTGTACATAGGGGGCAGTATTATACTAGTTATAATCTTGTACAGAGGGGCAGTATTAGACTAGTTATATTCTTGTACATAGGAGGCAGTATTAGACTAGTTATATTCTTGTACATAGGGGGCAGTATTATAGTAGTTATATTCTTGTACATAGGGGGCAGTATTAGAGTAGTTATATTCTTGTACATAGGGGGCAGTATTATACTAGTTATATTCTTGTACATAGGGGGCAGTATTATAGTAGTTATATTCTTGTACATAGGGGGCAGTATTATAGTAGTTATATTCTTGTACATGGAGGCAATATTTTAGTAGTTATATTCTTGTACATAGGGGCCAGTATTATAGTAGTTATATTCTTGTACATAGGGGGCAGTATTATAGCAGTTATATTCTTGTACATAGGGGGCAGTATTATAGTAGTTACATTCCTGTACATAGGGGGCAGTATCATAGTAGTTATATTCTTGTACATAGTGATAGTGGTCCATAGACAGGACAGTAGGTTTGATACGTGATTTGTATACTGGCCAGTCTAGCGAGCCAATTATAAATAAGGTCCGAACAAGAAGAATGATTCTCAGATTCAAATTATAGGATGCTTTGATGCTGGATACATCATGGTTTGCGAAATCCTCTAAACGTTTTGGGGTATCTTACAACGTGACCCAGACATTGGGAAAATAGTAGGAGAGGCACCATCCATTACCTACCATAGGGGGAGAAACATAGGCAACAATTTGGTCCATAGCCATTTGACACCTGTCCAAAGATCTACTTGGCTTCCCAAACCACCAAACGGTACCTTTGAATGCAAAAGATGCCAAAATTGCAAATACATCCAGGAAGGGGCTAGCTTCCGAAGTTCTAATACTAATTTCCCGATCAAGAAATTCATCTCCTGCAGAACCACAGGAGTTATCTATCTACTTACTTGTAGATGCTCTATACAATATGTGGGGGGAAAAAAATTCGGGAGCTACACACTAGGATTGGGGAGCACATTAGAGACATAATTAATAACCAAGACACCCCCGTTGCCCGTCATGTCTGGGAATTTCACCAAGGACATCCAGAAGTGATTAGTATCCACGGTATCGAAGCCGTTGATCCTCTGCTGAGAGGTGAAGACTATGACAGAATTGTTTGTCAGAAAGAATCGCGCTGGATTTTCTCTCGGCACTGTCAAGCCACGAGGCTTCAATGACTTTGTACAAAAAATACTTGAACCCACTGTGTAATCCAATCCAATACTTTATATAAATCTTTGGATGACAAACATAGACATAAGGCATATAAATACTTCACCAGTTTCTGGCTCAATATGCTGAAGTCCACAATTAAAAGTCCACGCTATGTAAACCTGGTTCACTGAGACGCTGAACACCGGGCAGTTTGGGCAGCCATGCGACTGGGCAAAGTGGTGGTGGCACACCTCGGGGACCACCGCATAAACGGGCCCTGCCTACCTTGCACACAGTGCTTGCCGAGATGACAAAAAGCTCTTTTATCTTGAAAGATGGCAGAACCTAAGAAGTATTCATGTATGGCAAAGGTATTTAAGAAATGGAAGTGCATTTTTGTGTGCCACTTCACCCTAGCAAAATGATTGGCTTTGGACATCTAGAGGTGTCAGCTCGGGTATTGGATAGAGAGAGAAAGGGAGCGACAGTCACAGAACTGTGGAAGAGACTGGAAGAAGATTCCACCACATCAGTGTGAGAAAATAATAATGTCCTGTGGCCACAGATGTGCTGAAGTCATTCACTGTGCATAATGACATGCTCTTACCATCTTCAGACAGAATTTTTACAAGGTGTTTTGCTTTTGTTCTTGGGTTGATATACAACATTTTGGACCAAAGAACGTTCATCTCTGGGACACAGAACCCATCTCAATACCTTTTTGCTCTTGTACAGATTCTCTCTCCCCCACTGATGTCAGCTCAAAATCTGTGACCTTTGTGAAGGAGCAGGAGGGAGGTGTAGAGGATCACAAGTGGGGGCTGAGACCTTAGGAGTGAGCAGCACAGACAAGTCAAGTCTGGGACTTAAGAGGGTGCAAGGTAAGTTATAACACACAATTATATTTTAATGCAAACAATTAGAGAAAGTAGAAAAACATATTTGCAATGCAGCTATAACGGGCTCCTGCAACATGTCTTTAGTGAAAGCGAGGTCCCTGGGGACAGGTTCCCTTTAAACTTTCCCATGATGTTACACAAAGAAGCAGTGTGTTTTCAAATATATCCATAGGTGTGTCTCCAATAGGCCTCAGAAGTTTCCAATCATATGGGCTGTCCCAAGTTGTTTAAATGCACAGTATCCTTCGTGTATATAAACTTTTGACAGGAAGTCATAAAAATGCCTTAAAAAAAAAATCACCCCTGTATATATTTATTCTAGCATTTGACAAATAAATAATTTTGTCAAACCAAAAATGGCCTAAAAACAGGAAATGCTTATTCTGATTTCATGTCTCTTTATAGAGTGTATGTAAACTTCTGATTTCAAATATATAAATATATAGAGATGCAACAAATTTCTAAACTAATATCGCATATTTCTCATTTGTCACAAACAATGGCCATACAAATTCTGGTTTAAGACCTGGTCTCAACCGTCCGATGAGCAAGGTTGGTAATGGCGCTGATCAAATCACATGCATCAACCAAAAAGTATATAACATTTTATTTAATGGTTATTTCTAAATATACAAACATAAAAATGTGGTAACACAATATATCAACAATAAGAAAGAAAACGGATTTTATTCTTTCTTTGCTTAAAAAGCACCATGAAAATTTTCCAATTTTGGATTTAAAAACAAAATACATAGAATTTTCAGTTCCAGTCTTGTTTTACCATGAAAAATTGAAATGTAAGTGGGAGCTGGTTAACATATTTACTGTATTGAAATGAATGTTTAATGAGGTCTGTAAATTAAATAACCAGAATCGACAGTATTGCTATGTAATTTGGAACATGTATATTTTATGATTATAACGCTCAGTCAAATTATTTTTTTGGTCCTTGTGACAATTAGACTTTAAAAAGTTTAGGTCTCTACAACTTTCCAACAAACTCTTATGGTCTAAAAACTCATCTAGTTCTGCTCCCAACTGTGAAGTGGATATATAGTGGTCTAGACCACTATAGGCAAAACACACCAGGCAGAACAGATCTCTCGTCTGTCATCCTTATTTGTTAAAATACGTCAGTGTAAAGAAAATCTTAGCTGCTAACATAACTGGGTTAGGTCACAGTCACACCTCGTTTTGTCGTTCATTGTAAGGATACATCTGAAGTATCCTTACAACGGAGAGCATCAGCACCAGATCTCACACAGTGGGTTACATCCTCCAGTTAGGCACCTCTCCTGAAAGCACAAGAAGTAGTTAACATTGGCAGCAGAAAATCATCGGGGTGTCTCTTGTGTGACACAGCTGTGTATTTGTGGACAGTTACATCACTGTGAAAGCATATACAGCGTATGCTTGGAGAGGCCAGGGGTGGTTGCATACAGGGACACCCTGCCCCCATTAGCCATTATGGCTACATACTGCTCCTTCAAGCAGGATGATACCCGTGCAGTACAGTGTTTCCTGCAGGATGCAATGTATACTCAGCAGAACTTGGCAAGAGAAGATGACTGCATTTACCACAATCGGGGAGATTTATCATCAAGTTTCTGAGGTAAAACTGTTCTAGTTGCCCATGGAAACCAATCAGAGCTCAGCTTTAATTTTATAAACATCTGTGGGGAAATGAAAGCTGAGCTCCGATTGGTTGCCATGGGCAACTAGAATAGTTCTGTCCTAAAAGACTTATTATATGTTTTAGTGTATACGACAGGAAGTTTTCTGACATATATGCTGAACTTGTTAAAAAAAGAGATCTGAAAGCAGCCTTAGTAGAAATAATGGGGAACATTTACTTACCTGCCAGATCCAGAATGTCCGTCGGAATGCACGATCCACGTAGATCCTGCGCCCGATATCCTGCATGTGTCGCTCCCCGCTCAGGTCCGCCGGAGTTCACCTGCTTCTTCCCGCTGCATGTAAATACTTGGCTTGCGACACAAATTTGAGTTAAACTCTGTGCTTAGTCCAAATCCGCCGTATCGTTCGACGCCCATGCCCCCGATGTGTCACGTGAAAGCCGGCGCAATTGCGACAATCTGATTGCGTGCGACACAATCCCCGGTGCGATCCCCGAAAAGTCGGAAAACCCAATGAAAATGCGGCCGCGGGACCCTTAGTAAATAAGCCTAGTGTCTTTATGAAATCAGATGTCCTGTACTTACAGGCTCACCATATAAATAGGCCCCAACTGAGTTGATTTAGCCTCATGTAGATATTTCTGGTGCAATATCCAACCCCTTCTATGTGAGCTACTTGATGCATGCTATGCTTTAGTAGTCACAGACACTCCTCTGCTCTTAGGGGGCTGAAATGTGCTTCAGGATGAACCCCTAAATATCTTCTCAGATTTTATTCACCTGTGTACTTCCACCCAGACGCAATAGACATGCACATTTACCACTGAGGGAACAATAGACTTGTGTAAGTGCTGGTCAGGGAACTTTGTGGTCTTCTATGATAGTAGAGCGCAGGGGGAGTTTCCTTCCACTACAAAGCACTGCAGGACATATTTATGAACACTGGCCACCAAAGACCCTTTTCATTTAGACAAAGTAATCAATATTTTATTCTTGAAAAGTAAAAATTGTGATTGGTTACCGTTCTGATTGTTGTGCACTGTAGGC
Organism: Engystomops pustulosus; assembly: GCA_019512145.1. Lineage (NCBI taxonomy): Eukaryota > Metazoa > Chordata > Amphibia > Anura > Leptodactylidae > Engystomops > Engystomops pustulosus. The sequence goes on along the minus strand of CM033644.1, from coordinate 153,798,134 downwards.
GGTCATTTTACAAAAATAAAAAGGGCCGAGGTTCAGAGAAACTGCACCAAAAAAAACCCAAGGTTAAGTTTAAGCATGTGTACACATTGCAGGAAGCGCTAGTGTCTCCCACTGCACAACTTTTATTTGCAGCACAAGGATAAGATTTAGTAATATAATCCTCTCTACTAGTACTAACATAACTGCAAGTTAAAGGGGTTGTCCACTTTCAGAAAATAATTGATTGTGTAATGCATAAGGAAAAGTTATGGTTTTCTAGATCTCTGCTTGATGTACTTCTATAGGAATCTTTCAATCTTCATCCAGTGGATAGAAATCTGACCATTACTCTCTATGACAGTTATGGCGAGCCTTTTAGATACAGAGTGCAAACTACAACCAAAACCCACTTTTATGTTGCAAAGTGCCAACATGACAGTTTGAGCACTATTGATCTCTGCTGTATCACAAGTTTCAATCGTATTGGCATCCTGAGGACACCAATACAATAGAAAGCAGGAGACATTTGGATTGTAGCTTCCTTCCAGGCTCCCCTGAACAGGAAGAATCAGGGGACCCAACAATAATCCATTTCTGCCCACACCTTCTCGCTCCTCCTGTAGTCCTGGCAGCCAAGTAGGTGTCACTTGTAAAATAGCACTGAGCGCGGCACGTCCTGGGCTGTCTTGGACTGAAGGAGGAAGCCTCGAGTCCTATCTGGTAAATTCTTTGCTGGGTGCCCACAGAAAGGGCTCTGAGTGCCACCTCTGGTACCCATGCCATAGGTTCACCACCACTGCTCTATGATAATAACGGCTTGTGCACCTATGCGACATCACATCACCATGGAGAGACTTCTATCCATTGGAATTAAACAGAGACGCTTTCTATAGAAGGACAGCAAGCGGAGATCTAGAAAACTGTAAGGAATTAATACAGAAAGTATATTGGAAAACTGTATAACTTGCTATTACACAAATAATATCAATTATTTACTGATAGTGGCCAACACCTTTAACCACCAACAGACTCACTGACATGTGGCATGGTACACCAAGGGTGACCACAACTTAAAAGGAAGGACCAGGTATTTTAGATCTGCATTATTGTAATTGTGAAAAGTATGAATATACGCAGGGGAGTCTTAACCAATACCAATTAAAGGTAGGGAACGCCTGTTGTGCACAGTTGTCTTGAGAAAAGAAAATAGGACTGAACAATGTGAAGGACTTCTATTCCCTAGTGCAGCCCAATTCTTGGCCTTGTCAGTCTACAATATCACCATCACATTACTAATGGTTACCCAAGGCCTTAGATTACATTAAATTACTAATAGTTTTCCGAACTTACAATATCAACTGTTATAAATGATTAAATAATTGTAATGTATATGTTCCCACAATAATATAGAAAAGTAACGAAATCAAACCAAACGATAATGAAACATGCATTAAAATATGGCCACACGCTGCATGCAGGCTACTCTACATGAGGCAAAACATAGCTTTACTATGAAGTGCTGGAGGGATTGACATAGCTGCACATAATAAAGGAAAACCATATGAATGGGGCATAGCTTTACCACATGGGCACACCAAAAACATGTTATTTATAACACTTTCTTCTACCAGGGCAGAGGGGGGCTGCTACAGCGTCTCTACAAAGAACAATAAGTACTGTGTACGAGGCTTTATACAAGAATCACTAATGTATAAAGTAAAATCAAAGCGGCAGTGGATGTAGGAGTATTACAGACAGAGGATGAATCTAATATATCTCATTATATATTATAATATACAGAAAGAAACTGCTTTTATACTTGGTGTCAGTATATACTGAAATCATCATAAAAGATAAAAGAAGCAGTCGGAGAAAATAATACACTTTCTTACATGCTAATGTGTCATTTTAAGATTTAACTGGATTACAGAAACATATTACTATAATAACCAAAAGTCTAGAAGCATCCCTGACAAACAAGGGGGACGGAGTTTTTTTTTTTTAATGAACGGTCTCCTTATTCAGGTATTGCCATATATAGAGGTGCCTGTCATATATACATCAGAGGCTTCCAGTGTTCTCCTCAAATAATGAAAAAGAGCTATAAAAGTAAAGAAAGCCTAAGACATCAATATGACAGACATCAATAACAGATCCCATTGATTTTAATATCTATTAATGGGCAAAATTCCTTTTACAATTTTTATTTTGCCCACCAAGAGATACGCATGCCTATAACATTGTAGAGTTTGTAAGGCCTCATGTGTGTCCCTATGCATTTTTTTGGGCTCATAGAGACAACTGTGGTTTCCACAGTCCTGTGTATGAGCCATACTTTGCTGGAAGCCGGGAAATCAATGTTGAAACCATGAAGTGAATGGGAAAAAGCAGAATACAGAACGGCAGAAGTATGCAAGGCACAAACCTGAGGCCCAACCACAACTTTCATAGCCAAAATATTCATAAGATTTTTCAGTCGAGTCATTTTTTTTGTATGAACATTACATTTACACAGATTATAGTCAGGACATTAGTGATCAATCAAAAAAGATACTATATGAATCTATTCGCTTATGACAGATGTGAAATATGGGCTGTGGATAAAAGTAGCAGTCCACATATAAGTGGCCCTTTTTTGTCCCGTCATTATAAACTCAGCAATATACATAAGTATTTGTGAGCTGTATCTAAATATAAAGCCAGGAATAACCGAGATTTACCGTAATCATTTCCTTATATGACTTCATGTAATCATCAGCTTTTTTTTTACTTGCCTATAAAAATACTGACATTGCTTTACTTAAAAACATAAAACTTTAGTTCCAGTAGTTTCTACTGAATAATTCATGTTAAAATTCTTTATAAAAGTAGTTTTCATCTTCATTGCATACGTTCTCCACAAAGAAGCCACTATTTACATAGGGGAGTGCACCTCTTTAATGCTTGCCCTTACTAAGCCTGCGCCTCCGCTTCTACCTTCCCTGTTTGGGGCTGACTGAAAAGCAGCTTCCGAAAGATGTTGGCATAGAACGGTCCATACACCTGCTTGTTGAAATTAACTATGTTTGAGTAGTGAAATCCAATGTACTCCATCTCCTTATGGACAGGTGTAAGACCTCCAGGAATTATGGGAACACGCTTGAATGGGTAGGGAAGACAAAGGAACGTGGTCAAGTACTCTTGTATTCGTTTTTCTGGAAAATAAAATAGACATAAAAAAGTAAATCAGAGTATAGATTTACTCTGTCTAGACAGTTCTGAAATATTCTGAGCCTTCCACCCGATCACAAGCCTGGAATTCAGCAGGAAAATTACATTAATTTCAGACATTACATGATAGCGCATTAACTCCTTAGTGGTAATGGATATCAAGATTCAATATCTATATTAAAAAATTAGATGAATCCTGAAAGGGGAAAATCCTGGACGAGCACAGAGCCATTGGGGGGGTGGGGGTGATGGGGAGTGCACACTCTTCACCCCTACCGTCTCCATTGAAAGATGTGCGGCCGTGCTGCAAATTTAGCCAAATATATGACATGTAATTACATCCACTTCCAACAATAGATGATGTCACAGCTACACCAAATGCCAAGGCTACTTTTCATAGAGCTCAATTAGTCGGATCATGGGGCTGATGTAAAGTATGTGCTATTGCTACAGCTCAAGATGGCAGTCCACATAAGCATAGAAAGAAAACTGTAGAATATAAGCAGCTTAAAAATGTACCGTAATATGTTTCACTCTCTGGTTTTAAACAGTCAAGAAGAAAAATTACCTTTAAAACTAAGCACCCAGTCTACCTCTAACCAAAACAACAGAGTTTCTGTGCTTACACAGTAGCACCCTCCATGGTGGCATTATGTAGCTAGTTGTTAAATTTAAATTAAAAGAAGAAGAACAAAAATCAGAGGGTTGGGTGGATATTAACCTGAAGACATCTTCTACCCATAATAAAGATATTGAGCAAAGCTTGTATCCTGTACCTTGGATATAGGCAGAAATGATTAAAGGGGTTGTCCACTTTCAGCAAATAATTGATATGGTTTGCAGAAGTTATACAATTTTCCAATATACTGTACTTTCTGTATCGATTCCTCACATTTTTCTATATCTCTGCTTGCTGTCATTCTATAGAAAGCTTCTATGTTTACTTCGAGTGAATAGAAATCTGTCCATGGTCTTGCGAGGTCACACAGGTGCACGAGATATTATTATCACAGAGTAATCACAGCCATGTGATAATAACGGCTTGTGCACCTGCATGTTCTTCACAAGACCACTGACGGATTTCTATTCACTGCAGGTAAAAATATTCTACAGCAGAGCAGCAAGCAGAGATCTAGAAAACTGTGAGAAATTGATACAGAAAGTAGATTGAAAAATGGTATAACCATATCAATAATTTGATGAAAGTGGACAACCCCTTTAAGTTAGTAACCGAGACGATGGTTGAAGTTATAAAACCACATAGTACGAATGATATGCTGATAAACTAGCTGACAAGCCTTGTAAATGTGCCAGTAAGACCATAGAAAGCTGTGATGGTTGCACTTACAGATATGTAAGATTGTATCATTCATACCTATTAAGCTGTAGATAGGGTGATTCTTCTCCGTCAGGCTGCAGATTTGTCCTTCCAGGATACTTTGAGCCTCAGCGCTAAGTGCAGGTAATCCTCTTTCTGTCAGTGATTTATTCATCTCGAAGGATATTTTGGTACTTAGAGCTGTGAGAGCCTCCTTTAAATTAAACGTTCTGAAAACAAATGTAGGAATTTATAGTTATTTTTTGTTTATTTCAAAAACTTCTAAAATCTACATTGAGTAGTCGAATGCATAGAACTCAGTACATACTATGAGGGCTATAAAATACCACTTACTTGTTTAAGCCTTGAAGGAGAATGGCTGTGATATCTTTGACATGTTCTATAAATCCAGTAGTGCTTACTGGGCCCATTGCATTTTGGGTAATAAGACATACACATGCTACAAGTTTAACTTGATGCAGCTTGTTCTTCAAGTCCACAATGCGTTGATCATCTGTGATGACTGTCTGGAGAGGAGAAAGCCAATATACATACACTTATCAGGATTTTCTGTGGAAAATACACTGGGGGAGATTTATCATCAAGTTTCTGAGGTAAAACTGTTCTAGTTGCCTTGCCCATGGAAACCAATCAGAGCTCAGCTTTAATTTTATAAGATTCATGATAAATCTCCCCCACTGTGGTTCTTCAAAAATGGACTACCTACCTCCGGTACAACACTGTCATAGTCCATATGCAAAAGTTTCACAAAACCACTGTTCAGCACCAGGGTAGGACTCAGGTTGTCTACAGATACTCCATTTTCAGTGGATGTGCTTTCTTGGGCTTTTGCTTCAATTGCATCTTTAAGAGATTGCTCAATCCATTGTGTGGTTTGATTCAGTGCATCTGCATCAAGACATATCACACTTTTATGACAAATCCAAAAGGATACACCATGAATAGCTATATCTATGTGGTAATATCCACAAATTGTAGTATAAATTTACAACAAGTATATAAAAACATTGATCAGATATTTCAGTCATACATACCAGGTGATTTGTCAAGTATTTCCTGGAATTTTACCCTCTCATATTCCGCTAACTGACGCTGAAGCTGAGGCCTAATGTTATGGATAGTGTAATTCACCATATCCATTTTCATGAGGTCTAGGACATGGAAGACATCCCTGAAAAGTGAAATAAGGTATGAAATGAGATAGCTGACCAACAATATATACAACCATGTGACTCTAGGGTCATCACTGTGGTGACAAGTATGGGAAGCCCATACCCATCTACCAACAAAAATTATAATAACAGACCTAGACAGATGTCACCAGTATATACTTTTGTTGTTGAATATATATCTACACACGCCTAATCTTTAGAAAAGCTCTTGCAACAGCAATGTAATGATATTTGTAGTTTATTGACCCCTTAAAGGGTTTTTCCCATGAGAGAAAATTCTCAAAATTTCAATTTCTGAGTGATGTTAACATAATAAAGATAATTTTTAACCCCTTAATTTACAATTTTACTCAGTTTTATTGCTGTTTTAGCTACTACAACTCAGTGTTGGTCGCCGGGGACTCTCTAAGCACACATTATGACCCCTCTAGTTCTGTGTTGTGACAATGTGGTTAGATTATCAGGGTACTGGTTTATATACACTTTCATCTGGCTTCTTACATTGATCGAACACACTGACACATAGAAAGAGATGAGATGGTTATGACACACAATGACAGTCAGCTCTCCTACATCTCTGCTATCCCACAACACATGTGATATGCCGTGCTTTCTTCCTCCTCCTCGTGATTAGCTTGGGAGCAGAAGAAACTGCAGTCTGAAGTCTTAAGTCAGTGCAATCTGAGAGGAGTTAAAGGGATATGTCCATCTCAGAGATCCATGACCTATCAATAAATACTTCAAAATGACCATCCTCTCCATTTGATTGTAGGGGGGGGGGATCTGAAAATAGTTAGGTACAGTATGCTTACCCTGCTTTTTTTTTTAAATGTGCAATAGAAATTGATGAATAAATTTGTGCATATTTTAAACGGATTGCTATCTGAAATTAAATTTGCTCAGCATCTCCTCAAAAGTAAGCTCACCAAACAAATGATTCCTAGCTTTATTCAATGGCATAGCGAGTTAGGAGTGGTGGACCTGGTTTTGTATGTTACATCAGTGCCACCAGGAATTTTTTTTCTCTCCCAGGATAAACCCTCTAAATATAGCAGTAAACAACACTGTCTCTGTCCCTTAAATTTTCATGTGTTGTGAAGCTAAATGCTTCTGCTCTAGTTAAAAATAGAGAGAGAGAAACATGGACATCGGCTTCACAAGAGACAGATATACTCAGGCAGCACTTCTTGCGCTCCATTTATAAACTGATGAGTACAGAACTATTAATAACTCCGCTTAGGCTTCCAGATTTGACCTTCAGGTAGTTGGAAGTCCAGCTTGTTTATACACTAGTGGAGAGGGTCTATTCTCCCTGTGCGCTGCAGCAACAGGAATCAATAGACACTTCATAGGGAAGTTAAGTATCACCGCGTCTCAAAATGCCTGATCTATCAAAATATAAAAACGGTTATTCCTGGCGTTGAATCCCAGAAAATAGCGCCCAAAATGCCACACAGTCCTCAAAATGGTAGCAATGAAAACGTTGGCTCATTTTGCAAAAAAATTTACACCTCACACAGCTGCGTACACCGCAGTATGAGAAAGCTATTAGCGTCAAAAGATGGCAAATGTTTCCCCCCCCCCCCATACACATTCGTTTCATTTTTGAAAAAGTATTAAAACGCAATAAAACCTATATAAATTTGGTATCACTGCAATCCAAAGAATTAAGCAGAGGTGTTATTTGGAACATACAGTGAAAGTCATAAAAAATTAGCCCACAAGAAAGTGACGCAAATGCTTTGTTTTGCCAGTTTGACTACATTTGGTGACAGTATGGAATTATAAATAGCGTCACGGAGTACAATGTGTTACACACAAAATAAGCCCTCACACAGCTCTGTACACAAAAAAAATGTAAAAAGTTATAGATTTTTGAAGGCGGAGAGCAAAACTAAGTAAGAAAGGCCTAGTTCACACGATACTCACATCAGGAGAAACTTCTCCCTGAAGGCATATCCGTTTTGACCAAAAAGCTTGCATTCACTAAGTAGCAACGTGTGTTTTAACTTAAAATTAAATTATTTTATTTCTAGAATCGACAACCCTTTTTTAGATAAATACAAAATTACTTTAAGAAGACACATAACCATCTACATTGGAGTCAGTGGTGTAGCTTAGGGAGTATGAGAAGAAATATGCACCAACCTCAGCATTTGTACAATGTCTCCACTGGCTTTCAGCTTCTTGACATCATCATCTCTGACAGGGGCACATAACTTTGACATCACATTAATGATAAAACTGCCAAGTTTTGGAATATCAACAGCATTGTGCTCAGCCTGCTGTCTTATTAGGTCCACATCTAGAACTTCACAGATTTGGGTTCGAAGTCTGTTTGTACCAGGAGTCAAAAATGAAAGGAGAATCTGCAGGGACAGAACAGAAAAATGTCATTAAAGAGAACAGGTCACCAGGTTTTTACCCCACTAAGGTACTACTACACTACTATGGTATGAAGTTTCATATATATAATTTTCTCTTCATCTGAGATCTTACCTGTCTGTGGAGTGTGCAGTGTGAACATTGCCAGATTCATGAATTGTGGTGCACATTCATCATGAAACGAGCCCCCTGCATTTTTTTTTTAGCACCTTTAACATAGAGTGCGACACAAAGTCTGTCGGACTCTGCATGATGAATGTGTCACATGGACTGTCCGTGCACCGGAATGCCCCTTTACGTGTAGAATTTTGTGTTGTGTCGGGTGTAGTGCAGCTGCAACATAAATACATGTTGAAGCAGTTAGCACCAAAAAGAATGTGCAAAAAAAACTGGTGCAAGGGCTTTAATTAAATGTGGGCCTTAACTCAGAAAATTAGATTATTATACAAGTCCAACTGTATATTCTATTTTTGAGCATAGAAATGTTCTCTATGGGGGCAAGGTCAGGTGAGTTTGCTTGCAAATCAAGCACAGCGATACTGTAGTTATTATACCAGCTATTGGTAAATTTGGCAGTGTGGACATGTGCCACGTCGTGCTGGAAAATGAAAATTCCATCTCCAAAAAGCTTGTCAGCAGAGGGAAGCATTGAGAGCTCAAAAATTTCATGGTAGACAGCTGCGCTGACTTTGGTCTGGATAAAAGTGGACCTACACTAGCAGATGACATGGCTCCCCAAACCTTCACCAATTGAGGAAACTTCACACTCCAAGCAGCTTGGATTGTGACTCTCCCCTCTTCCTCAAGACTCTGGGACCTTGATTTACAAATTAAATGCAAAATTTACTGTAATCTGAAAACAACCCCTTGGACCACTGAGCAGCAGTCCAGTTCTTTTTCTCATCGGCCCAGGTAAGACGCTTCTAGCGCTGTCTATTGGTAGGAAGTGGCATGACAAATGGAATGTGACAATTGTAGCCCATGTCCTGGATATGTCCGTGTTGTGGTTCTTGTAGCACAGAGTCCCCAAATTTTTGAATGGCCTTTCTTAACAATTCTATAAAGGCTGCAGCTATCCCTGTTGCTTGTTCCCCATTTTTCTACTTTTTCATTCTACTCAACTTTCCATTAATATGCTTTGATACAGCACTGTGTGAACAGCCAGTTTCTTTAGCAATAAACTTTCATGACTTTCCTTGTGGATTGTGTCAATGACTGCCTTCTGCACATCTGTCAAGTCCGCAGTCTTCCCCATGATTGTGTCCCTACTGAACCAGACTAAGGGACCTTTTAAAAAGCTTAAGAAGTCTTTGCAGGTGTGTTCGGTTTATTAATCTAATTTTCTGAGAGAATGACTTTTGGGCTTTTGTTGGCTTTAAGCCATAATCATCAACATTAACAAATAATACTTGAAAAAGTTCACGGTTTATAATGACTGTATATAGAAAAACTTTTTGCTGATATTCTAAGTATTGAGAAGCACTTAACACATAGTTGGACATGTAAGCAGTAGATAAAGATCCTGTCCCACCTACTTTCCCAGTTCTGTGGCTTATAGGACCATAAATGATCTGAAAGAATATCTATAATATGACACAAAGCTTGTTTCCAGACACTATAGAACCAAAGATAGGGGCTTCTGAAGTGACACTACCCCTGCAACAACCAAACTTGACTCATCTCATGTGAAAATGGGAAGAGAAAAGTCATATTTTTCTAAATTTGGGAATTTTTTTTTTTTACAGGTAAAAGGGTGAGATTTCACACAAAAGAAGGAATTCTAGAAAGCACATTTCATACGGTACCTGTAGTTTAGTGTAGGATAAAACCTGGGGACAGGTTCCCTTTAAGTAACACTCAACTAAAACATCATATACAAGACCAAGATTGATAGGGAATGTGTATTTACCTCTTTTATCTCATCAAAAAGCTTGATGGCATGCTCATACTCCGGAGGATCCTCCCGAAGATCTGACTCCAAACGATCCCAGAATGCTTTGTGTACAATCTGCTTCACACGTCCTTCCAAACTGTAATACATAACAACATTGAACATATATACTTACATATGCATTTGTGCAATTAAATAGACTATTTACTGTCCATAAGTGTTACATCCTATACTACAGTGATAAAAGAAAGCCTACAAATCACCCCACAAGAAGAAACCATGCTGTGGGTGATTCTTTATTTTTAAAGTCCCCCCAAGCCATGTACATACCTATTAAAGATGTTTTCTAGTGTTAAAGGAAAACATATTAATTGTATACTTAGAAGTGATGCAAAAGAATCATAGAAACTCACATCATCATTTTATATAACGGTTTGAAGAAAAAAAAGCAAAACTTTACATGGATAATGATAAAAGCCTAAACAAGGTTTTCTTATTGCAACTATACAGCAGATAATATACACTTTATTGAAATTCATTATGGTTTTGTAGGCAATTTTATTATTCTATAGTGTTACCATTTCAAGAGATTATCCTATTTGGAATGTGCATCATCTACCCTGTTTAACCAAGATAAACTTATTTTTAGTCTTTTTAGCACATGTGCTAGTATTTCTGAATCTATTTGTAGTCTTTCCAGTAAAAGTTACATACCAGGGGAGGAGGGGACGACATATTCTACAATCACGTATTAGATGTGTCGTCACAGAAATTAAGTTGGCCAACATTCATTAAAGTGTTCCACGTTTTCTGTCCGACTTTGCACTAGAATGAACATGCACATAGCTTGCACATGTACTTAAGAAGAGTTTGCTACTGCAATGTGTCCGATAATGTCCTATAAAAAAATGTGCACCTAAAGAAGCATTTTGATGCACAGTTAAATCGTGTGTCACAGTGCTTTCCGATGCACCTCAGTTGTGTCTGCGCCATAATTCTTAAGTGTCAAGGCTGCAGTATACTACACTAAAAAGGGGGTTCGGACTGTGCAACACATTCATCATGCAGAGTCCAACAGAATTGTATTGCACGCCCTATATTAAAGGTGCACAAAAAAAAAAAAAAGTTATTGCACTCTCCTGGAGCAGTACAGGGGGCGCCAGATTCATGAAGAACATGTGCCACAATTCATGAATCTGGCACCCTCTGCACACTACACAGGCAAACTACACATAGCGCAGTTTACACTAGTTTTGATAATTGTGGGCCATTATGTAACCATTGTTGCCAGTGGTAAGAGACAACAGATATGTAAAAATAAAGTTATTCCAATATACTCTAATGGCTAGTAAAATATCAGAATGTTAGGTTTTTTGACCAGCTGGGTAGATGCCTTTATTAGAATTGGTATATTTGCATCTATTCAAGCACATCTATACAAGTGGCCCCTGTTGGAGTGAAGACCAGCATTAGATCTCCTTTCTAAACAGAGGGGAAATAAATCCTTCAATCATTAGTAGGAATTGACATATGTGATATATTAACAATAAAAATTCTAAAAATAAATAAATAAATACAGATTAATAACATAAACAAATCAGTTAATTAAGAAGATTGTCTAAGGATCAAACAGATGAATAACAAAAAAAATATATATATAAAAGGATAACAAACCAGTCAGTTATCAATGGCAGAGGAGTCGTTAGTATAATAAAGCCAAGATCTACCTGTTTTTGGGAGGGTCTATTGTATCGAGATGGAAGTTTTCATTTGCAACAATCTCATGCGCTAATAAAAGGTTTGACAAGTTCCTTGTAGTGGACATCACATCATCAAAGGTTGATGTCCTTGGTGGACTTGCTAAAAAGTAAAAAGTTAAGAGAGACTGTTACGTTGGAGTTTTATTAGGAGAAGGCTTAAGAATCCCTGGTTTATAAAATTACCACTCTTTATCCCCTTCACAATATAAAAAGGGGATCCCCAAGCATTTCAAGAATTATTTATTTAATGAGGTCTTAAAAAAACACATTTGATGTGGCAGAAAGCACAGAGTTGGCATATTACACTGGGGTTTAACTGCATCTGCCCATCCACCAAGGTGTCTATAGAAATTTCCCCACTAAAATGGAACCATAATAGGACATGCCACTTTTTCACCTCACAGCCACCTCTGCCACTGGGGGGACAGGTGTGAGGCATTTATGGATTGACATTATGGATACACTTTAGACAGCAGTAATGCAGTCATTTCTCTTTGCTCTCTATACATTCAGCCTAATCCTTAAGGGGCTTCTTTACGTTAACCATTCTGAAATCGTGCACAACTTATTATCCAAAATAATTTCCATGTCAAATTCAAAATTTCAGAGATCAGTCACAGGTGAAAAGTCAGAAGGTCTGCATATACATTAAATAATCCCACCGACATTGATCTTACATGATTAGCTTAAAGGGAATGTCCAAGAATAACTATCGATGTTCAGCACAGGGACACAGAGCCAGAATTTGGTTTTGGCTCCCTGGAGTGCCTGTTTCCATCGATGCAGCAGCATCACATCACATTGAAACTGATTCCATCAAGCCACAACAGGGATGTGGAGCTCACGGAATGCTGTGTGCCACATAAACACATGGATGCACGGCAAGAAAAGCTGATCAATGCTGGAAGCCATAGGTGTCCTTATGATCAATACTACATAGCCCATCCTGGGGAAATTCCATCAATAGTTTTTGCTGCCCATGCCCATTGATTCAATATATGCACAATTTTAATAAAGTTTTCTAAGCAGTCTTCATGTCTGGGTTTTACAATAAAATGTTCCTGGTCTATTCTATAAGGTGAACACTACTTCTTTGCTCAATGGCTTAGATAATTATACCGTCCTTGACAAATCCTGTCATGCATGGTGAAGTATATAGTTGTCTGCATACATTTAGCACATGTTATAATGCCATTACAACATGTGCACATACCATGCCGGTGTATACACAGGAAGCGTTATATATAAAACATCCACAGCGGACTTACACACAGGAGACGCATGCTTGCTGGACGAATCACTGGTAAAACTTTCCCGGGGAGACTCGCTGTCACTGGATGAACAAGCCATACTTTCCGATAGTCGTGATCCATCTGAATCGCTGAGCCGGTCCTCATTTCCAAAGGGTTTATCACCACTGAATGGCATCTTTTGTATCTACAGTATATTTTACCTGTGACAATAAACAGCATTCACCAGATTAGATGGTAATTCACTTGAGTTTAATAAAGAAGTTCTAGAAGCAAGACTCAAGTGTATACTGTGGAGAACATAGTCATTTCTCATGGCCGACTGCACAGTCAGGGGCGGTTTCCCATTTGGTGTTTTTGTACCGTTTTTAAACCTATCCAAAATGTATATGCGTTTAAACGCTTTGGCCAATTCCCCACCCACTAGCGTTTTGGATGCATTTTAAAACATGACAAAAATGTCACGTGGGAAACCCCCTTGAGAAATTCTGTCTCTATCACTGCCATATTTACCAGCCCAAACCATCTGAGATGAAATTTCGGCTTTAGTACAGCCTGATGGTATGCAGGACAGTAAAGCTGCCAAACACTTGATCAGAGCATTACACTGTAAACTCACTCATGTGAAATGGTGTTACGTTTTATTTGCTGATGAATCTTTGACCTATGTCTCATGGCCACATCAATACAATTATAATTGTTATTATTCAATGTATGGATGGAACTAAGATTTCCCGGTTTGGGGCACTAAAACCCAGCATTTGGCGTTTCCTTTGTGTTTGCAATATAGTAAATGCTGTTGCTGTGATGTGTGTTGACAGTATGCACAAACCGCTGCTGGACACTGAGTCCAGTGGTAGACTGCAGCAGTCTTGTGCCATCAACATTTGGCTGCAGCTCCAACATGACACTGCTGCAGCCTATGTGTACCAACAGACACAGAAGATACCGCACTGGGCTGGAAGGTAATACACAAAGGTACAAGTTAATTGGGGTGTTTTTTTTTATTGCTAAGAGCAGCCCCTGCTACTAGAAAAAAAAATTACTTATCCTCCGACTACCCTTTAACACTGTGTTATACATACTTACATCAAAAATGGAGCTAGTGTAGTATTATAACTGGTGTGCACTTGTGCCGGTCTCAGGAGTGAGCAAAATAAAACCGCTGGGTTAATATGGCAATAATTCAGTGCACGGAGGAGGAAGGAGCCATCTTTCTGTGGTAAGATATTCTGTCTGTATACTCAGGAAGGGTGGTGTCATAAGAAGCTCACAATCTCATGAATACACATTCCCGTCAATGAAGTCTAACTGCACTAAACACCTAACAATGAGTGCATGGGCCCATGAACCTGTTGTACTATATAGTGAAGTCAATTTTCTAACTAATTTCTAAGGAATACTGTATATAGAGTGTACACATAGCCTCTTCTTATATGTCTATTTTAGTGATACTTTTGAAAAAGTATGGAGTGAAATTCTATGTTGTTCTTCCCAAAAATTTGTGAGTAGGCAAGTGAGAGTCCATGTACAGTCTGGTAAGGTCATAAAGCAATAAAAAACTGTGCAAGGGATACACCCCCAACTAGTAACATCCGCCTTGAAGTTTACTCATGGGAGAAAAGCAAAGGAAAAGCACAACATCCAAAGTTATACCAGGCAAATGTGACATGGATTTCTTTTTTCATCTGTGGCAGGAACACAAGAATGAACCTTGGATTTCTGCCTCAGAAATACCAAAGGATGTGCACATGGACTGACCACCCCAAACACTAAAGTGCTGCATGTTATAACATTTGCAGCCAGTTCTTGACTTAATGGGATCTGAAATACGATAATCATTTCACTTGCTGGAATATCTGCCAAAACTTTTCTTACGGAATGACACAGAATTCATGAGAAATCTGCAAGATAACACATCTCTCATCTGTGCGGAGCCAGATATTTTGACATTCTACCTCAATAACAATTGGGTTCCTGCCAAAAATGATCCTAATGTTTCTTTGTGAAGTTTCCCTGCAGTGACTGAAACACTAGAAGGCGGCCACATTACAGAAAAACAAGACGGGGCTGGTTTCTTAGTCAAATTCATTATAGATCTTAAATCTATCAACAACTATTTGACGCAAGTTTCCCGACCACAGAATTTGTGACAGATTTACATCAGTCGCTGCCAATCAGCACCAAGGATGAAACATTGGGGCTCATTTACTAAAGGTCACGCTGCTCACTTTTGTCAGACAGTGCACATTTTTCGGGGATTACACAGGTTGCACAGGTATTTAAGTGTCTGCACTGAGATTTTGACCCACACAATCCCTTTTTGGCGCAGCTGCGCTGGTTTCCATGCGACACAAATCGGGGGACATGCCGGACGATCGGACTGAGCGCGGGATTTAACTTTCAAATTATGTTGCAAGCCCTGGCACTTACATGCACCACTAAAAAGATGGTGAACTCTGTCGGACCTGAGTCTGTCGGGGACGCAACACATTTATATATCACCCGCACAATCTTAGTGAATCGGAGCACAGTGCATTGGAGACCGACAGTGCACTTTCGGTGAACTCCGGGGACGAGGTAAGTAAATGTGCCCCATTGAGATTAGTGAAACCATAGGATCATTCTCAATCATCCTTGTGTGGAAGAGAAGCTTTACACAGGAGCACATGAGTTCACTCAGCAAATTTTGTTTATTTCCAAAGGATTATATAGTCCTGAGTCTATCTGATCAGCGGGATCCTTACCTGTCAGATCACTTTAGCATCATAGTTGCTCCCCTCACTCCCCATCTTCTAGATAACAATCAGTTTAGCCAACAAACATCTCCCCCATCCAGGGGTGGATTAACCCATTAGAGCGCTGGCTTGGAGGAGGTAGGTTTATTGCAGATCACTGTCCTCGATCTGGCAGTACAGTATAAAGCTATAGCAGGACAGGTGACAATCTGACACTAGTGCAGAGTTATTCATCAGGAGCCCCCCAGATATAAGTTTGTTTGGAGCCCCAGAAATACCAAATATGCCCCCATATTCCATACTGACATAGCAGAAGAGCAGTCTGGAGTTATTGTGGCCACTCACCTTGTATGTAAAGTGATAGGTGATGACGTACACTGCAGACAAGATACAGACTATAGCTGTGCACAGTATGTGGAAGAGGACCGGTACCTACGTGACAGACAGATGAGGTCGGGTGTACAGAGCTGTAGTCGGAGGTGGACACTCGCCGTGACAGCAGCACAGTTTGGCTCTCGGCCACTGCGATGTTTTTGTTCAGCTTCAGCTCACAGCTGATCGTTGGGGGGAGGTGTGGAACGTACCAAGCAGAGCACATGGGCAAATGTGAATATGTAACATCTTCTACTTCTCTTCACACTCCAGTGACTTGCATCATCGCGTCTAGTTGAATTACGGGCGGCCTCTCCTGTGATAATTACCGCCCTTATACGTTTCGTAGGCGAATCTTAATATAAAAATGACAGAAACTAGAATGGTACAGTCCGGGCGGTGACGTCACGTATTTACGGAAGTATTCAACCACTGGCGATCCGCACCTCCTCCTCCTCTGAGTTTGGTTGCTAGGGCAATATTTTGCTGTTCTTTAAACTTGGACACGCCCCCTTAGTTAACCCTTGGCGGCTAGCTGGCGTTCTTGAGCTTTGGAGGCGGGGAGTTGTGGCGCTAATAGAGGCCATGACCCGGGACTGAGGAATGCGCGCAGTATTACCCGCCAGTGCCCGCCACATCTGCTGCGGTGCTCTGCCCCCTAGTGTGTCTGAGGTGGCATTACAAGAAAGAAGACGTTGTTTAAAGGGGTTGTCCGACAGTTATACACATGTTATAAGTAGGGTGGGTGAACCTATAGCTTCTGTGCTGCCTGAGGCGGCCTATAAAAAGAGCTGTATGGGGCTTGTTATCTGCAGGACAGGTTGTGCTCTGAAGCTGCACCATGTAATATCCAATGCAACTGTGTACTGGTAGGGGAAACAATTCCATATTCATTAGAATAACTGGGATAATTAGCAAAATATCTGAGAAGATCAGGCTGTGGCACGCAGGAGGAGTAACATGTTACATCATTTGTGCAAAGTAAAACAAGGGAATACATTTATGTGTAACCTCATCCATGTTACTTCTGTTTCCCATGATTTCTCTTGCCCTCATACAGCCCCTACCCCCATGTCCTCACAACCCCTCCCCCGTGTTTCCCCCTCTCCTCACACAGCTTCCTCACATAGCACCCCATGCCCCCTCTTCACATGGTCACCTATGTCCCCTCCTCACTTAGCCCCTCATGTTTCCTCCACAAACAGTTTTTGTGAATGAATGTTGCCTCTTCACACAGTTCCCCAAGTCCCCTCATTACACAGCCCCCCATGTCTTCTCCTCTCACAGCCCCCCATGTCTCCTCTGAACACACTGTCCCCCATGTCCCTTCCTCACCGTGCCCATGTCCCCCGTTCGCACAGTCCCCCCCCCCCCCCTCTCCTCATAGCCCACCATGTCCCCTCTCCACACAGTCCCCCAATGTCCCCTCCTCACACAGGTCCCCATTTCCTCTCCTCACACAGCCCCCTATGTTTCCCCTCATTCAGTTGAGGCTCATTGAGGCTCTGTTGCCCGGGGCCTACTGAAACCTGGAGGCGGGCCTGCATACAGTCCCATATAAATACATGACTTCTGTCCTTCAACCCCCATATCATATCATGCAGCCTCATGTGTATACATTACCCCTATCCATGTAGCCCAAAAACTTACAGTTATAAGTAAATACATTACACCTGTCTCTCCAGCTTAACATGCAGTTCCATATAAATACCTCACTGCTATCCCTCCACTGCCATAACATAGAGTTTCATGTAAAAGCGTTATTCCTGTTCACCCAGCCTAAGGCTGCATCCACACAAACATGTGCCCCAGGAGAGGTGAGCTCTGATCAACCCTCCCCTCTCCATGGAAAATAAAGCAGAATGTCCGTTCTTATGGCCAAAGATAGAGCAGGCTCTAACTTTATTTTTGCTGCAACAGCACGCTATGGTGATCTCACCGTACCAAGCCTTGGCACCATAGATGACTATGGGGAGCGTATATATGGCTGCAAATATATACGCCCCTCATACGTTCGTGTGAATGCAGCCCAACATACAGTTCAATTTAAATGTGTCACTGAGGCCCCGCCATCCCCAGTTTTATGTAAATACCTTACTGCTGTCCACCCAGGCTAATATGCAGATCCATGTAAATCCAGTGTCCAGCCTTGTTGTTGCCTGCAAAATTCAGACATGCCAAAAAATTAGCACACAAAGCTTTGTACATACACTCACCGGCCACTTTATTAGGTACACCTGTCCAACTGCTCGTTAACACTTAGTTTCTAATCAGCCAATCACATGACTCAGTGCATTTAGGCATGTAGACATGGTCAAGACAATCTCATGCAGTTCAAACCGAGCATCAGTATGGGGAAGAAAGGTGATTTGAGTGCCTTTGAAGGTGGCATGGTTGTTGGGGCCAGAAGGGCTGGTCTGAGTATTTCAGAAACTGCTGATCTACTGGGATTTTCACGCACAACCATCTCTAGGGTTTACAGAGAATGGTCAGAAAAAGAAAAAACATCCAGTGAGCGGCAGTTCTGTGGGCGGAAATGCCTTGTTGATGCCAGAGGTCAGAGGAGAATGGGCAGACTGGTTCGAGCTGATAGAAAGGCAACAGTGACTCAAATTGCCACCCGTTACAACCAAGGTAGGCAGAAGAGCATCTCTGAACGCACAGTACGTCGAACTTTGAGGCAGATGGGCTACAGCAGCAGAAGACCACACCGGGTGCCACTCCTTTCAGCTAACAACAGGAAACTGAGGCTACAATTTGCACAAGCTCATCGAAATTGGACAGTAGAAGATTGGAAAAACGTTGCCTGGTCTGATGAGTCTCGATTTCTGCTGCGACATTCGGATGGTAGGGTCAGAATTTGGCGTCAACAACATGAAAGCATGGATCCATCCTGCCTTGTATCAACGGTTCAGGCTGGTGGTGGTGGTGTCATGGTGTGGGGAATATTTTCTTGGCACTCTTTGGGCCCCTTGGTACCAATTGAGCATCGTTGCAACGCCACAGCCTACCTGAGTATTGTTGCTGACCATGTCCATCCCTTTATGAGCACAATGTACCCAACATCTGATGGCTACTTTCAGCAGGATAATGCGCCATGTCATAAAGCTGGAATCATCTCAGACTGGTTTCTTGAACATGACAATGAGGTCACTGGACTCAAATGGCCTCCACAGTCACCAGATCTCAATTCAATAGAGCATCTTTGGGATGTGGTGGAACGGGAGATTCGCATCATGGATGTGCCGCCGACAAATCTGCGGCAACTGTGTGATGCCATCATGTCAATATGGACCAAAATCTCTGAGGAATGTTTCCAGCACCTTGTTGAATCTATACCACGAAGAATTGAGGCAGTTCTGAAGGCAAAAGGGGGTCCAACCCGTTACTAGCATGGTGTACCTAATAAAGTAGCCGGCGAGTGTAGACCCCACTGAATTCCAGGCTGGACAAAACTTCTAAGGTGTCCCCTTACTAGAACTTCGTTATTTTGGGCAAAACTACACATACTGGTGCTTATGCATAACAAGCCTGTATCTGTCAGTGATTTGCTAACAGTTTTCCAGTTTTGGACTGGGCCTAAAAGGCCACTGTACATGGCAGACATGGAGGTCTTTGTCCGACCTCTGGCTACCATGGAAACTCCCCGAAATTGTGTTACCTCTGTCTCTCTCCTTAGCTGCTGCGATCAAGCTAAGCAGTTTAAGGGGTTAAACTTCCCGGCAAGGAGAGATCTCTTTGCCGGGCAGGCGCAGTAAAGACCAGGCTGTATGTAACAGTGGTCTCCTGCTGCAAATTGTGCTGGCATAATGAAGGACGAAATAAATTGTCCAAATGTGGCAATGACCCAAAAATTAGTACTATCTATTTCGTCTTATGTCATCAAGCAGTTAAAGAATGGCTGGACCATTGTACAAGTCCCCTTCATCCTCATAGTCTATAAGCTCTTGTGAGCAGGGCCCTCACTCCTATTGTTCCATCTGATCATGTCAATTCTCTGTAATGTCTATGTCTCTGTTAGATTTGTATATGAAGCCCTGTACAGCGCTGCGGAATATTATGGCGTTATATACATAAAGCTTTATTATTATAACATCCACCAGATCTGTGATGTTGTCATGGAGGAGGAAGAGGATTCCTGTGGCTGTTATCTGTGAAGCTCTAGTGACCTCCATGACCAAGTGAGGTCAGTCAGTGCTGGAGAATACCGGGGGGCCACACAAAAGATTGACTCTTTTAACTTAGGGTTGGAGTCACTTTTGGTGCCAGCTGTTTACAGGCGGTCCCCTACTTAAGGACACCCGACTTACAGACAACCCATAGTTACAGACGGACCCCTCTGCCCACTGTGACCTCTGGTGAAGCTCTCTGGATGCTTTAAAATAGTCCCAGATTGCAATAATCAGCTTAAAATTGTCTGCAATGAAGCTTTATTGATAATTCTTGGTCCTATTACAGCAAAAAAATTTGAAACTCCAATTGTCACTGTGCAAAAAAAAAAAATTGTCGGGAACTACAATGATAAAATATACAGTTTCGACTTACATACAAATTCAACTTAAGAACAAACCTACAGTCCCTATCTTGTATGTAACCCGGGGACTGCCTGTATTTATTAATAGCTGTGTGTGGAGTTATTTTGAGAGTAGACTTGGTGAAACAAATAGCTTCAAATCCAGCACACAGTTGAGAGGGAATAGTATTTCTTAATCTTGCTTTATTGATCTAAGGGTAAAATCACATGTGGAAATATACAGCTAGCGTCACAGACCGAATTAACGCGTATTCCGGTTAACCCAGCCTAAGGCGCATCCACACAAACATGTGCCCCAGGAAGGTTAGCTATCTGATCAACCCTCCCTCTCCTGGAACATAAGCAGATGTCCGTTCTTATGGCCAAGATATGAGCAGCTCAACGTTTTTATTTTGCTGCAACGCACGCTATGGTGATATATCACCGTACAAGCCTTGGCACCATAGATGACTATGGGTGAGCGTATATAGTGCTGCCAAATATATCGGCCCTCCATACGTTCGTGTGAATGCAGCCCACATACCGTTTCAATTTAAATGGTCACTGAGGCCCCGCCATCCTCCCAGTTTATATGTAAATACTCTATGCTGTCCACCCAGGCTAATATGCAGATCCATGTAAATCCAGGTCCAGCCTTGTTGTTGCCTGCACAAAATTCAGGGACATGCCAAAAAATTAGCCACACAAAGCGTTGTACATACACTCAACCGGCCAGCTTATTAGGTACACCCTGTCCAACTGCTCGTTAAACACTAGTTTCTAATCAGCCATCACATCGACTCAGTGCATTTTAGCAGGAGACAGGGTAAGAACATCTCATGCAGTTCAAAACCGAGATCCAGTATTGGGGAAGAAAGGTTGATTTGAGGCCGTTGAAGTGGCATGGTTGTGGGCGCCAGAAGGGCCGTCCTGAGTATTTTCAGAAACTGCTGTCTACTGGGTATTTCACAAAGCAACAACCATCTCTATGTTACAAGAGATGGTCCAGAAAAGAAAAACATCCAGTGAGCGGCAGTCTGTGGGGCGGAAAGGCCTTGTTTATGCCAAGGTCAGAGGAGAAGTGGGCAGACTGGTTCGAGCTGATAGAAATGGCAACAGGGACTCAAATGCCACCCGTTTTCACCAAGGTAGCAAGAAGAGCATCTCTCCCACAGTGACGTCAACTTTGAGGCAGATTGGCCTAAGCAGCAGAAGACCACACCGGTTGCCACTCCTTCAGCTAACAACAGGAAACTGAGGCCTACCCATTGCACTGCTCATCGAAATTACAGTAGACGTAGATAGAAGATTGGAAAAAACGTGCCTTGTCCTGATTGATCTCGATTTCTGCTGAGACATTCGGATGGTAGGGTCAGAATTTTGGCGTGCAACAACATGAAAGCATGGATCTCCATCGGCCTTGTTCAACGGGTTTCAGGCTGGTGGGGTTGGTGTCATGTGCTGGGGATATATTTCTTGCACTCTTGTGGGCCCCTGGTACCAATTGAGCATCGTTAGGAACGCCACAACGCCTACCTGAGTGCCCACCCTTATGACCAATGTATCCAACTTTGAGTGCTATTCAGCAGGAAATGACGAGCCATGTATGTCAAAGCTGGAATCATCTCAGGACTGGTGTTTCTTGAAAACCATTGACAATGATTGTCACTGTACTCAAATGTCCTCCACAGTCACCAATCTCAATCCAATAGAGCATCTTTGGGAGTGGTGAAACGGGAGATCCGCATCTGGATGTGCACCGACAAATCTGCAGGCGACAACTGTGTGATGCATCATGTTCAATATGGACCACAAAATTCCTCTTGGAAAGGGAATGAACTTGCTCCAACACCTTGTTGAATCTATCCACAAGAATTGAGGCAGAGTTCTGAAGGCAAACGGGGGGTCCAACCCGTTATATAGCAGGGTGTAACCTAATAAGAGCCGGCGAGTGGTAGACCCCACTGAATTCCAGCTGGACAAAATCTCTAAGGTGTCCCCCTTACTCAGAACTCGTTATTTGGGGCAAAAACTACACTATGGTGCTTATGATAACAAGCCTGTATGTCAGTGATTGCTAAACAGTTTTTCCAGTTTTTGGACGGGCCAAAGGCCACTTACATGGCGACTGGAGGTCTTTGTCCGACCCTCTGGCTACACATGGAAACTCCCCGAATTGTGTTACCTCTGTCTATCTCCTTAGCTGCCTGCGATCAAGCTAAGCAGGTTAAGGGGGTTAAACTTCCCGGCAAGGAGAGATCTCTTTGGGGCAGGCGCAGTAAAGACCAGCTGTATGTAACATGGTTCTCCTCCTGTCAAATGTGCTGGCTAATGAGACGAAAATAATTGTCCAAATGGGGCAATGACCCAAAAATTAGTACTTCTATTATGTCTTATGTTTCATCAGCAGTTAAGAATGGCTTGACCCATTGACAAGTCCCCTTTATCCTCATAGTTCTATAGCTTTTGTGAGCAGGGCCCTCACTCCTATTGTTCCATCTGATCATTGTCAATTCTCTGTAATGTCTATGTCGCTGTAGATTTGTCTAATGAAGCCCTGAAAGCGCGGCGGAAATATTATGGCGTTATATACATAAAGCTTTTATTAGTAACATCCACCAGATCTGTGATGTGTCATGGAGGAGGAAGAGGATTCCTGTGGCTGTTATCTGTGAAAGTCTTAGTGACATCCATGACAAGTGAGGTCAGTCAGTGCTGGAATAACGGGGGGGCCACACAAAAGATTGACTCTTTTAACTTAGGGTTGGAGTCACTTTTGGTGACAGCTGTTACAGGCGGTCCCTACTTAAGGACAACCCGACTACAGACAACCCATAGTCAGACGGACCCCTATGCCCACGTGACCTCTGGTGAAGCTCTCTGGATGCTGTTAAAATAAGTCCCCGATTTGCAATAATCAGCTTAAAATTGTCTGCAATGAAGCTTTATTGATATTCTGTTCTATACAGCAAAAAATTTGAAAACTCAATGTCACATGTGCAAACAAAAAAAAGTTCGGGAACTACAATGATAAAATATACAGTTTCGACGTACATACAAATTCACTTAAGAACAAACCTACAGTCCCTATCTTGTATGTAACCCGGGGACTGACCTGGATATTAATAGCGGTGTGTGGAGTTATTTTGAGGATTAGATTGGTGAAACAAATAGCTTCAAATCCAGCAAACAGTTGAGAGGGCAAGTATTTCTTAATCTTGCTTATTGATCTAGGGTAAAATCACATGTGGGAAATATACAGCACTAGCGTCACAGACCGAACGCGTTTCGACACAGCAGTGTCTTTATCAGGTCTATTATAAAATGTGAGCGGACGGACTTTAATGATGTGACAGGTGGTGGACGGACCTCCACCTAGGGGGCGAAACCACCATACCGCATGACGGAGAGGTCCGTGCAACCATTGTAAGTCACGTCCGTTGGGCTAAAAAGTTTTCAATAATGGAATATGGAATAAAATGTGCAACATTGTACAAAATAGCAATGTGGAGAAGGGTAGATATTACTGTAAACAGTGTTCATATAGATACACAATATACATACATTCGTAACTAGTTACATATATGTTATCCGGATCAACATTGGCCAAACACTGTGCCACAGGGTGTATAAGATGTGTTCTTATATTACATTGGGCAACAGTATTCAGTCATATTCCACAGGACGACAGCATGCTATTAAATCATACATCAATTGTAATACTACCCATGTGATATATGTCATCTCCTGCTCTGTATGTAGAATACAATATGTTGGGTGCACCACGGGTCCACTAAAAATCAGATTACGCAAGCATTTATCCGATGTTTCCAATAATGCATTTAACATTTCGGCAGTCTCACGTCATTTTAGAGATGTATATAATAAAAACTGTTCAGGATTTACATGGCAAGCGGTGGAAAAAGTTAATCGCCCACCAGGGGGGGAGATCATCAGAGAAAATTACTCAACAGGGAATCCTTTTGGATCTTTTCCATGGAAACGAGAATACCTAAAGGGTTAAATGCTAGAATGATATACCTCAGTATTAATGCTATTGTTTTCTCCTCCCTCTGCATTAGTTTACATTAGGGTGTTTCTTAGCTACTTGTATAACGTTCCATATAGATGTGATATAGTCACTTGCAAGTTATCTTCCTCTATTGTCACTGTTTCTTTTTTATAATTACACAGTGTTTGGCCAATGTTGATCCGGATAACATATATGTAACTAGTTACGAATGTATGTATATTGTGTATCTATATGAACGCTTTTTACAGTAATATCTACCCTTCTCCACATTGTTATTTTGTACAATGTTGCACATTTTATTCCATATTCCATTATTGAAAACTTTTTAGCCCAACGGACGTGACTTACAATGGTTGCACGGACCTCTTCGATCATGTGACTGGTGGTTTCCGCCCCTAGGGGAAGGTCCGTCCACACACTGTCACCATTATAAGTCCGTCCGCTCACATTTTATATAGACCTGATAAAGACACTGCTGTGTCGAACGCGTCGGTCTGTGACGCTAGCTGTATATTTCCACATGTGATTTACCCTTGGATCAATAAAGCAAAATTTAAAAATACTATTCCCTCTCAACTGTGTGCTGGATTTGAAGCTATTTGTTTCACCAAGTCTACTTTCGTATGGTCAAGCTCCGGACCAGTCCGTGCACCTTAGAGGGAGAGACATCGTCCAAGATTTTGGGGTGAGCTGGACTTGGGGGCTTACTGCCTTCCGATCTGTTTTGCATCGAGTTATTTTGAGTGTACACTAAATTTACAGTATAATGCAAGGTGTACACTGACTACTTTACATTGTATCAACCTGTTGTATCTTTATTGATGTCCCATGAAACGATAGGATAAACTGTTTATGAAAATGTGAAGGTTATAAAAACTTCTATGAGTTTCTACTGCACAAACAATCATGTCATGACATCATATATGGGCTCCTTGGTGATGCTAGGAGAAACATAATGGACCCTTATATTTAGATGTAAATGTATGGAAGGAGCATTACGAGTAGAAGCACACAGTGATAAAATGTTTCCTGGTTGTTTATATCAAAGTTCATTCAATGTATTAACAAAGGGGACCTGTCATTAGGGACCTTTATGTAACTTATTGACTGGTGGTTTAGTGTCTCAAAACGCCCACTACACACTCACATTAAAAACCAACATTTATACTTACCCGCATCTGAAGCTTCCCGTGCCTGCATATTAGGGCTAGTAAAGCTTGCATAGTACACACCGGCTTCACCGGACAGTGAAGCCATGATATTATCCCAGCTTTAACTCTAGCAATGCAAGCGGAGGTGCCCCAGCACGGGATCTGCTGATTTGAGTCTTATGTGCTTCGTCAGACTCACATCCGGGTAAGTAAATAAGTACGTTTTTTTTAAATTAAGCCACACAAATTTAATATACAGGTTGATTTTGGACCCTAAACTAAAGGTCCATTCGGACCTGTAAATGGACACTGCTTTTATTTTCAAACACTTATCTATCTCTGGTAAGTCTGCAAAGTTAGCTTAGACATTGCTTCCCCCAAATTAATTCTCACATATACAGTATCCCCCCTGTACAGTGTCTTGTAAATTATAATATTGTGCCTGTCATGAATTATTATAATAACAATTTACATACATGCTTCACCAGAACCAAGCTTAGTACATAAATACAGCACCAGTATGGAGTTCAATACATAAGTACAGTTCTAGAACCGAGCTTCATCTAGCAAACTTCCCCCTAGTATATATGTAACATACTGCCCCAAAGTATATAGGTAGCCCCAGCACACTGATCCCCTAAGTAGAGGAACCAAGCAAACAACCCTCCCCCCAGTATATAGGTAGCCAGCACATTACACCCTCCAGTATATAGGTAACCAGCACACTACACCCCCCCCCCCAGTATATAGGTAACCAGCACACTACAACCCCCAATATATAGATAGCCAGCACTTTGCACCTCCCCTCCAGTATAAAGGGAGCCACAGCACACTGACCACCACCAGTATATAGGTATCCAGCACACTGCACCCCTGTCCCTAGTACATAGGTAGCCAGCACACTGCCCTAACATGCACTCCCCGTGGCTCCTCTTCTCACAGCAGAATGAATGAAAAGACCTGGAAGTTGAGTATTTTATTTTTTACTGGGGACTGTGTGCAGCTGCTGTTGTCCCCCCGCCCCCCCCCCCCCTTCATGTTTCCCCTACCAGGTGGCACCTGGGTCTGTCGTTCGCCCCGTCTGGTTGAAGAAAGTAACTACACACCCCATTTCATATATATGCCCTTTTCTAGTATAATGATACAGATGAGATCCAAAATGGGAGGCATCTATCCAGTGGGCCTGGTAAAACATTTTTGGAATAGACAGCTTATGGACCATTGTCAGTGGTAGCAAAGATACATAATAGAAAACCTACAGTCATGGCCATAAGTTTTTAGAATGATACAAATGTTAATTTTTACAAAGTCTACTGCATCAGGTTTTTATAATGGCAATTTGCATATACAAAACATAGAGATTTTGGGTCCATGGCCTGGAAACTCCCCAGATCTTTATCCCATTGAGAACTTGTGGTCAATCATCAAGAGACGGGTGGACAAACAAAAACCAACAAATTGTGACAAAATGCAAGCATGGTGCAAGAATGGACTGCTATCAGTCAGGATTTGGTCCAGAAGTTGATTGAGAGCTGCCGGGGAGAATTGCAAAGGTCCTGAAGAAGAAGGGTCAACACTGCAAATATTGACTTGCTGCATTAACTCATTCTAACTGTCAATAAAAGCTTCTGTTACTCATAATATGATTGCACTTGTATTTCTGTATGTGATAAACACATCTGACAAACACACATAAAAACCAGAGGGCAACAGATCATGTGAAAATATAATATTTGTGTTATTCTCAAAACTTATGGCCATGACTGTATGAGGGGTATACAGGAATACTACAATGTAACCACAGGCATTTTGGGACGCGCCGATGTTTACTGTTCATTTACTTTTATATGTGATCTAAGGAAAGGGGGTGATTCAAACTTTTACTTTTTTTTTACAATTTAAAATGTTTTTTTTTAAACCATTATTTCAGACACTCCAGGGTACTTTAACCCTGCAGGGACTGGTTGCTAGTACAGGCAGTCCCCGGGTTACATACAAGATAGGTTTTGTAGGTTTGTTCTTAAGTTGATTTTGTATATAAGTCTGAACTGTGCTTTATTTTAAAGATCCCCTAGGGAACTTGAACTTATTTTATCACTGATCCAATATAGTGGAAAACTACTGTATTGCAGTATAGTAGTAATTTACTGCATCTGAATGAGACCGAGCTCCTGGTAAGATCTTATACAGATTCCTGCTGTAGGAAGCTATCCCCCTCAGTTCCTCATTCCCCCTGAATGCAATCCCCCCATCACCCCCCATATGCCAACCTCCATGAGCTCCTCATGCCCCCTGGATGCCATTCCCCTTCAGTTTCTCGTGCCCCCTGGATGCTACCCCCTCAGCTTCTCATGCCCTCTTAATGTCATCCCCCTCAGCTCCTCACACTCGTATGCCAACCACCCTCAGCTCCACATACCCTGTATGCCCCACCTCACCTCCTTTAACCCCCTTAATGTCATTACCCTCAGCTCCTCACCCCTCTGTATGCCACCCTTTCAGCAAGGTGTGCTGTGTCACCTTGTGCCCCCTTAACTTGAGTAATTCCCACCCTCTGGCACCGGCTGGATCTACCAGGAGGCATTTCTATGCCAGGTCGTATCTAACATAGAATTGTGCCATAGCCTGCACAAGCTATAGGTAGTGTGCAGACATAGGACAGGAATGACTCGCTCTGGCCCATTACACTGCCGGACATGCACCTCCATGCCCTCTTGGCAAGGAAGTACACCCCTGTGCATATGCCAAGAATTGTGCTGATTCCAGGAATTGGAAAAGCCCTAATAAATACATCCCAAAAAGCCACTAAGACAGAGCGCCCAGTACTTTGTGATTCTGTAGAATAGGAAGCAGCTGCATACTATCACAGTGCAGCAGCTGCCAATAGAAGGACATTATGGTCCCTACAAATCATGGGACACAGCCACACCCGCCTGAGCCCTGTATTCCCCATCACTGGTAAGGACCTCGTCCTTCTGGGCGATGAAGTTTATCCCGACCACTAGGGGAACAGGAGGTCCTCACAAGTAATAAGAAGTATCCGGCTCAAGCAGAACTGGCCATTCCCCTCACTGATGATAGTATAGTATTTAGACACAACTGTTATCCTTCCTGACAGCACCGTCCACTACCAGTCACTTCCGTCTCCCCTACAGCGTCTGTGACTGCTAACTTGGTCACTCCCATTTTGTGTGTTGCTTTACGGCACACACTTCCACATTGTAGGGAGCCGCTTCCAGACTATCTATACGCAAGGAGGTGAACACAGTCCTCCCAGGTCCCACAATGCAGCGGGGAGAGCGGCGCAAGGCTCGTACGGCTCACGTCACACAATTCCCGGATGATCCCTACACTGTATGCGGGGTTTCAAGACCCGGGATGACCACCTTGGTGTTAGATAACGGGGCCTACACCGCGAAGATCGGATACAGCAACGGAGACGTGAGGTGCGCTATGTATGGAGACAAGGGCGCCAGCGGGCTGCTTACCATAGAGTTGTCATAGAGCGGCAGACAGAGTACTCTCTATCCTGACTGTCTTCTCACTGGCCGCAGCTGGGAGGACCCGCAGTGTGTACAGGCTTCTGTATGGGGACAGCTCCTTCACACATTCCAATTCTGGAAAGTAGATGACACAACTCCAACAGAAAGTCCACTGCAAACTGCAGAAAATTACACTGGGAGGAAAGGACAATAGAGGAAGCTATACAATGTGATAGGGCATACTCAGTGTCCTCTCTCTAGTTCTGCACCTTGTATAAGACACGAACGTGACAGCACCCTCAAAAACCAGCACCAAATTGTAATTGTGATGACAGTTTGGCAGGCTGATTTATGGATGTGGAGTAGATATTTCTTAGGGTGCGATCACACATTGCGCTAGCTTTGCATTTACAAATACAGTGCCTCGGCCTGATCGCATAAGCGTTTCTATGGCAACATATGAGATCGGTGCAATGTGTTTGTAATGCATCAGCAAAACGCATGCTTTTGACTAATTTTAAACCTACTTGCGTGATCACTGGTATCGGTCGCAGCTATGTTCCAATGTTTAACCGCAAACATGTTTTCCGAAATTTGTACTGATTCTTCACAAACTTGCCTTAAAGCTTTCCACCTAGTTTGAAAACGCAGCTCAAGAGAGTAAACGCCATGCATTAACAGACAAGTTAACTCATAGGAAAACATGGGCTCAGCACCCACTGCATTCTAGAATGCAAAACACGAACACCATGTGTGACCGCATCCTCAGTGTGGAAATGTGGTGCAGGTTTTTTTGCATCATGTCCAATTGCTGCTGTTGAAATTATACAGATTTTTCATAGGTAAATAATGACTTCTGTAATGTGACGTGCAAATTTTCATGCGTATCCTTAATTTTCGGATACCGGATATTTAGGATATCGGGGAATTGCCACTCGCCCTGCTGATGTCCGTTGAAAATGGGCAGCCGATAGGAATAAGACCTAATCTATAACTTGCGGTGTGGTTTCTCAGCTAATACTTTTGTAATAGGTGCAGCTATCCTACCGATTTTATCATTTGCACTGTACCATGTTTTTTTGTTTACGGTATTTTTCTTTAGCAATGAGATTAATATTTGTTTTTTTTTTTTTTCAGTGTTATACCAAACTGCCAATTCAGGTCAAAGACCGCACGCTTAAAGACGTTTACAGCAAATCAAATTGACGAAGTAAAAGATCCGTCCGGACTTTTTTATATACTTCCATTTCAAAAGGTAATTTATTATAAGGCAATAAATGTATACATTATAAGTAAATGGAGTCCTCTTTTATTATTTCTTACCTAGTTGAGAAAAAACAGCTATAGATACATATCTTCCAGTGGAGAATTAATCCGACTTGCCTACTGATACAAGTGGGAAAACTAAGGAGGAGTATATGAAGTTCTTTCTTGTTATATAATCTTCCACAAAAACTAAGAAAATAAAGAAAGAATATTTAATAATCCTAAAGTGAAGCACACCCTAGTCTATTGGCATTAATGGTAAAATGTGAGCATAATGTTTCCCCATTGCAAAAAAAAAGTTCCAACAAAATGAATTACTACTGTACTGTATTTTGTTTTGATCAGATTGAAGACAAGAATTATGTAAAGGTTGTTCTGACCTTTACTATGCCCCTATTATATCGCAAATATAGAACACTGACACATACTTGCCATTCAGATACTTTGTTGTGCAAATACTTCCTGTGTCTGGCATTTTTGTTCTGTCAATTTGCATACTTTAGTCTTTAATAAAGTCATAAAACCCCTTTAAAATATTATTTCTTATTCTAAATCTAACTTGAAGGTAATGTAGGAATGTGGCCGATCCAGGTTTTTGTCTTCATCTGGAAAGAAGGATGAATATGTCCCTCTTAAAAGATTTGAATAAGCTTTAAAAAAAAATGGAATTGTAGACCCTCCTGTAATGGGATAGGACTGCCATATCTAAAAGTAGTACCGTAATAGGGTTGCTCTTGGACTTTCCTTATTACAATCAGTGATGTGATTATGGAGACTTGAGGAAAAGTGTGTGTCATATTCTTTCCGCCTGTATGTATGCAACTACATGGTATACATGTGATCTCATTTTGAAGAAAGTAGTATTCTAATTGAAAAACTGTTCTGTGTGTAACTCCTGTCATCTGCTTATGGCACAAACTTTACTATAATTCTGTTGTAAATTAACTAAAATGTTCTTCATTAAACAGGGCTACTTGGTGAACTGGGATGTCCAAAGACAAGTATGGGATTACCTTTTTGGGAAGGAAATGTTTCAGGTAATGTACTATTTGTGGCAAGTAATTAGTACTGCTGCCAGTGGTGGTTGTTTTGTTGAACCTTTGAAGTTGAACCTTTCACCAGATTCCCTAACAAGCCTAATAACAAGTTCCTATAGCACTATACTCACTTGTGCCAAGCTGTTTTTAGCTAAAAAATTAATAGTTCCTGTGCATAGGAAATTAAGTTTGCAAACCTACTTGGCACCCTGCATAAAGGAGCAGGGTGTTCCAAGAGCATGTGCTAGTCATGTATCTCTCACTACATGTCTACTGGTAAGTCCCTCCTCCCCCTTCCTTGGGCTTATGAGGCATCCTGTGTTCTGCACATCATAAGGGAGAAGGAAGAGCAGACATTGAGGTCAGAGACACACTGGCTTGCATGATAGCACACACCCTTGGGACACCCTGCACCTTCAGGCAGGGTGGCAGGTAGCCTTACAAACTTCTTCATTTTCTGGGGATAGGTACTATGCATTTTTTGTTTAGAAACGGTATGGGCAAAAGTTAGTATAATACTATGGGAATTTATTAGTGAAAATCTGGTGACGGGTTACTTTTAAGAAGATGTTCCAATAATGCAATTCATGTTATAATGATATCCAAATTTCAAATTATCTTGCTTTCTTTATTTTGGCAACCAAAAACAGACAATAAAAAAATTATATCCTTAAGAATAGGTGAAAACGGTCAACGATTGGGTGGTTGCTGGTTGTAGTAGCCATCAGCAGCGCACAAATGCATCTCAATTTATGAATCGAGCACTTAGAATAGCTATGTCAATTATCACAATCTATTCCTTTAATATGTGGGTCCTTATATTGTATTTTTCAGGTGGACTTTGTGGAATCAAACATAATAATCACAGAGCCCTACTTTAACTTCAGCTCAATTCAGGAGTCTATGAATGAAATTTTGTTTGAAGAGTATCAGTTCCAGGCAGCACTGAGAGTGAACCGTATGTATTTCCTGCTATAAAACTGGTTTAAGGTCTTATGGTTGTTTAGGAAGTTGTAATAATATTTTGTTCTGCTCTCTTCCTAGCCGGAGCTCTTAGCGCACACAGATACTTTCATGACAACCCATCAGAGTTGTGCTGTATCATTGTAGACACTGGTTATTCCTTCACCCACATTGTGCCCTTTTGTCGTAGTAAGAAAAAGAATGAAGGGATAATAAGGTAGGAGAATTGTGCAGGGAACTAAACCGATTACGGTCTATCTTTGGAAAGCAGCCTGAATATTTGTTTTTACTGTCAATATCATTTATTCTTCCAGAATTAATGTTGGTGGAAAACTGTTAACAAATCATCTCAAAGAAATCATATCCTACAGGTGAGCTTATAGAAATACACTGCAATTTAGGCTTGTAGTTTTGCTGTTTAATCTGTAGGGGTTGAACTAAGAAAAATATATATAACAGATCCACTGCATTCTGACACTGCCAGTGCCTTGACACTCTGCAGTTCCTGGTTCAGCTCCACTCGGGTGGAGGCTTGTCATCTCCACAGTCTCTCACTGACAGCAACAGTGACCTAAATGCTCAGTCAGTCTCCTCCCTGCCAGGTCTCTCTGTAGAGCTGCACTGTTCACTGCAGAGTAGCCAATAATTATACCATTTCTATTTGTTCATAAGCAGTGAACACAATGAATTGTTCTATTGGATACTCTACAGTGAGAAAATTGAATGAGCACTCATGTCCGCGGTTCATTAGGTGGACATGCACATTGTTATACAATATATCACCAGGTGGTGCCATACTGTGTAAGGAAATGTCAAATTTCTTCATTGGATTACTTTTGCAATATTATGCAATTGGAAAACATTGTTTATTTCTAATAAATATGATATGTAACAGTGAGACAACACCTTTTAAAGATGTAAATGTTTAAAGCACCAAATTGGTGTTAACAGAGCCCTACCTATGCATATAAAAAAAAAGGTGAGTATAAGCCATTTATTGGTTTTATATATAGATCCCCCGGAAGCATATTACAAAAAAATTCAGAATTTGAATAACCCTATTTAATAATTTAATTTGAAATTTGTTACATTTTGCAACTGTTTTTTTCCCCCTAAGACCACCTGCAAATTATCAGAAATGTATTTTCCACAAGGATTCCAGCGGATTACAGAACCTTTGAAATAAATTACTATACTATATATAGTAATTATATATATATATATACTATTTTTAAGATCATGATTGTCAGTTTTTTTGTTGCCGATTTCCCAGTCCACATGGGAGACAGATTCCCAATGAAACCTAAACTAAGGGCACCATTTAAAGGCAATTTGTCACCAAGATCTACCACTTCTAATTAACTGCTATATTATATAGGGCTAGGTCCACACATGTGATCCATACCTTAAGTTTTACTTTTAGACTGCTCTATTCATAATAAAAGTCAACTTTAAAAATATTCAAATTGGGCTGGTGTGCCTTGGGGACAGTAACCCTACCCCTTACTGCACTACTACCTCCCTACCCAGAGCCTACACTCATCCTCCTGACCTCTGCTACGTCACTCCTGGCTTCATTGAAGACTCTCTTAGCTGACGTTTACATCTGGAAACTTCAATTGTGACTTCCAAATGTAGACTCTGCAAACTCACCACAAAGCACTTCAGCCTTCACTTCAATATTTCCAAAGTTAACTTTTTGCATGGATAGGACAGTCTGAATATAAAAATAAAGGTATGTGTAGCATATGTGGACCTAGCCCTACATAACAGCAGTTAGTGGGGGTAGATGGGAGTGAATGAGTTCCCCTTAAATTAAATGCCTGATATTTCTGATTGTGCCAGAAAGTCTATTTTTCCACTGTGGTTTACAGTTAGTCCCCGGGTTATGTACAGGATAGGTTCTGGAAGTTTGTTAAGTGGAATTTGTATGTAATTCGGAACTGTATATTTTATAATTGTAACCCCAGCCTGTTCTTAAGTAGGGGGCCACCGGTATATTTCAAAATATCTCATTTGTGATTTGGTTTTTCAATCTCTGTTATTTTATCCCAGACAACTGCATGTTATGGATGAGACTCATGTTATCAATCAAGTAAAAGAAGATGTCTGCTACGTGGCTGCAGATTTTTATAAAGACATGGAAGTGGCAAAGTAGGTTTTATGAGAAAGTGCTTAGTTTTACATTGAAAATTCACATTACAAAGCTAACAAATATTCTCTTCAGGTTAAAAGGGGAAGACAACCCGTTGATGGTTGATTACGTTCTACCGGACTTTAGCACTATCAAGAAAGGTTATGTGAAGGTATGTTTTTGTTTTGGAACATTTAGAGGTGCAAGTGTTACCCCCCTTTTATAAAAAAAAAAAAAAAAAAAGTTTTATTTATGCATTTTTAAAATAAAGAACTATACAACCAAACATGCAGGTGCCAATGATTAATTATACATATCACAATATGTAGTTACCCTACTTATAATCTTGCTATTAACATTTAGTGTAACCTATATGCAGAACCAGACATTTTGATGAGAAATTGTAGTGGAGGAACAATTGATTAGGAAATGGCAAATGTTTCAATCAAATTTTTTTAAAAACATTTTTAAAGACTTTCTTTTTGTTAAATCTATAAAATAATCCTAAGATTTCTTAGTTCTCTCACTGTAGAGATCACTTTTCAATTATCTTTATAAATTGGATTCAAATGTAAGGTAACCTTAGTTATAAACCATTCTGTTTACAGTATTTTAACCTAGGTAGTGACTGTTGCCAGGTTCACATGGTGGAAAGTAAACTAGAAAACTCTTGCATCAAAGCCAGTAAACATGTGGCCATCCGCAATAAGAAAAAAAACAAACTATAACAAATATTTTCTTACCAGATAGTAATATATCTGATGTAAAACACACACTAATTAAACTAGTTACAATGAGAGTGCCTTAGAATTACTGGTATACTGTGCCTGTGTAAATGACAACACTTTACGAATGTGTAATACACTCATACTTGTTCTCAAAGTTTTTGTGACTCCTGTAATAATTTGGCTATTGCATCTGCAATTTTCAGCCACGGGAAGAGATGGTGTTTAGTGGAAAACCCACAGCAGGGGAACAGATTCTTCGTCTGACTAATGAACGGTTTGCAGTCCCTGAAATACTGTTCCATCCCTCAGACATAGGAATTCAAGAAACGGGGATTCCTGAAGCAATAGTACATTCCATTAGTAATCTCCCTGAAGGTAAGCAAGCAGAGAATCCCTTCTAGATGTATTACAACTGCTTAGAGAGAAATTGTCCCCTAACCTTCACTTCTGCTAAATAAATAATTCCTTACAAAATGTATTCTAAAATTTCTCTAAAGTGAACATTTTTGTAGCTAGTAGAAACTTACCTCATGTTGTCCACTTTCAGCAAATAATTGATTTGGTTTGTGTTATGAAAAGTTGTATAGTTTTCCAATATAATTTCTGTATCAATTTCTCACTGTTTTCTAGATCTCTGCTTGCTTTCCTGCTATAGAAAGCTTCCTGTGGGTATACACCGCTCCATGGTCATGTGATGTCCCACAGGTGCTCTGATTACACTTTGTGATACTAATGAGCCGTGCACCTGTGTGACATCACATGACCAGGGACCAGTATTTATCCACATGAGGTAAACATAGAAGCTTCTTATAGGATGACAGCAAGCAGATATCTAAAAACCATTGATACAGAAGGAATTGATACAGAAAGTATATTAAAAAATTGGATAACTTTTCTTTACTCGAACAATATCAACTATTTAGTAAAGTAGGCAACCCCTTTTACGCCTCATAGTTACTCACTTTCAATATCTAATTATTTTTAGAGATGCAACCGCACTTCTTCAAGAATATAGTTCTTACTGGAGGAAACGCACTATTTGCAGGATTCAAAGAGCGTGTGTATTCTGAAGTGCGGAAACTCACTCCAACAGACTATGATGTGTCGGTCATATTGCCCAAAAAGTAAGTCTTTTGAACTTGTACAGTAACTGACCAAAATATGACCAAGACATTTGATGATATATCCTTGGATGTTACCACTAATTAATGTTGGGAGAATACCCATTTACCGTATTTTTCGGACTATAAGGCGCACAAAAAAAAAAAAAATTCACTTAAAGTGCCATGGTCATTATAGCCATTTCAGGCCCTTCATTAATGGGTTAAGGTGTTTGTATTAGGCCACTAATCAGTCCTCTATTATCAGGGTAAGGAAGAAAGAGTCAGGCTTGTTGGGTTTTAATGTAAAATAGATTGCACCCTTTCACGCGTGTGTGAAATTCATCTACAATCACGATGTCTCCTAGGACTGCAGGTGTAGTATATTCTAAATGAAAAAAAGGTGATTATGGCACAAATATGGAAAATAAAAAATCTTTATTGAAATCTTAAACACAGTGGGTTAGCGGACATCAAGCCTACACGTTTCGAGCATCTTGTTCTCACTCATGGCATGACTAAGAGTACAAGATGCTCGAAATGCGTAGCCTTGATGTCCGCTAACCAATAATGTTTTTAAGATTTTAATAAAGATTTTTTTTTTAGTTACGTACAAGATAGGTTCTGTAGGCTTGTTCTTAAGTTAAATTTGTATGCAAGTCGGAACTGTGTACAGTTGGAATTTAAAAATGTTGGTTTGTCATAAGAACCAGGATTAACAATAGAGCTTATTTGCAGACACCTTTTATAACTCCTACAGCTGATTATTAGAACTTAGGGCTAAAGTACTGTAAATGACCAAAATCCAGAGGTCAGTTTGTAACTAGGGGTTGTCTGTAAGTCGGATGTTCTTAAGTAGGAGACCGACTGTATTTATGGATGTGCCGCAATCACTTTTTTTTCATTTGGAATATGTTGGGTTTTAATATGACATTCCTTGTTCTGTGGGAGAATAGCGAAGATTCAAACAAGCACCTGAAATGGCAATTTTTATGGTTGGTTTTAAAATATGGTGTACGATATTTGTCTTTTTCAGCCCCATTACATACTCTTGGGAAGGAGGAAAGTTGATATCGGAAAATGATGATTTTGAAGACATGGTGGTGACCAGGGAAGACTACGAGGAGAATGGGCATCTAATTTGTGAAGAGAAATTTGATATTTAGTTTACTGTCATGTAAATATTTTTTAAACACTTTTTTCTAGTGGTGTAAATAGATGAATGTCATAAATATTTATTTGATATATTTGTTTTGTCATTATTGCAGAATAGTTTTGTTTAAAAATGTATGTAAAGGGAACCTGTCAGGACATTTTTTAGCGTACATTCACATGCGGTATGCCTTCCGTGCGTAGAGAATACACGGCCGCACACACGCCGAAAGATAGAGCATGCTCTATCTTTTTGCAGTGTGCGGCCCGGATTGTATCCACGCCGTGCCACTATTGCCGTCTATGGGTACGTACATGCGGCCGCAAATTTGCGGCCACGTGTACGTCCCCACAGACGGCCATGTAAATAAGCCCTTACAAATACAGCTAGTGACAGGTTCCTATTGAGCCCTATTACAGACTTCCTTCTTTTAGGTAAAAATGTTTCACTTACATCCCCATAAATCAACTTTATTACCTGCCATCAGAGGGGGCATGGGGCAGATGTAGTTTACAGCCAGCCAGCCAGCCCGCACATAAAAAAAAAAAACAACCCTAAAACATACATACTCTCCTCTTCTTTCTTCTCTTGGCAGTATTAGCCAGCAGAGGCACGTCTACGCCACCGCATCATAGTGTGCGCCGGCCAGGCAGATCGCGTGGACGCTTCTCTGCCAGCTAATACTGCAAGAAGAAAGAGGAGCTTTTTTTTTTTTAAATTGTGTACAAGCCGAAGTGAGGTTTTTAACACTTTTTTTGCTGACAAACTTGGCTTATACACAGTAAGTGACACTTTAAGCATACATAACTGCAGTGATGGAAAGCTGTATAAGCAGATAATTGTGTGTTTTGTTGGACCAGCAGGGAAGTGAAGTAGTACATTTATTCAAGGATTGCAGCTGAACTTGCAGCGCACTGGTGTTTGAAATGTCATCGCTGGAAAACAGCTGTTGTACCAGCCTTCTGTTTGAATACTACAGCAGTTACTCAGGGCAATGCTATTTAGACACACAGCAATCGTAGGTTAGAGAAACATATTGAGTTGCAATTACTATGTTAAACAGAGCACGCCACTCTAAAGAAATATCCCAGAACTCACTGAAAAAGTAATGCATGAGAGGTAGGAAGGGAACAAAAAAATGTATGGGAATTGCATCTTCAGTCGGCCATCTTGAATATTACCCCACCTACATTGATAAACTCACTTTTGTGGATCATAACTTAAGAAAAACTAACCAAACACAAAACATTGTCAAGATCATTTATATTTTATTATCCATTAGGAAATGGTAATCTTTTACAAGTAATTAAATAGACACAATTGTCAACAAACTTTATATAAATTAGTAATACAGTCAAACAGATGAAACTTTATAATGTATCTTACTGGAGAACTATGCTACTTTTCCACTTGTTAGACTTTTCTCCCCTTTATAGTGCAGGTAATGTCAATATCAAAAATATGATACTTGTTCGCTTCACTTATATAATATCCTATAGTAAAGAGGCCAGCTGCTGTAGAGACAGAAACCAGCAGTACGGTCTTAGGCTACATTCACACGATGTACGCCTGCCGTACCGTAGTACGGTGGGCATACATCAGAACTGCGGAGAGGAGCAGGGGATGAGCGCTGCTCACCCCCGCCCCTCTCCATAGGAAGATTCAGTGCACTGCGCACGTGTGTTGCACTGTACCGCTCCTGTACAGGGCCGTGAGCCCATAGAAGCGTATGGGGGGATGTATATCGGCTGTAGATACGTCGGCCATTTATACGTCCCCCATACATGTGTGTGAATGTAGCCTAACATAAAACCTACCATGAAGAATCTACTGTCAGTAGATCTGATGGTAGATGCCTCCTGCCTGCCTCAGCCCTAATCTGTAATTTAATAATCCTGGAACCTAACCTGTTAAACTTTATTTTAGTAATATGTAAATTAACTGCAGAGGCTACTGGGGCATGGAGAAGCCTTCGCTCTTGGTGCCTAGCCGGGCTAGTACACGCCCCAGTAGCCTCTGCAGGTAATGTACATATTACTAAAGGAATTTTTTAAAAGTTAGGTTACAGGATTATTAAATTACAGATTAGGGCAGGGGCAGGCAGGAGGCATTTACCATCGGATATACTTTTGATGGTATGTTTCCTTTAAGGTAGTGTGCAATCACTGCTCTGTCAATATCACACAACTATATACTAAGTGGGGAGTGTGGGGCAGTAGTTTATCAAGTGCGACTCAGAGTCTTTATTTAGGGTGCATTCACATGTAGTGTTTAAAGGGGTATTCCCATCTGGGCATTTACATTTAATTAAATTCATTTGCCTTATGTAAAACATTTCTTCAATTGGATGTTAATTAAAAAAATGTTCCTGTATGAAGATAATTTCTCATTAATGTAGTCATGTTGTCCCTTAGAAACCAGATAGCTTCCTCGGATACGACCACGTCATACTCTGGCAGCGGTGGCCAGACTTGCGCTATAGAGTCCTGCCAGACCACCAGGATTCAGCAATCATTACCACAGGACGGCTGTGCGACATGTAATAACTCCCAGACATTTTATACACAATAACCTTTTGTTTCTTTGTGCACTCAATCCATCAGAGATGGCCGTATCTGAGGAAGCTATCTCGTTTCTAAGGGACAACATGGCTACATTTATGAGAAATTATCTTCACACAGGAATTTTTTTTTAATAACATCCAATTGAAGAAATGTTTACATATGGAAGATTAATGAAACTGAATGTGAGTGCCCAGATGAGAATACCCCTTTAACGTATGTGTTTCAAAACACACTGCAAAAAGAGATCTCAAGAGAGATTTTACTAATTAAATTGACAACATTTGCATTTACGGTTTGGTAAATGCAAGTGTTGATATATGATGCATGTAGTTCTTGTTTCCCCGATATGTAGCAGAGTGCCGGCTGCATATCAGGGAAACAAGAACGCCATGCATCATATATCAGTATAATGCAGTTCAATCCCCACCATGGTGATCAGACTGTGGCAATCGTCACAGCCATGATGACAGAGAAATGTGACACAGCCCTTAGCTGTTCCCTCATCTCCACAATCTATTATAGGCAGCAGCTGTAACGTGGTCTGTGAAGCTGATCACCTCTTTAAGGGTGATGCCACACATGGCATTTTGAACCCGTTTTTGGTCCATTTTTAAGCAGTCCATTAAACGCATGCGTTTTTGACAGGTTTGACCAATTATCTTAATTAAAACTGGTCAAAAACGGAAGCTTTAATGGACTGCTGGAAAACGGACCAAAAACAGGTTCAAAACGCCATGTGTGGCATCACCCATTTTCAGTCCATTTTTTAAAACGCACTCGTTTTTGAATGTTTACCATGCTTTTGGCTGCTTTGAATCATGTCTAGAAGTGTAGGCAGCTGTGAAAGATTAAAAACAGCCAAACACATGGTAAACATTTAAAAACGCATGCTTTAAAGCGGTCCAAAAACATGTGGCAAAGTGAATGAGGGCTCTTTCACATTGGCGTTGGTTGCGTTTTTTTGTCCCCGGTTTTCTTCCGTTTTTGTCTCGGTGTCCGCAAAAAGAAAATGAAGGATTAATATTGCTTTAAAAACATCACACCTGGTTTTTCAGCCTCATCAGTGGAAAAAAAAAAAACGGAGGTTTCATAGACTG
This sequence comes from Engystomops pustulosus, assembly GCA_019512145.1. Classification (NCBI taxonomy): domain Eukaryota; kingdom Metazoa; phylum Chordata; class Amphibia; order Anura; family Leptodactylidae; genus Engystomops; species Engystomops pustulosus. The sequence goes on along the minus strand of CM033644.1, from coordinate 153,756,817 downwards.
ATCCGCATCCGTAAAAACATAGGACATGTTTCATTATTTTCTCCATGGAGAATGGATCAGTGAAAATGCAAGCAAATGTGAAAAAGCCCAAAGAAAACAATGGCTCTGTGAGGCATCTGTTGAAATTACTAAACTATGAACGTGAAAAACAAAGCCAATGTGAAAGAGCCCTGAGAGAGGAGAAAAGGAGTCATTTCTCTTTAAGAAATTACAGTATGTGGCCCCTTCTGTACTATGAACTAACACCACATTGTTAGTAACTAAAGGAACACACAAAATTATTTGCACTTATCCCATGAAAAAGAATAGCTACTCGGGTCATCCTACAAAAGTATTTGTGGCAGCTCATCATGTAAAAGCACCCTTACATTTATGTGGACCTTCTCAGACTACCAGTAAAATACATGAGTACATTGTTAAAATGTCATTCCACTTATGAGGGCAAAACCCTCATTATTAAAGCTGAACTGCAATAAAGTTCTCAACCCACGGACAGGTGGAAACAGTCCTGCTTTTCTAAACCTAGACAACTGTCAGGTATTTTTGTTCTCTACATTTCTATAAATTACATTAGATTAAAAGATCTACAGTATTTCACATTTTTATATTAAAAATCCATATACAACCCTTATCCATAGTGAAGACAATCATGTGTCCATATCCCCTCAGCCCATTAACTGCTGATACTTACAATCCAGAGATATCACTGAGTACTTTGACCTTATAACAAATAGATAAGCTGTAAGGGTTGGTTTACACCGCTTCTGCTGAATATAGACGGGAACATACATGTCACATATAGACCAAATATGAAAACAGCCTTCACCTGAATAAATTCACCTTAAAACACTAAACATTTAAAATGCACAAAAAAAAAATAAAAACAGCACTTTCTTACGTAATCCTCAACTATTTCTTCTATTTTTCTTATTTTACAATAAAAACAGATTTGATATAAGAAAATCTAACATTTGTTTTTATGCATTATGTACCAAACATACCTTTAGATGCAGAAACATATCTTGTTTAACCCCTGAACTGACTGGTTTTGCTAAGAGCTTCCTGAACTGTCCAGACATGACTAATCAACCTAAGCTGGGTCACTGATACACAGCAGCCTGGGGATGGAGCAGCGATTGATCACTTCTTGTCAGGACAACACAGTGAACACAGCGTTCTCTGAAGCAGTGCACATTAAGGTAAGAGGAGAAGCGCCTGGGCAGCCAAAGGAACACCGCAGCCTCATTATCAATTGTTTTATCACTGCAAAACCACTGAGCTCAGGAATTAACCAAGATATGATCCTGCAACAGTGTAGCTACAGCATTCTCAAGGTATGCTTCATAATACATCAAATCAAATTGGAGGTTTCCTTTAAGTAGGGGACCGCCTGTATAGAAAAAAAACACATGTAGTGCCAAAAGTACATGGACAGGACTTGCTTCCCTTTTAGTTCCAGTGTAAAAAAAAAAATCAGAAAAATAATTAGTAAAACTTGATCCATATTAAAAGTAAAATGCACCAAATGTATTGCAAAAACGGAATGTTGTGCATAAGAGGCAAATCAAAAACTAGGAAGGGTCCTGTACACATCCCTGATGGTGTAAGCAGGCCTGTACCCAGCTACTAGTGCAAAAGGTCATTGAATAGAAGCAGATTAGTTGAAACTTAATTGCTAAAACTTGCAGGGTGACACTTCTGGAATTCTTTCATTAATTTTTTCTTTTTCTTCTCCGGAAGAGAAAAACTTCCATCCACAATCTTTATTAACTGTTGTATTTCTTTTCTTGTGTAGCTGTACCTTTGTGTTTCATACTCGTGAGTGGATAACCGTTGACAAAATGTAACACCTGTCACAGGAGCACATCAAGACAGTCATTTCATAATGTACTATAAACACTATAAAAGAATAGTATAGTAAGAAGCCCCTTTATTGAATATGCTCTGATGCCATGAATAGACAAATACCTGAGAGGTCATCTGGGTCTCCTCCATTCTGAAGGCTTCTTAACTTTGTGCTAACAAGGTCAAGTAGCTCCATGGGTGTCTAAAAAAAATTATTATTAAATTCTTAATATAAAAGTTGTGCACATTTTATTCTTTTAAGGGTCTTGTCGATAAAAAAATGCAGCCCCTTAGAAACGTCTACACCTACAGGTCCAAAGACTGATCAGGGCACAAAGCAGAAAAAAACCCTGCATTTTTCTGGTCGTTCTCCAGTAAACTGCAACTTTTTCATGCCTTCTAAACAACGAAAATATTAGAAACACAGAACCAGGAAAATACAGTGTATTCTACTGGAAATAAGTTATAGCAGGAGGAGCCCAACATAATGATACATTGTTTTTTGGTACAAACCTCAGTGTAAGTTCACAGTACTGTTCAAGCCTCCATTAAATAAAAAAGAACAGAGATTTAATGTATCAATTAAAAAAAAAATCACATAGACAGTGTAAATTTTATGTTGTCTGTAATGTTCAGTTTGACAGGTATCCATTATGCATGGGATTTTTTTCAAACTGAACATAAGGGATGACATAAAATTTACACCGATGTGTAAATAGGATTTTTAACTGATTTTGTTAAACCTGTTAAAACAAGGCCCTTTGTTTTTGCATTTCTATTTTTCACTCCCCACCTTCAAAAATCTATAACCTTTATTTTTCCATGCATAGAGCTGTGAGGGCTTGTTTTCTGCATAACAAACTGCACTTCATAGTGACAGTATTTAATATTCTATGCCATGTACAAGGAAGTGGGAAAAAAAATTCCAAATGCAGCGAAATTGGTTAAAAAACACATTTAGGCCATTTTTTTGCGGGTTTGGTTTTTATGGCTTTCACTGTGAACCACAAAAGACACGTCTACTTTATTCTTTGGGTCTCTATGATCACGGGGATGCCAGATTTATATAGGTTTATGTTTTCATACATTTACAAAATTTAAAACCTCCAGTAGAAAAGAAATGTCTTTATTTTGCCATCTTCTGGCGCTAATAACTTTTTCATACTTCAGTGTACGGAGCTGTGGGTGGTGTCATTTTTTTGGGGAAATGTGGCATTTTTGACTTTGGGCACTATTTTGCACAGGGTTAAATGCGGGAATAACAATTATATTTTGATATATTTTTATATCAATTCTTTATTTTGTTAAATTAGTTTTAGACCCCCTAGGGCAGTGGTGGCGAACCTATGGCACGCGTGCCAGAGAGGGCACGCAGAGCCCTCTCTGCAGGCACGCGTACCATCTCCCCATTCCAAAGTCGGAGCTCTGGCAGCCACTGCATCCTGAAGCTGATCGGCTCTGCTCTCACTAGTGATGCCTTAGTGAGACAGTAGCAGCCGATCAGTGAACGCCCCCCCCCCTCCTCCTCCTCTTCAGCCCGGGAAGACAAGTACAGCAGTACGAGGAGAGTCCACAGAAGGAAGCCTGCAGGATCAGAAGATGATAAGAGGTCAGGAGCTGCTGGGGCTGCTGTGTGTGGTTTGCACATCAGCAGTTCAGTGTTAGAGCTGCAAATGCCTTCAAAGGTTCTGTCAGGTGGCTTTGGGACACTAAACCAACTATAGGTAACTGTGATTTAGTGTCCCAAATCCCCCTGTATGACAGCTGTCTGTTGCCACATATATACTGGTCTGTGTCTGAAGCGCTCATCACTTGCATCAGGCGGCCAATGAAGCCAGCATAGCTCCACTGCAGGCAGCGCATGCACAATGTGGCCGGGTGCTATGCTGCATCACTGGCCGCACGGTGCATGTGATGAGGCAAGTATGTATGTGGCCACAGACAGCTGTCATAAGTGTGATCCCAAATCCACATGTGCCCACACCTTTCTCCACCTCCCTGCCAAATTGGATCAAAATGCCACTTTTTAGCCATTTTGCAGCATGTAATAAAAACTGATCAAAAGTCTGTACGGTCCTCAAAATGGTAGCATTAAAAACATCAGGTCACCTCGGAAATAATTACACTACACACAGCTCCGTACACTGAAGTATGAAAAAGTTAGCGCCAAAAATGGCAAAATAAATAAATTTTTTTTTGTACAGGTGGTTTCATTTTTGTAAATGTATAAAAATATTATAAAACCTTTATAAATTTACTTTCCCCGTGATCGCACCCACCTAAAGAATATATGAGACCTTTCATTTGTGGTGAACAGTGAAAGCAGTAAAATCCAAGCCCACAAGAAAATGGCACTAAAAATGGCACCAATTTCACTGCATTATGCAGAAAACAAACCCTCACAAAGCTCTTTACATGGAAAAAATAAAGTTACATTTTTGAAAGTGGGGAGTGAAAAATGAAAATGCAAAAACAAAAAAGGGGTTAAGATGGCAATATTTGGTCCATAAGCAGACTAACTTATAGTCCCCCAGTCCCTGCCTCTACTCAGGACTGCTGTCACTGTATGGGGATAATGATAATCAGTATATGGCGGTAATATTCCACACTGATGGCAGTAATACAGTAATCATCACTTTATTAGCTTCTAGTATAGTGTTATTATTGGTAATGTTGGCCGTTCTGTAGTGATCTTTATAACCAGAATTATGCTATTTATGTGGTTTTAATGGTGGCCTCATGATGTCACAGTGTTATTTGTCTCTTGTATAGTGGTATTGTGGCGCTATTGGGCTAAATTTCTGTGTCGGCACCTTGCGATAGAAACGTCGGCTTTGGTTTGCAGTTTGGGCACTCGGTCTCTTAAAGGTTCGCCATCACTGCCCTAGGGTACTTTAAAGGAAACCTACCATTTCATTTAGAATGGCAGGGGTAAGCTGTAAGTACCGAGCACCAGCTCAGGGTGAGCTGGTGCCAGTACTTACTTTCGTTAGTGTTATAAACCACTGTATCGCGGTTTTAACACTTTTTAAACTTTAAAGCAGGAGAGGCTTTGGTGCGCGCGCCTACATAGGAAATAGCGGAGATGTCTTAGCCCGTAAGCCCTCTCCGTACACCCACAGCGTGTGACGTACTTATACTAATATGGAACTGAGGTTTCAATGTTAGTTTGAAGTTAGCCTAACTTGAATTTTATATACTTTAATCTCAGTTTTTCCTATGCTGGTGGTAATAAACTGCACTGTTACTGTGCCAAGTTAACTTTGTTATGCTGCAGCAACCATTATTATTTTTCAAACAAAATAAAATATAAAAACCAAGCAAGGAACATAGAGATGCTTTTTCTGGGCAACTCCCTTCTGGCTTTTATCTACCAAGGATATGTTTGGCAACTTAGTGATGCACAAGTGAGCTCTTTGTAACCTGGACGTACTGGATGTCTAAAGCTCCTGACAGGTTCCCTTTAAATCCAGACTTACCTTGAAGAGGTCACTGGAATGGTCCAACAGAAACATAGTGATCTGTTCACTTTGACCTTTGGATACTGTGGGGTTTTGCACAATGACTTTTGTGAATGTTTTTAACACCATCACTTTGTTATCAAACTGGAAAAACAACACAAAATAGTTTTTACAAAAAAAAAAAAAACATCAGTTCCATCTACAGTGCACAAAAATGTGAAAAAGAAAAATAAGGTCTAGTAATTTTATCCAAAGTATATGGAAACCTGCAGAAAACAAAAGTAATGCAATTCCATTATACCAGCTACAGATGACCTGATCTGGCGAGGGATAATAACCCTCCTTCACTGCTGCTATCTTTTCAAGTGCAGAACAGGGTTTGTTGTGAGCTTCCCTGGAATCTCTAGGGTAATCACCTTATGCATACTTTCACTTTCTACATCCTAAAAAGGACGTGTTGCATCATATATGTGGGCATAAAATGGGCTATTTCAGGGGATTTCACCTATCCTTAGGATAAGTTGTTAAAGGAAATCTACCATTTTTTTCATGCATTGTGAACCAAACATACCTTGAAAATGTTGTAGCTACACTAATGCAGAAACATATCTTGTTTAGTCCCTGAACTGAGTGGTTTTGCTGAAAAAACAAATTATAAAATTATGATAATGAGGCTCTGTCGCTCCTGTAGGTGCCCTGGCGCCTCTCCTCTTACCCAAAATATGCATTGGTGCAGAGTATAATGTAATCACCGTGTTATTCCTGAGAGGCAAAAGTAATCAAATCGCTGCTCCACCCCCATCTGCTGTGTACGAGTTCAGCTGAGGCTGATTAGTCCTGTCTGGACAGTTCAGGAAGCTCCATGTAATGTGTTTATGAATGACAACCAGCATGCATGCAACCCAGCTTTCTCAAGGTCCCGAATTTTATAATTGTTTTTTGCGCACAACCACTTGGATCAGGGATTAAACAAGATATGTTTCTGCATCAGTGTCGCTACAACATTCTCAAGATATGTTTGGTTCACAATGCATTAAAACTAATGGTAGATTTCCTTTAATATCAGGAATTAATACATATCAGAAACTGCAGCATCACACGTGACATCACAGCCCTGGAAACAGAACTCACTGGAGTGCTTCAACCAGCAAAGGGAAATGCAAGTTCCAGAACCCACCAATATGATATTGTTGACCTGTCCGAATATAAAATATCCCACGACAAAAATAAAGTCCTGGAATACCCCTTTAAAAGTGTTTAGCTGTGCATACTGTAATCTAGCAAATTATTTAATTGTTCCTTTACAAGAGAATTTGTCACTGATTGGTAGAGGTCCAGATGCTAAATCAGCATCACTACTATGGACGGAGATCTAGAAAACTCGTTGGCTGACTACCGGGCCTAACAGATTGGTGGGTGGTGCAGAAGCCTGCCCCTACACTCCAGCACGACCTGTCCTTCCTCTCTTAGGTTAGTTTGTCTTGTAGGTAAAATCAAAAGAAGAATTCATAGAAGACAGACATTACTTTACCTTGTTGAACTGTTATTCAGCTGTTCCATGTCCAACATAATATTTCCTTACTGACAACTTAACCTGAGTAAGTTGCAAAGTTTCTTAACACCGTTGTAACTACTAATTTGAACAAAATCTAACAAAAGCTGACCTACTGTCATGACAGGGATTTAAACCATTTTTTTACAAAACTGAAAGGTGTGTCTTCACTGACAACAGCCAATGGTGGCGCGTGAAAGCGACGAGCCCTTCAGTCAGCCATCATATCCTAGAGGCAGATCGTGTAAGCACTAAGCTATACCCTTGATAGACCAGTCGTAATAATAATAATCTCAGCCAACCATCACCCTATTTTATATGGCTAACATTGCATACCACGCTTGAATCAAGTCTGCAACTTAGTAAGCCGACCTACGTTACAGCCATAGCGTACACAGCGGTGGCGGCAGTTTGGTTCTTACAGTATATGACTGGGAGGATACATGGTTTCTAGTGGATCATAGAAGCCTGTTCACACTACACAGTGTCTCTGACTCGATTTTACCATCAGTGTGGTGCTGATAATTGACCTACACAAGCAATAAATAAATAACTTATTGTTTAATGTCCTACAATCATGCTATGCCTAGTCAGCACACCTATTTTAGACCCTGACAGTACAGTGTCTACAACTGAGTGAGTGAGCTGACCGTCACAGCAACCTTAGGGTGTTCAGCTATCTGGCCTTTCTTTCAATACAGTTGGTGGGATACGCTTTCCAATAACCGTGCTACTCTACTTATACTATACAGTCTACTTGATACCAATCAGGCCACTAGGGTGGTTGAGTTAACTGGTCCCTATTGGTTATGTACCATATCTGATTCAATGTCCCAATATTATACTCAACATAGCTGACGTAACTTGTGATGCAAACTGCACTGTGTTTTTAAACACACATCCCCGTGTGCACTAAATAGCATATGTTATTTTGGTTACTGTGTGCTTATAATTTTTAGCTGTTTCAATAAAAGTGAAGTTTTATTTTTGAGCTTTGCTGTCCGGATGTGCCTATGGCAGTTTTGTAAAAATATCATTTGTACCTTTTGCACTTTATCCGTTTAAAAATTCTAAAAACTTTAATGATATACACAAACAAAATAGGAATGAAAGGAGAACTGCTTAGTGCTGTGCACCTTTTTGTCTTAAAACTACTCTCTCTCTGGTTCGCTCAGAGGCCACAAAACAGCAGAAAGTGCACAGGGTCTACATTAATCATTATCCAAAACTAACAATAATAGGAGGCATGTTGGCGCAGATGTTCTCTGTACCTGCTTCTGCAGTCGGTAGGCATCAATTTCAGAAGCCGTGACCAGGAAAATGATTAAACGACGGAATTCCTCTCTTGCTTGTGGCCTTAGCAATCTTAGGAAAACCTGGATGGCTTCCAGGGCTTGGCTTTGTTTCCCATTTTCTGTAAGAAAAACACTTTCTTAATGAGAAGACATAAAATAAAGATCACTCGGGAGAACTGTAAATAAAGTGGCATTTCACTGGGAATGTCATTAGTTAAAGGGGTATTCCCACGAAGACACTTTTTTATATGTACTCAGGATAAAAAAAATAACACATTCTCTGATTCACTGTTATTAACTAAAATGCAGCATTTCACAAATAGAAGAACTGCTGGCCTCAGTCTGCCGGCAGTGCAAGTATGATATCAAGTATGATAAACCACAAACACTGTGAGCAGACAAGCCAGATGAAGCGCCTAGAGCGCGAAACAGCTGTCCTTCCTGCCATGTTTTGAGTCCCTGCGTCCTCCCCATACCTTGATGTGTAACTACACTCTCTGTCTTTCTGTGAATATGCACAAATAAATTTTCATTGGAAGGAGTCTACGCGGTGAGTGCCATTCCATTTCTTATTTCTCAACCTTCTTATATTTACCATCCATGACCTCCTTCCTTCTAAAACTCACCTTTTAAAACTATGCTAATGAGCCAGAAAGGCCCTGCCAAAGCCCCTCCATGCTGTAGCTTTATAGGGTGTGACACAGCCTCACCCTATACCTGCTCAGCACTTCCCCCTTCCTCCTGAAGTAATCTCACAGCAGCAGAGGAAGTTTCAGCACACAGTTGGAGGAGTGGAGTGAGGTATAACAGCCTGTGAACCCACAGCACGGAGGGGCTCAGGTAACGCCCTAGACCTGTTTTGGCTCATTAGTTTCATTTTAAACATTGATTTTAGAAGGAAGAAGCCCATGGATATCGATGTGGGAAAGTGTCCCTAGTTAATCATTCTTGAGTTTGATGGTAGATTTACATTAAAAAGTCAATTCTGTTGGCTGTAGTGTGGCTTCTGTGACTAGAACAGACTGTACACAGCACAATATATGCAAAACAACACGCACGCCTACAGTCCATGCTATGAATGATAACATGCATGATTTCTCTCTCAGACACAGACTAAGAGGCTGGCATACAGTGTACCTGTGTATGAGAAGACATTTGTTGTTGAACCAGATAAGATATAACCAGAAGCAATTTCATTTTATAACAGAGACTGGCACAAAATATACAACCAGTTATATATTGGATACAAGCAATGTAGAGGTCTGCTTTCATTTACAGTACTATAAATATGAGTTGATACATAGATAGACTCCAATCTACAACAAGAGTTTAGTGTCTCTTACCCAAAAGTTCAATAATCCCCAACAGAATTTGAACCATTCTGCAATCTAAAAAAGGATCTCTTTCCTGGGTGTAATATTTTGTGATAACTTCGAAAAGCATCTTCTTGTACATATCCAGATTTTCTCCATTTCTACTAATCTGCGATAACTGCTGACTCAGCATCACAATCTGTTCATCAGGAAAATACTCCAGACATTCAACTGCTGCAGCAAGCCACCCATCCAACCTGAATAATACAAAATATATGCTGTTATTACGTCAGCCTGGAGCTGTGTGGGCAGGATATGGCCAAGCAGAACTGTGGAGACTACTTACAGGTTTGAAAAACAATGGCATGGAAACAGTTATAATTACAAAGATATTACACCTGAAAACAACATACCGTATATACTCGAGTATAAGCCGACGCCCCTAATTTTACCACAAAAACCTGAGAAAACATATTGACTCGAGTATAAGCCAAGGGTTAGAAATACATTGGTCACAGCCTCCCCAGTATTTGGCCAGCACCTGCCAGCCCCCTGGCCCGGTATATAGCCAGCCCCCTGGCCCGGTATATAGCCAGCCCCCTGGCCCTTTATATAGCCAGTCCCCTGGCCCTTTATATAGCCAGTCCCCTGGCCCAGTATATAGCCAGCAGAGGTGGAAGCCGGAAAGGTGAGTTTTGATATATTATAGTATAAGCCGAGTTTGGGGTTTCAGCACATTTTTTGCTGAAAAAAAAACCTCAAAAACTAGGCTTATACTCGAGTATATATGGTATGTCCATAGCGTTCAATTTTGCTGTAAAAAGGCGCCTAAGCCAATTTTGAAGGCTTCTGTGGTGACCAGCTCCAGTGGTAAGCTTTTATTGAGAGTCACACTTTATTGTGCCCCATGTGAAACAGCTCTGAAAATGTTTTTTCCTAGTTAAAGTTATGTCCATTCAACGCTGCAGATAGTAATAGGTAGTAGCCCTGGAGATCTGTGTAATTATGCCTTTGTGTGTGTGTTGATTGTAGCAGCAGGACTGTGGAAAAATGCTTTAAAATTCCAGGATTGTAGATTGACTTTGAGCACTCTGGTACACTGGTGTGTGAGATCTCTTCACTGTATTGCTGCACGGCCCCTCCTCCCCTGAGGTAGCAGATTCTGTTTAAGTACTACAGCAGTTACTCAGGGTGGAGGATCTGTGTTGTGTGATGAGATCTCACACCAGTGCGACAACCCACCAATCAGACCTATACTAAGGTCATCAAAAAATACAAAGTACAAATGGATATTTTAATCCACTTACTTGGGTAAATTTAAGGTCTGTAGAATTTCTCTGTCCAAAAATGTGTTGGAAACAATTAAATCCACAAAATGCTTTTTGTAATCTGCCTTAACAGGGGAGTCCAAGATGCCTTCCAAGACAGGAATGTGAATTAGCTGAAGAAGCCGTACCATCACCTGCTGTTTCCACACATTTTCTACATCTATCAAAAGAATAGAGAAAAGGAAGTATACTTTATTATGCATTATTTAATAATAATCCTATGTTATATAGAAAAATGTCACCTGGCAGCCATTAGCATTATCTCAGCCACTTTACCTTTAGGAGAAAGGGACTGGAGTTGTTTACCAAGGTCTTGGTTTAGATGTGCATTAGGAATGTCATGGATACTTTGAAGAAGTTGATTTAACTTTGTATTTGCAGTTTCCAGAGCAGATGGATTACATATTGTTACCATATGTCCAGACCTATGGAAGTGAAAAAAGAAGCACATGACTACAAAACATTGAAGACACTGAGACACAATATCAGTCTACCTCACGAATGTGCAGGTTGTGGCGTATTATTGAATACATTTTTTGGTGCACCTTTAACATAGAGCGTACAAACAATTCTGATGAGTCACTATATGAAATGTGTTGCAAACTCTGACTTTAGGTGCACATTTTTTCGGTCTTGACCAACACAGTGCAACCATGAAACATTACTGGCGCAGACACTTCTTAAATACATGCGCAAGCTCCAAAGATGGTCTTTTCGGTGCAAAAAAGGACAGAAAACTGGTACAGCCAGTCTAATAGATCTGGCCCAATGTGCAAGCAGCACTCAACCATGAATTATGTCCAACAATGTAGATCATAAACATACAAATTTTTTCTTTAAACAAATATTTTCTTTACTTCAATGTTCATAGATATACAATATAGAGAGGTAAATTGGAGTAATCTTCATTGTTTTGTGCAAAAAAGTAGTAAAGCTTGCTACACAATATTATGTCAGAGTGTCACTATAATACATACTTCTTGTTCGCATATTCGTCAATTCAGTATTAGTTCAATTTATCATAGTGTAGACACTTCACTCAACTTAGGACCTCGGACAGAGACTCATACTCACAAGACCGCTGAAAACAATGGTATGCCCCCTTCAACAGACATCATGTCATGTCATGTGGCTCATACCATTGTTTTCAGCGGTCTTGTGAGTATGAGCCTCTGTCAGAGGTCCTAAGTTAAATGAAGTGTCTACACTATGATGAATTGAACTAATACTAAATTGATGAATATGCGAACAAGAAGTATGTATTATAGTGATACTTTTTTGCACAAAACAATGAAGATTACTGCAATTTACCTCTATATATTGTATATCTACGAACATTGAAGTAAAGAAAAAATTTGTTTAAAGAAAAATGTGTATGTTTATGGTCTATATTGTGGGACATAATTCATGGATGCATTTATGTGAAGAAGTGGAGACCAAATATTACTCTATATCCCTCTACATATCTTTGTCTATTTTTTACATTGGACCAAGCAACACTCAACATCAGTGACCCCTGCCACTCCTGTTCTGCAATACCTATGGATCCTTCTGACATGATGACCCCCTGCCACTCCTGTTCTGCAATACCTATGGATCGTTCCGACATGGTGACCCCCTGCCACTCCTGTTCTGCAATACCTATGGATCCTTCTGACATGGTGACCCCCTGCCACTCCTGTTCTGCAATACCTATGGATCCTTCTGACATGATGACCCCCTGCCACTCCTGTTCTGCAATACCTATGGATCCTTCTGACATGGTGACCCCCTGCCACTCCTGTTCTGCAATACCTATGGATCCTTCTGACATGGTGACCCCCTGCCACTCCTGTTCTGCAGTACCTAGGGGTCCTTCTTACATGCAGGTAATGCTGCTCAGCAAATCAGTCAAAAAAAATAAGGAACGAGAGCAGCAGGGAAATCACTGTGCTGAGTATTATACAATTCTTTTTCTTAGTATAGCAGACAGCTGGTGACTAAGAAACCTTATCTGCATACTGAAAGGAACAGGAGAAGTATCCAAAAAGCAACCATAGATATTGGAGAGAAGAGTATTGCTTCTTTTACAGCATATATTCTGCCCCCCAATAAAATGAACCCAAATTTGGAGAACCACCAGAGACCATACAGACCTAAAATACTGATGTGTCAGCTGTTATGCTGGAATTCATAGGATTAATAATTATGTGATTGTATTGTTCCTGGATTCAGAATTCCTCTTCTTTTTCCCTGATGTGAAGTTGTCCTTTCCATTTATTTCCCATGTGCTGGTGGTCACAGATGCTTAGTGGCCCAAACCCTGAATCCTCTTATACAAAGACAGTGCATAACAACTACTAGTGCAGACCAGCCAACACAAGACACTACAAGCAGCTATTTGTAACCAGAGTTTGTGTGATGGATGTTCTCAGACAAAATCAAATGATCACCAGGAAAAACAAAATCTAAAAACTGGAAGTCCTCTAAGGTAAAATATGTAAAAGCAGTAAGAAACACCTTCTAACCTTGAATGCCTCTTCTCTTTCCCAAAGTTCTTCTCACTTGGAGAGCATACAGCGCCATAAGATTCTACAAACCTATAAAAATGACTATTACTGTCCCCAAAGACAAGTTCAGCTTCAGCCTTAAAAAGTTTTGCACCAACAGGTTCAAAGATTTTGTGGTCCATGAGGGCCTGGCACAGCTGGACTCCTTTATTCCGAGATATATCATAGCTGCTTAAATACATATTCTGCATCAGGTGGCAGAGGACAACATCCACAGCATCCGAGCCTGTGAAGCAGTTGGGATACGTTCGTAGGTGCTGCCGCCTGTTCTTCACTTCTACTTGAGTTTTCAGCGCCTGGATAATACTGTTCCACAAGTGTGTTGCCCGAAATGGTCCTGCATAGCCTGCAATATCAAGGAAGAAAAAAATAAAAATGGTAAAAAATTCGACATAAATATAGTTAGCAATTTGTAAATGTAAAAATATGATTCCCCCCCTCCAATATCACTTACAACAGGAAACATTTCAGCCTGTCCAAAGCTTCTTTTTACCATTAGCTTTTATTTAAAATAATAAAAAGTTTGATCCCAACCACTGACCCGTGTAAACAGGGATAACATTGAAAAAAAGAGGAAATGCAGTAAATTGTTATTTCAGTGGTACATCTTCCCATTTATCAGGGGATACACTGCCAACAGTGCCAAAACCTCTAGACATATCCTATACAAGTTTTCTATAATTAATGGCCATCAGTGTCTGTTATTTGGCTGTCTGACTGCCAGGACCCAGGTGACATACTGAATGCACCCTTTATTCCAGCGATGTTATTCTGTTGCAATGTACACATCTCTTTACATATAGACTCCACTGCGCTGAAGTGCTGTTACACTGTACACATCTCTTTACCTCTCCTCCGAGCCCTGAGCTCTCCCATACTACGGATCCTACGGAACCTGGGAGTCAAATCTGCCGCCATCCCACCTGCTGATGTCACCTGCCGCCGGCTCTCGTCACATGATGCTATCTGACCAAGCAGAGCTCTCGACGAGGCGGGCCCAGAGCGATTACGTCACGCCCGACGACCGCCGCTCCACAGCAGCCATCTTTAGTCCTGGCGGAGACAAGCGGAGCTGTCTCCAGTCAATCTGTGTACTGTATGATTGTATATTGTTTGTTTATCACGTGATTACCAGTTTGACAAGTTGTTATGTGAAGTTTTGTTTTTTTTCGGGAATAAGTGATATGCTTTAATAAGTAGGAACCATGGGGGCAGCGGCCGCCGACAGGAACAGAGTTTCAACGACATTTTTCCTGTTTTTACACTAAACAATAGCCTTGCTGTACGTCACTGTCGTAAGAGCTGACAAGAATGGCTTGTTTGTTTTCCGGACACCTTTAGTTGAACTAGAGCGTGACTTGTATTACGTGGGTAATCGTGTAGTAGGGGCCATCATGTTGAAGCCTCTGGTACAGTGTTAGATCTATGTGACATTCAGCAAAATGGCCGCGCAGGCTGATACATTTTGATGCAGTCATTGTGCTCTCTAGTGACTGGAGGCAGGTGGTCAGCTGACGGCAGATGTGGAGCTACCTGAACGAGGAAAGAAGTGGAGCGGCCTGACGGGAGGAGCACGTAGCCGTATGTGCTAGTCACAGCCGCCGCCTCCTGTGTGCTCAGAGCTGGGGACAGGTACGGGGTAGGACTGGCTTATTGTGTACTGTACAGGCAGGGGGTGTCCATCCATCATGTCACTCTGGGCTTGGCTCATACAGACGTGTGTGTAGTCACCTCACAGGCTTCTGGTGCAGGTGGCATGGAGTGCACCATACTAGTCACCCATATGTATGTGTTCAGAGCCTCCATACCTGACAACACTTACTGCATATAAGGGTATGTTCACACAGAAAAGATTTCCTGCATGGCGCCAGTCAGAAAGCGACCCGCAGCAGAAACCTGAGGCTCTCCCTTCCTGACTGACCCACTCAGTGTGTGCCAGCTGCTGCACTTTATGGATGTGTCTTTTTTTTCAACACACCAAATGAAGAAATGTCCATCACTGACTCCTGTGGAAATCAATGGACCAACCACGTAGAAATCAATAGTACAAGAAACTAGATTGGGCCAAGTTCACACCTCCATCTTCAGGTACTTGGATCATTTATTGTGAGGAGTAGTGACTGCACAGCGGTAAGGTTTAAAGGGGTTAACCTCGCGTAAGAATGTTTACCATGGTAAGTTGAATTCCCCAATAGGGTCACCCTTATTGCACTCGCCCTGGGGGTGCTCACTAACACACCACTCCAATGTCAGTGGTTGGAGGGTTGTGCGCATGTCCTTGGCATGGAGGGGCAGACAATGAGCGCACAGCCCCCTGAACCTTGGGAAGTCCCATAATCCACGGCTCCTTTTGATAGGAGAAAGTTAACCAGGGTTGGTACAATATTGGTGACACTATTAGGGACTAGTAAACCATCTTGTATGTGTCCAAGCCCTTTAACAGAAAGACTAGGACTTGTTCTGGTTTTGGCTCACAATATCTAATGCAAATAATTGAAGACAAAACTGTGATGTGACTATATGAGAGAAAAGTGCTTCTTTCTCCACTCTGGCTCTTCTCATCATCCCTCCTAATGTGATTTTCACAATAAAATCTCTGCTAGCAAGACAAGACAGAATCTCACTTATGTATTTGATGACATAGAACAGTGGTGGCGAACCTATGGTACCGGTGCCAGAGGAACCATTTCTGTGGGCACTCAGGCCATTGTCACAGGACAGAGTTCACCAAATGGGACCAAATCCAGCAAATCTTCCTGCAGTCCCAGGCAACTTAAGAGATGTTGCTCTAAGTGCTGTTTTAAAGCGACACTTTATTGGCTGTTTGGAACTGCGGGAAAAGTGAGAAGGTGATGACAGAACTGCATTATCTTTGGAGGTCATCGTGCTGGACCCTACATTCTTCCTCTACAGAGAGACGCTGGAGAGTAGCAACAATGAGAGTCTGAATTTTCCCTCCTTTCAACTGAATTGGTGGCTTCAGGGGCCGATACGATTAAATGATATGGAAGAACAGGTAGAATAATTTACTACTTAAAATGCCATGTTGGCACTTCACAGTAAGTAAGTGGATGTTGGTTGTAGTTTGCGCTCTCAGTCTCTAAAAGGTTCCCCATCACTGACATGGCACATCTATCCTAAACGGAGGACGGTCAGCCACAGCAGTTGGGTTTCTCATCAGCACCTTTCAGAGGATAAAACTGTCCTCTGGCATGGATTTTTGTAGCATAGGTAAATATTGTAAAGCAGCCATAATTGTAGCAAGATTTGAGAATGTTCCAAAACGTATCTGGTGGCGATACCAACTACTGTAGACTTGTATGTGTTCTTTAAGTGCCCTAGAGCTGCCCTACAAATGACATTTACCTTGTCCACCGGGTCAGACCTGCCCAGCGATTACAAGCACTAAAGTTCCTGACCACCAACATAAATGACTGCCTCTCCATAAACAAAATTGTTGTATTTAGCTCTCTGATTACAAAGAATTGAACCACGCAATTGTCACACAACATTCGTATTTATTCATATGTAGCGCTCAGGGATCTTGGTCCGTGTGATGGTTTGGGACCCCTGTGGTTAGACCACAAGTGGTCAGATAAACCTTGGATTATATACTGCTGTGCCTGCTATTCAGATCACTTTTAATTAGTCGACTTGCTATAGCACATTTTGTTAATGTTGTGTAAATAATCACTTCTTCGGTGAAATCTGGCCTAATATGTGGAGGCCTCCCAACCTTCCCCTGACAACAGATGTTGGAGGGGGAAAGAAGAAAAGCATCTATTCCTTTTGTTCTCAGGGTCATCTAGGTTACTCGTTTGTCTTCATCTAGAGCACATATATGTAATATGAAATGACTGTCACCGACTAAAGTGTTTAATGGTTTACGGCATTTATAATGCCCGTTAGAGTGTGTTCACACGTTCAGTTTTTCAGATGCAGGTTCCAATGTCCAAACCAGGAGTGGAGTGAAGAGTGGAGGAGTAGCACCACTCAATTATACATTCTCGCCTATTATCATACACACCGCTTTTGGTTTCAAAAACTGCATCTGAAAAACTGAACGTGTGAACGCTTTCTCCATAACCAGGCCTTGACCAACCTTTTTAATGCGGAAACCCTTTTCTGTGTTTCCATTTTTCAATTCCCTCTTCCTAAACACTATAACCTTTTTATTTTATAACCTCTGTGAAGATAATTTCTCATAAATGTAGTCATGTTGTCCCTTAGTAACAAGATAGCGTTTTCGAATATGACCACCCCATACTCTGGCAGCGGTGGCCAGAGATGTACTATTGAGGTTTGCCTGACCTCCTGGCTTCAGCCCTCGTTACCACAGGACTGCTGTGGGACATACAGTAACTTCTTTGTGCAATCCCTCCAGCAGAGGTGGTCGTATCCAAGGACACAGTCTTGTTTCTAAGGGACCATATGACTACATTTATGAGAAATTATCCTCATACCGGTACATTTTTTTTTTAATAACATCTAACTGAAAAAATGTTATATATATGGCAGAATAATTGATTTGAATGTGAATACCCCTTTAACACTGAGAAATTGTCTGTGTCCTAGTAGTTCGGCTATTACCCCCCCCCCCCCCCCCATCCTCTTAATCAATTTGCTATATCTATAAAACAACTGGCATCAGCAGGACCCTCTTTCCTCTTGTCGTTTTCTGCAATTGGAAACTACGGTAATTCAATTCAGCTACAGCAATTTTTAGCCACATTGGGAACCGAACAGCAAAAACATGCATAATATCCTTGTGACAAGCTGATACCGTTTACTTTAATGCATGTTTTTAGGGTTAGAGTTTCTTTAGCTTGATTTTTACTGGGGTCCCGGAAATCGCTGTTCTTTTCTCTTCTGTGGAACTGTTACAATCATTGGGAACACAGTGATTGCTGAACATCCTTCATTCACATAACACGATTGCAGCATGCTCAATGCAGAGAAGGCATGGGTTTTCCTTGTGCATTTTACCACTTGCCCTGTATAGTGGGAAGGGCACAGAGAAAACTATGGCTGTATTTCCTTGGTTTACCTACCTTTCACTTGTTCTGAGTTAGAAAATGTCTTTTATTATTTGGATTTGGCCTGTGCATCCGTTCTGATATCCATTCAGGAGTCTTTTGATTTGATTTTTCTTCTCTTCAGCTTGTCCTGATCGATGTTTTACCCATGCTCACCTCATTGACTTGCATGTTCCAGTTTGCACACTCTAAATTATTCATTGTTAAACAAAAACCTGACAGCCTTGTTTATTTTACATCTCATCTGAAATCCTTCTTGCATTTTTATCCTCTTAAATATCTCTTGCATTTCCTTTTCTCATTTTTACAAGGTGAAACAAAAAAACAAAAATGGAGTCAATGCTAAATAAGCTGAAAAGTACAGTCACAAAAGTGACCGCGGATGTCACAAGCGCAGTCATGGGAAACCCTGTCACAAGGGAATTTGATGTCGGGAAACATATAGCCAGTGGTGGCAATGGACTTGCCTGGAAGATCTTCAATGGGACAAAAAAGTCCACTAAACAGGTAGGTGCAAGGGTCTCTGAAATCCGCAGAGCTGGGTGGCTTATGCGCCTAGCATGCACCCACAGATTATCCCCTAAAAGTGTGGGAACTGCTTAGGTCTCCAGTCGAGGAGCCATAAATTCTTAATTTGAGACGCTTTTATTATACTTATTGTTTTTCTGATGAAATTTGAATTTACTAGGATTTACCAGTCAATCTAATTAACCACCCCCTCAAAACTAAATGTATTTTCATAAGCTGCTACTAGATAGTATTGTCTCTCTCCATGCCTGTAAAAATTCCTCCCACACTCCAAAACATACGGGTCGGTTGATTAGATTGTGAGCCATTGGGGACAGGGACCAATTTGCCTAGCTCTGTGCAGCGCTCAGTAATCGGCGTATGCAATATATATAAAGGAATTGTTATTATTATTACATTCAGTTTCTAAAACTATATGTAATTGACATAAGGTTAGTCCGATCAGCATTTTCCCTGAAGCGGAGTCCAGATTTTATTTACTGCCACGCCTCAAAGTCCTTGATTGACAGCCCATATGATAATCTGATATGCATAGCGAGGCTCTTCTCAGTCAGTTCCTCAGTGCAGGGAGCATTTTCAGCTTGATAAGGGTCCCATTGATTCCTATGATTCCCGGTCATGGTGTGGTAAGCACATGTCTTACCGCACCATGTTTGTGCACAGAGAGGTATCGGACATGTCCTATATTTGGCGTGTTACAGTGCCGGTCGCTTCACAGCTGTCTACAGGCATTGCTCATCTTGCCATAGTTGAGAATTTTTTTATACACATGTTAATCTGTTTTATTGTATTTTAATACAATAAAAGTAAAATTTTAGTCTGCCACTTTTCTTCCTCTTTATGTTCACATATGGAAAAATGAAACATATCCTGAAAAGAACACTGGCCTATTTTTACTAAGTTAGTTGCTTCGGTTTTCTGGTGGACTTTGCAGGTCTTTCCAGTGCAAACTAGTTGCACATGTATTTAAGAAGTTTCCAAGACACAGTTGTGGCTCACGTGACACTTTGTGGTGTATACTGCACTATTATTCACATGACACAAAATTCTGCACAGAAATGGGCGTTCGTACAATACGCCAAATTTAACATGCTCCATGTTAAAAAAAAAAAAAAAAATGGTGCACTCTGATTCATGAAGACACAAATCATTAATCTGGCACCTTCTGCACTATACACAGGCAAACTGCACATAGTACACACTGCACTGTTCTTAGTAAATGTACTCAACTGTCCCTTCTGTGAAACATGGAGGAGGTTCTGTTATGTTCTGAGGCTGCTTGGATGCGTCTGGCACAGGGTGTCTTGAATCTGTGCAGGCTATAATGACATCTCAAGGCTGCCAAGGGATTCTAGAGAGAAATATACTGCACAGTGTCAGAAAGCTTGGTCTCAGTTTCCAGTCATGGGTCTTACAACAGGACAATGACTAAAACACACAGCTAGAAACACTCCGGAATGGCTTAGTCAAACCTTGGTCTATTCTAAAGTGGCCTTCTATGAGCTCTGACCTAACTCCTATTGAGCATCTTTGGAAGGAACGGTAATAAGCCGTCTAGAAAAGGCACCTTGCACACCCCAGACAACTGGAGCAGTTTGTTCATCAGGAGTGGCCCAAAATACTTGCTGAGAGGTGCAGAAGTCTCACTGAATGTAACAGAAATAGTTTGATTGCAGCGATTTCCTCAAAAGGTTGTGCAACTAAATATTAATTTAAGGGAACCATCATTTCTGTCCAGGCCTTTTTCATCATTCAAGTTACTTCTATGACCATTTTGGGTTTTTCTTTTATTAAAACGAGGGGTACCAACAATTTTGTCCATGTGTGTATGTGGGATACTTGCCAGCATTTTCCTGTGCGCTATAAACTATCCTCCACCACGGGCCCATACAGTTTAGTCACAGCTTTGTCACAAGAACTGAGCACCAGCATTAGGTGAATTAACTTTTCTTGCGGTCTCTGAGATGTCAAATCCAATCTGGACATGTAAACAAGATGTACAGAAATTCATATATTGTAGCAAAATTCTGGTTAATATTAAATGAAGAAGAAATATATCTATATTTGTTTATATTTGTTTTTATTTTGGCAATCTCGCGACCGCTTTTGGTCGTGTTTTTACTATAATACATATTAGGTGTTTTGGGTATATACAGATTTATATATGTTTGTATACCGTATTTTTCGGACTATAAGGCGCACAATCAAAGGTGCGCCTTATAGTCCGGTGCGTCTTGTATATGAACCATACTTACAGACAACAGCTGCCCTGAAATGTACACAGGTCTGCCACCTGCTGGTCATTCATCCTTGTAATCAGGTGCGCCTTATAAATGAACCTAGGCGTTTTAGCAGGCATTTATTGAAGGTGCGCCTTATAATCCGGTGACCTTAGTCTGAAAAATACTGTAATTGGTTTCCACAGTAGTAGTTACTGCAGCAGGGATATAGGACCTTGTCCGTTTGCTCTTTTATCACTACACAAACTCTATACACATCTGAGTATGCTGTCCATGGTTACTACTTTGCTGGCCTTTAACTAGTGCATGATTGTATGTGTATTTCCAAGGCTTATGTATGAGAGACGGCGTCTGCAGTGTATTAGGAAAAATCCTAATACAAACATATAATATATAGTGATATGTTTTTTGTTTTTTTTGTTTTTTAACAGGAAGTTGCAGTTTTTGTGTTTGATAAAAAGTGGATTGACAAATATCAAAAGTATGAGAAGGATCAGATTATAGATTCTCTGAAGCGAGGCGTCCAGCAGTTAACAAGACTCCGCCATCCACGGTTACTTACTGTCCAGCATCCACTTGAAGAGTCCCGGTAAGGCTTTGCATTACACATTCACTTTGTACTTAGTTCTCCCGTGCATCACCATATACTGGTATTACCAAAGCTGGCTCATCTTGAAATAAAGGAATGGGCACAGCGGCAAACTTGGATCAAATTGTGCATAGCCTGGGCATATTGAGAATTGTAGTTTATCACATCACTGATTTATTATATGGACTTGAGGTTAATGTACCATAATGTTGGATTATCTGGCTTTGTATCTTCCATAGACAGTCTGCCATATGCCTCAGACGAAGTGACTCACTATACCCATCTTTAGCTACAGCTTTAATACATAAATTTGATCTAAAATGAATATAATGTTTGGTGTTGTACTCTAGTCTGTAAATCGGGATCAGAAGCAGGGCTGTTGAGCCGATAAGCATGACCTCGACTCCAGCTCCACCAAAATAGTCACCAACTCTACAGACCTGTTTTCCTGCTCCCTCCATTTATCTTAACTCTGCTAGTGTCTTATTCCTCCTGATCTATATTAGAGGAGCTTCACTCATGCGCATGTACATAAGGTACAGCAACATTTATCTCAACGAAATGCCTGAAACAGCGGTGCATAACCTGCATTAACAGTCCACATGTGGTCTGTCAAGATATTAGTTGTGTCCTGCAGCTGGCGATCAGTCCAATGAGCGCTTCGATAAATAATGGAAACGTTCATTGGTGCAGAAGGCCTGGTAGAATCTGAGTGCGGCTGAGAAGACCTCAATGCTCCTGGGTCCTCTCCTACCGCTCCACTTTGTCCTAACATCTGACACTTGTTGTATGTTTTTGGTTAAAGGACACCTGTTACCAGGAGACCCATTTTTAACACCCCCTCCCTCAATCTCCACAGAGCATAGTACATACACTGCCAAAGAGTTTTTGTATAAAAAAAAAAGAAGCTTTGTTATATAGTACCTTTGAGCCGTGAGCTCTGTGACTAGGCACTTGTCCCCTGGGAGTGGCTATAGAGGAGCTGTCTCCCCCCCCTGTTTTAATAAACATGACAGTGGCCAACTTCAAATGGCTAAATGTCCTGAAACCTGGCACATAAAAACACAAATTATGTGTCAAATTAAACAGGGGAATCTGTTTCCAAAGATCTTGTCATTTAAGGAAGCGCATAACAGAACTGCAAAAATAGACCTGGAAGTTCGGGCATAATTGTCATAGGCCACAAGGGGGTTAAAGGAAATTTCATAATTTGTATAATTCATTGTTTGTGGAGTTGGAGTCTGGTTTTTATCACGACTTCGACTGCACCAAGATGGTGACCGACTCCACAGCCCTGATCGGAAGCGGATCCAAACTATTTTGTGTTTGAAAAGTTACAAATCTGTGTGTCCTCACTATTCCATATGAGCCTTTTTTTTTAAAAAAAAGATTGCAGATATGTCAGAATTGTAAGAAATGGCGCCAATGTATATCTTCTTTTGCTCCATACAGGGATTGTCTTGCCTTTTGTACAGAACCAGTTTTTGCCAGCTTAGCTAATGTTCTTGGAAACTGGGACAATCTCCCATCTCCGGTCCCCGCAGATATTAAGGATCATAAATTATATGATGTAGAAACAAAATATGGCCTACTTCAGGTAAGAAATACATTTCATCCTCTGAATATTGGAATGTATGTCATGAGAAAAAGGAAGTGTACCTGCTTTGCATATTATAGTTTTACACATCAGAACATCATATTAAAATATTTGATCCTTAAAAGATCTTAAAAATTGGGTAAATACAGCATCAGATGGCTAACACTCAAGAGAGTCTACCATGGCAGTAGACCCCATGAAACAAAAGCCTATAGAACCAACTTTACAGCATTAACTTGAAGTCCTTGTTCTATGTGTCGCTATATTGGGGTCTCGCATCATTCCAATAACTTTTCTTCAGGTCAGTGAGATGTGAGGGCATCCGCTTATACATTTGGTTGGGGCCTGGAGTGTGACTGGACCATTGCAACACTATGACTCTTTTCTTTTTCATCCATTCTGTTGTAGACTTGTTGGTGTGTTTGTCCTGCTTTTGCCTTTTCTTCAAGTTCATTTGTTGTCTTTGACAGCCATGCAGCCTACCTGCATGTACTTTATTACAGGAGCTACGATGCCCACCTTTAAATCTTACATCAAAATCCAACAGGAGAGCACTTATTCATAGATCCAGGCACTGTGACTGTGGAAATCTTCTCCGTTAATGCCCCCAGAGAACTTTAGACTCATTAGCATAATGTTAAAAATTGATTTTTGAAGGAAGGAGGCAATGGATAACAAATAGAAGAAGGTTACCACAGTCATGTTGCCTGGATCTATGAATATGTATGGTTTATAATGATGGATTTTGATGGTAGATTTCCATTCACTCGTCCAACAAGGTTGTTATGAAGAAAAAGTATTGGCACAATATGATGGTAAAAATGCAATTAAGTAAGCTTTGTGTCTTCATACTTATCTAGAATATCTTATCTAGAATTTTTCTGGCCCTTCTAAGACTTCGATGTGAGATCTTAAACACAAGGTTTGGTAATAACCATTTGGGTTTCTTTGCAGGTTTCTGAAGGCTTGTCATTTTTACATAGCAGCGTCAAGATGATCCATGCAAATCTCACACCAGAAAATGTAATTTTAAACAAAAGTGGCGCCTGGAAAATTATGGGTTTTGACTTCTGCAATCCATCTGTAAACCCATCTGAACAAGAGGTACATTTGATGACACTAATAGAAAAGGAGCAGCATTTTGAGTCACATTAGTATTTTTGTGGAATATTCCATACTCCATGTCAAGTCTAATAAAAGGTTTTACCAGAACAGGTTTCCTGGATTTAGCATTCAACCTTTTAACCTATTGAATGCACTTGAACATACAGATTCTACATATTTTGTGTGGCTGAACATTTTATTATTCCTAGTTTAATCTGCATTTATGTATTTTTATACCATCACCAGTAATGTATGAACTGGTGCATTTATAATGCAGCTCTGAGTCATTCTCCTAGGCCACATTTGCCTCCCGGTGAGAAGGTTTCTTTGCTTGTATCTGCCATGCATACTCTGTTACATTTATTTACACACTTGTCACCACAATTTTTTGCAGACATCCTTCTTTTAGCTAACAATTGTTTCCATCATGTCCCTGTAAAATCAACTTTACAATCTTGCCTTGAATACAGCCAGATCTAGCGGGAGTTGAGGGGTTGTGTCCTTCTCAGGCTAAATACAGGCATGCTGTGATTTCATGTGATCAGATATATTCATGGGGTACAGTTTGCAAACGTTAGGAGGCAAAAGGACCTTAGATGATGTCACCCTGGTCACATGACATTACCTGCTTAATAGTGAGAAGGCATAGAGAGGAATTTTTCTGATCTGCTAAAATTGTGCCATTGAACTTAGTTGGTTCAAATACATACAATTTGAAAAATAAGCACAACGTTAGATATAATACTGTAAATATAATTCATGGAAATTGCTGATGCAGAAATAAATAAAAGCCATACAATTCCACTATTAAGTGTATACAGCAAAAGTCAGTCTTAGCTTTACTGTGTAAACCGGGACACAATCAACAGTTGCTTAATATGGATAATTTAGAATGGGACAAAATTTCTGTCCCTTGGCTGTAGATGTATTTAAGGCAGGATAGTAAAGATTTCTCTGCACTGTAGAAAGTTAGAATATGTCTTGCCCGCTCTCAGATTGAATTTGAAAAACCATCTGAAACATTTTGAGTGAATCCAGTCACAATTGCTTACATTATGCATTCCCATCATAACCACTGATTTTATCTAGAGTTTTCATCTGGTGGTCTGATAACA
This sequence comes from Engystomops pustulosus, assembly GCA_019512145.1. Lineage (NCBI taxonomy): Eukaryota > Metazoa > Chordata > Amphibia > Anura > Leptodactylidae > Engystomops > Engystomops pustulosus. The sequence goes on along the minus strand of CM033644.1, from coordinate 153,731,265 downwards.
TCTCATCTTCTTTCTGCAGGTTAAGTACGTATGTAAAGAATGGGATCCTAATTTACCTTCACTGTGTCTACCTAACCCCGAATACCTGGCTCCAGAATATATATTGTCTGTAAGCTGTGACCCTGCCAGTGATATGTACTCTCTCGGTGTTCTCATACGTGCTGTGTATAACAAAGGAAAGACTATCTTTGAAGTCAACAAGCAGGACATTTACAAAAGCTTTAGCAGGCAGCTGGACCAGGTATGTCCTCCCATCCTTTAATGCCAACTGTCCGTGTACTACATACTCAGTTTTCTTTGTAGTACATGTAAGACATCTCACCTTTGTAATGGTAACAGTGGAGTCCGTAGTGTATATTTGTTTTTTGTTGTTGTTTTTTTAACTCTACTCATGGTATCATTGCCTTAAGTCTTACCTTGCATTTATTAGAAATTTAAGGGAACCATAGATCTAAATTTTAGCGGTACAGATTTGGACTTGTGATATCACCGTTGTAATGTTCTCTTTATCTTACACAGCTTAGTCATTTAAACCCGAATATCCTTGTAAACATCCCAGAAGAAGTTCGGGATCATGTGAAACTCCTTCTCAATGTTACTCCAGCAGTCAGACCAGATGCAGATCAAATGACAAAGGTACAAATGTGTAAATCCACATAAAACTCTTACTGAAATCAGTATAGGTCTATAATAAGATTGTGTTATGTATCTTGTGTGCAGTTTATGGGAGACATCATAGCAGGTAGTCTTCATCCACCAGCAATGAGAATAAAAGAAGGGGACACGCTGCTGAGAAGTGCTAAATTGTCATTTAATGCTCAGGCGTTTATTAGGTTCACACATTGTACTAGTAATATATGCAATGTTTGGTATAAGGGGTTAATGACCTATTCTGTGAATTTAACCCCTTTGTGTTGCAGACAGTCTAAATAATGTATTTATTCTCTTTATACTTTGTAGATACCATTTTTTGATGATGTTGGTGCTGTGACGCTACAATATTTTGACTCCCTTTTTCAACGAGACAATCTTCAGAAATCCCAATTTTTCAAAGGCTTGCCGAAAGTCCTACCCAAACTGCCAAAGGTTAGTGTGACTTATCTTGAGCGTCAGCAGATATATTTACCTCTGGGCTATTGTTGAGGCTTCATTCACATATTGTTTCTGGGATTATCAGGAAATGTGGGCCGGAAGGTGGCACGTTTTTCAAGAACCCGGCTTTTCTGCACCCCTCACATTGGGGTATTTTGAACCAAAAGGCAAAATGAAATTGGCTTTTCTTTACACTTTTTTTTTTTTTAAATAATTTTTACAAACATTGGGGAGCAGATCATATTCAACATCATATTCAAGTTAGTCAAAAATAAGTCAAGTAAGCCAAAATACTGTCTAAATGTTGTATGGTTTTGTGATGGGGGAGTGTGCTTGTTTTTTGATGAAAATTACTTCATGGACTCCACTGCTGTGAGATGCGGCAGGATGTGTACATCAGAATCTGAAATTTGCACCAGCTCAGGTTTTACACTAATTAAAATTAATTAATTTTTTTTTAAATTCTACAAATGACATTCATTGTATTGGCCCACTTTTAGTAAAATTGAGGTGGAGGGTCGGGGTTTGCATTTGGAATGTCACTAAAAATGTAAAATTGTTCTCTTATTTCTACAGCGTGTCGTAATACAACGAATCCTACCGGCATTGACTTCAGAATTTGTTAATCCAGATATGGTGCCATTTGTGTTACCCAATGTTTTGCTGATAGCAGAGGAGTGCACCAAGGAGGAGTATACAAAGCTCATACTGCCAGACCTTGGGCCTGTATTTCGGCAACAGGAACCTATTCAGGTTTGCTTTTTCCCTAACACTTGTTTTCTATGTATGTATGTGTGTGTATCTGTGTCTAAATTATATTTATATTATATATAATTATATTTATATTATACTATACGGGAGAGGTTTTTTTTAATGTTTTTTTAAATTTCAATATGTGTGATTAAATATCATACTGTTCTTACAAGAAAAACAACATAGAATTTGATATCTTCAATGCATTGCAGGGAGGCGGGGTACAGCACAGTGCTTCTAGGGATAAGGTTTCACATGCTGTGTAGAGACAGAACTCGATTTATGGCATGCTGTACAAGTTCAAATGCAATGCAAATGGTGAACTCTAAAACAAATGTTATGAATGCAGATTTCCATTGTGTGTGAATGAATTACAGTGAAGCAGACTATTAGTTCTCAGCATTGAGTAGGTGTAGACGGCTACCTGTGAATGTATGCAGTAAAATAAGTTCTGTAAGCATTATATTGATATTTTCTGCTACTTATTCCAATTGTCTTCCATTTTCCATGCCATCAGGCTAGCAACATGGTGAGTGACTGTGACATTCTAATACCAGTCTTGTGCCTGTTTTGGCTTTTTTCCTAAGTAAGAAATAAATGACCACTGGTTTTCCTTTTTTTGCTTTGTAGATACTTCTAATATTTCTGCAAAAAATGGATCTTCTTCTGACTAAGACTCCGCCGGATGAAATCAAGAACAGTGTATTACCCATGGTGTACAGGGCCCTGGAAGCACCGTCTATTCAGATTCAGGTATGCGACTTAATAGACTTATTTATACTTTAATAATATAATGTACATAATGTTAAATATGGCGATTTATATTCTGCTTTTGGATCACTTCACTGAATCTAAAAATGGCTTAATAACAATAGTCACCCTCTACTGGCTAGAGTGAATTTGATAAACATATTTCTGACATTTACTTGGTATACCTGGACTACATCCATTGGTATTCTTGCAGACATCTTCTAAGTATTAAGTGCGTGTATTGCTGGCACATCGGTTATGTTTTTCAGATGAAGCTGTGTGCTTGCTCTCTGCTCATTAGCTTACTGTATGCAGCCTTCCATGTGAGTCATGATCCATTATAATGCGTGACTGTTGTTTCCTTTAGGAGTTGTGCTTAAATATAATTCCCACATTTGCAAACCTAATAGATTATCCATCCATGAAAAATTCTTTGATTCCAAGAATCAAATCTGCCTGTTTACAGACATCATCACTTGCTGTGAGTATAAAAAATAATTGTTTGTCATATACTCTTCATTTTCTTCTCAACACTCACCCACTGTGGATACTATGGTCACCATAAGAAACATCTGGCACAAGAAATTCCTTGTTGACACCAAACATAGACATCAGAATGAGACATATTTATCTTGGTTAGGTTTTCATTACTATATGGAGGCCAATCATCAGCATAATAAACCAGGGACACTTACTTATAGATCCAGGCACCTTGGCTGTAGTTATCTTCTATTTGTTATTCATGGCCTCCTTCCTTTCGAAATCAACTTTTCAAATTATGCAAATGATGCAGAACAGCTCTGTTCTCTGGCTTCTCAGGCTGTTAGTTTTCCCCTGCTCTCACAACACTTCCTCCCTCCCCCTGTCTTCTGTAATCTCACACAGTGGAAGGGAGTGCTTATGCACAGTGTAAGCAGAGGGGTTCTGGTAATGCCCTTCTGGTACATTAGCATAATTATAAAAGTTGATTTCAGAGGAAAGGAGGCCTTAGAAAATAAATATAAGAAGATTACCACACTCATTGGGGGTCATTTACTAAGGGCCCGATTTGCGTTTTTGCGACGGGTTAACCGAATTTTTCCGATTTGCGCCAATTTTCCCTGTATTGCCGCGGGATTTCGGCGCACGAGATCGGATTGTGCCGGCATGCATGCGACGGAAATCGAGGGGCGTGGCCGTTTCGAAAACCCAACGGATTCGCAGAAACCGCCGCATTTTTTTAAAAAAAAGTGCAGCTGGATCGCGAATGGACCGGGTACGTAAATCTGCCCCATTGTGTCTTTATCTATGAGTAAGTGTCACCTGGTTTATCATAATGGACTTTGAGGGTAGTTTCCTTTAACCCCTTCCCGACTTGCACCATAATAGTACACTGGGAGCAGGAAGATAGAGAGGGCTCACCGACTGGCGGTGCTGGCACTGTTCACAGGTGTTAACCATGTAAATGCGTCCAGCAAAGCTGCCAGTGTCATTTAAATCCATATTGGAATCGACCACCGCCCACTGTGAGGTCAACAGGTGGGCGGTAATCGGTTACCATGACAGCCAGAAGGTTATACTAGGCTCCCAGGCCTGTCAGTGCTGGAGGCAAATGCTTACAGATCACTAGCAAAGCTGCAATGTACTAAAGTATATGATAGAAGTAATCAGGCACCCAAGGGTTAAAGTACCCTTGGAAGTCTAAAGAATAGTAAAAAAAAAAATATATAGAAAAACCTAAAAATTCTAATCCCCTCACTTTCCCCAGAACTGATAAAAAAAAAATAAACCAAAAAACGGAAACACAAACGAAAAAGAGCCGAGTCGTTAAGGGGTTAATATTGTGCCGTAGTCTGCTTTAGGTATTACATCCAGGAACAAATCCAGCACTTTTACGGGAGATGCAGATAAAATCAATCATTCTTTATTTCCAAGCTTTTAAAATCCATGGTACAGCAAAGTAGGAACGGCACACATCAGACCTACGCGTTTCGTCATACTGACTGAGGTGGCACTCGGAGCCCTTTCTGTGGGCACTCAGGCCATCACCAGAGATGACTCTAGGTATCTTCCTGCAGTCCCAGACAGCCCAGGACTTGCTGTGCACAGAGCTATTTTAAAGAGACAGCTGTACCTGGGACTATTTTCTGCTTTATTGGTGTCCTCAGGGGGCTGGTATCAATGAAAACTGTGACAGAGCAGGGAGTATAAATCACAAATTAAATTTCTGTGTTGGCACTTTGCGATAAATAAGCGGGTCTTTGTTGTGGCACTCGGTCTCTAAAAGGTTTGCCATCACTGGTCTAGGTCATGGTCAGACCATGACTAAGTCAGTATGACGAAACGCGTAGGTCTGGTGTGTGCCGTTCCTACTTTGCTGTACCATGGATTTTAAAAGCTTGGAAATAAAGAATCATTGATTTTATCTGCATCTCCCGTAAAAGCGCTGGATTTGTTCCTGGATGTTATTATAGCTGTTGTTCCGTGGAGGGCTTACACGGTGGTCCGTGCATCGGGAGGATTCCCGATTTGAAGTATACCTCGAGGGTGAGCTGGTGTTTTCTCGTTTTTTTGTAGTCTGCTTTAAGTGTTGGAGGTGCATATGTTTTAAATTTTGGAGGATAGATTCATGAGTCCATAGAAAATATTTGTTTTTCAAGAAAGATTATACTTTATTTGCTTCTGAGAATATGAAGAACATGCTTCCGAGTCACTAATATCAGAAGGCAGATACTTCTCTATGTGTGAAGGGGATATAATAGCAACCAGTCCCCATTTGCCAGCTCAAATGCAAGTGAGAATCGGATCTAACACTTGCAAGGGGAAAATTGCTAGAATTGTAAATTTTATGTCATATAATGAAAATAGTAGAAAAAGTATTATTTCCCATGGAAGAAACAAAGTAATAATACGTTAGCTTGGCAATGCTAAAACAGATTTTTGTTTTATTTTGTATAGGTGAGGGTTAATTCCTTGGTGTGCTTGGGGAAGATCTTGGAGTACCTAGATAAGTGGTATGTTCTGGATGAAATTATCCCTTTTTTGCAACAAATACCATCCAGAGAGCCAGCAGTCCTCATGGGGATTTTAGGTATTTATATTTTATTTTTGAACACATTATGTTAACTGCTAGGTATTACATGCATATATCATCATTTTTTTTCTATGAACTATTTTGTATATCCAGGCATATACAAGTGTACCTTTACACACAAGAAGCTGGGTGTCACCAAAGAGCAGCTGGCGGGAAAAGTGTTGCCTCACTTAATTCCTCTTAGCATTGACAATAACCTAAATCTCAACCAGGTAAGTGTGCTCAGAGCCAGATTGAAAGTGTTGTGTGTAAAATATACAGTGGGGTTTTTCTTATTTTGAATCCCTTTGGGCACTATGATGTGTATGATTCCATTAAGGGTGTTTGGAAAGGGCTCAGTCCTGAGTCCTTCCCATACAGAGCAGATGTCTGCTGTGTATGGCCCGTTAAAATTCTATGCCATGAGCTTGTAGGATTTTTTTGAACCAAACCGAGAATCTGTGAACTAGGGTCGGCTCCAGGTTTCAGTAGACCCCTGGGCGACAGAGCCTCAGTAGGCCCCTTTGCAGTGAACTCATATGGCGGCATAAGAAATTCTGAAACTAAAACAGTCTCCTGTTTCTTAAAATATTCCCTAGTTTATTATATCAGATAGCTGTCTCATGGCTATTTTGTATACAGCCCCCTTATGGTTATTTTGTATAAAGCCCCCCTCACCCCCTATGTTTTCATTAGATACAGCCCCCTCAACCCCATGGATTCCATGTGTACAGCCTTATGTGGGCCCCCAGCAGCTCTGGGCCCCCGGGCACTTGCCTGAGTATGGCCAGTGCTGGGGCCGGCCCTGCTCTGAACTCAAGGAGTTCACCGAGTTTGGTTCTGTGATTCTAGACCCGGTCCAGTTATTCCTAAAATGGAGTGAGTCATACAAAAGTTCCTTGTGCGCTATGGGCTTCATATATCTGCTACAAACTGTCGTATTCAACTATGCTGAATATTATAAAGGGGGAAAGAACCAATATTTCCCCTTTTTTCTATACAAAGTCACTTGTCAAATGAGAGCAAAGATAAGGGTATAAAAATGACAAGTTATACTGAATCCTTTTACTCAATCCTGTTTATCAATCTGCTTCTGCACTGGAACATGTTGCCAGCAGAAGACACTGTCGTTTCATGGTGACAGGTGCCCTAAAAAAAGAATGCACTGACTATATTTTCTCATTTGTCTTGTGTGAAGTTTAACTGAACAATTTTTTTCATTTCCTGTGTAGTTTAATTCTTTTATGGCTGTGATTAAAGAGATGCTGAACAAGTTGGAAGCAGAACATAAAACGAAACTTGAGCAGCTACATGTTATGCAAGAGCAGCAAAAGTAAGTGGACTTTACCTCGTCTCTGCTATGCTCCGTGTACAATTTTAAAACTCCATTGCTGGTGGGCAGTGTTAGTTCTTCCTCCTCCAACAAACTGATTCACAAATATTCTCACAGTATATTATTATGGAATAATATTTTGTTGTTTAGAAATCAAATTTACATGTTTTCAAAATGGAGATTTATTGCCAATTTCTTGTAGGTCCTTGGATATAACAAATCAGTTGAATATGTCTGCTGAACATCAGCTGAGTAAATCAAATCAGGTAAATACCAAATCGCTTGTGAAAAATTGTAGTCGGTTATTTACATTTTTATTCATTGGCAAAATTTTTTACTCACTTCAGTTATGTAATGGCTCTGCTGTGGTACAGAGGGATCTTAAAATACTCTCACTTAAAGGGGTTTTTCCATGAATTCAAGTTAGGCCCTATTCACAGGATAGGGACTAACTTGCTGATTGTGGGGGTATCGGTGATGAGATCAGCACAGATCACGAACACGAGGTGTCCGATGGGGTTCCAGGTGCCTCAGTTGGACCCCTCGTCACTCCATGATGTAATGTAAGTAATGGAGCAGACGGCTTCAAGTGACCATTCTGCTCCGTTCATCTCTATGGAGCTGATGGAGATCACTGAGTGTGACTGAATCAACTTTGCTCCCTGATGCAGGATTTGGCCTTGTAATAGTTTTTTTTTTTATGGTCTCCTTTTCCTAAAAAGAAGTTTTAAAAATATGCTAATTAGATGCAAGTGCTTCGGTGACATTATCAGAGCCCCTTCAGGCTCCAGCTGCACATGAAATAAGACCCACATCTCCTCTGCAGTAAAGTAGAGAGAGACTGAACTAGTAAGAATTGGTGGACTGAAGGTGCGCACCCTATAGGTGAGGATTCTAGGGACGACGCTGGTGTGCGCTGCCAACATGGCGTCACTGCTGAGCCTCTATATACCACAAGATCTTTACCTTATTCATTGATGTACTATACAAATTATACTGTATATAACTAGAGTGACCAGGACTACTTAGCATCTTTTCAGTGCAACCTTTTACTGATCTTCTGGCCAGGTCAATGGCACAGTCCTGGACTATTATTGAACATTTCTGGGGCCTGATGCCTCACGTATAAGAATATAAATGTGTCTCTGCTAAATGCGCAGACCTATAAATAGTAAATAAATGATTAATTTATTAATAGAATTTGGTCTGATCTTGTGTACCACAGCCAGAGAGCAGGGAGTCCATAAACTGTGCTTTATTTTCTTTAGTCACAAACTATAGGACATTTATCTAGATTTCCAAAATCCAGTATTTAAAGGGATTGTTCGCTTTCAGCAAATGGTTGATTTGCCATGCATGTGCCGTCCATGTGTTTTTTTTTTTGTTTTTTTTTGCGGATCCATTGACTTCTATGGATGCACGTGGTCCACTTGGTAGACAAAATAATGCAGGCTTTTTTTTCTCACGGTCTGCATGTCCATTGAAAAACTGACATTTGAACTGACCCTTTGGGGAAACCATGCTATCCACAAAAAAAATAGTATACAGATATCAAAAACGCGTGCCTAAATGAGCCCGAATTTATACTATTTAGTATACTATTTAATATTAACATTACTAGGCAACCTTCATATATATATACAGGCGGTCCCCTACTTAAGGACACCCGACTTACAGACAACCCATAGTTACAGACAGACCCCTCTGACCTCTGGTGAAGCTTTCTGAATGCTTTGCTATAGTCCCAGGCTGCAATGATCAGCTGTAAGGTGTCTGTAATGAAGCTTTATTGCTAATCCTTGGTCCCATTACAGCAAAAAATGTTTAAACTCCAATTGTCACTGGGGCCAAAAATTTTTTTTGTCTTGATCTACAATTAGAAAATATACAGTTTCGACTTACGTACAAATTCAACTTAAGAACAAACCTCCGGACCCTATCTTGTACATAACCCGGGGACTGTCTGTACTACACTGTCATTAAACACTAAAGCTCTTCTGGCAAAATACTGATCACATGTGTTTCAATGGAAATGCACATGTGATCAGACTGAGCCCAGACATTTGCATTGCATTTTTAAACATAATGTAAACACCCCATGTGACTGCACCATAAACATTCATCATTTTTTTTTTTTCTTTTCTTCAAATATTGTAGCGAGTACGGTGATACTTTTCTGGGTATCGTATCGCACTCAAAATATTAGTATCTGTGCAACGCCTAGTGTCACACAGGGGCATGGCTCGTGGTATGACACAACTTGTTTGTTACTGATCGGACACAACATTTCTTTTCCCCACAGGCAGATAAAGTATTTGATATAAACCAAGATTTTCTAACTGGTGCAATTGAGAAACATGAAAATGGTCACGTGCCAAAGCAGCCAAGCAAGGTGAGGACACCAATTTATCAAGTCACTGGTCCAATTTTCATGATAAACGTCTTATTACTGTTAATAATATGGTGTAAATTCTAATACTCCCAAATATTACCAGAATATGCCCTCATGAGAATGCATTCTGACGTTTTTGATGTGTGATTTTTTTTAATTTAATTAATTATTTCTCCAACAAGTAGCTTGACAACAAAGTGCTACTGGTTGGGATTGTTTCCCTGCAAAATCTGGACCACCCATCTTTTATCTGCATAGTGTCCAAAAAGCTTGAACCTTTGTCTGCACCCACAGGTCATAGTTTATCTGCATGTAGATTTGTGTGTTTATTAGCAATCATTTAATGTTTACTTATCTTTTCGTGTTTCCCTTAGAAGATGTCCCTAACACTTGAAGAGAAGCAGAAACTAGCAAAAGAACAGGAACAAGTACAAAAGATGAAAAGTCAGCAGCCACTTAAACCTAGCACATCAACCCCTGCAGCACCTGTAAAACAGGTAAGGCATTGTACACTCTGGAAATTACTTTCAAACTTTTAACAATGTGATGCCTGATATGTTTATAGAGTAGGATTCAGTAAAAGCTGTCATGTTTTGATTGATATCCCTGCTCATTTTAGGTTTAGGTGTCCATTGAGAAATTTGTCAATTTGGCGCACCAGGACTTTCTATCATGCCTAGCTTCTGGCATTATCTAAGGAATGGAGCCGGTGTTAATTCCTTACATGACGACAGCGGATAAGGGTCTTTCCCCTAAGGATCACACCCTTGGCGCTGCTTACCAGCAGATCTGATCCTCTTCAGGGCAGCCCTGCGGTCTGGCAAGTTCCCCAGGACTTCTTTATGTCCTAATCAGTCAGACCCCTTATGTGTCTGACTGTAAACTGTGTGAACATGCCAGACAGTTTGCACTGCTCTACAATACATTAGTATTGCAGAGAAATGTATTGGATTTGAACCAGCGATCAGAGCATCACTAGTTAAATTTGTATACAGGAAAAAAAAAAGTTTAAAACATTTAAATAAAATATAAGCCCCTAAAATGACACTTTGCCCATACAAACAATTAACAAAGTAGAAAAACCACAAATGCACAAAAAAAACCACATATTTGGTATCGCCAAATCCGTAACAATCTGTAAATTAAAACAGAATCAACAACTAAAAAGAACAACTCTTTTTGCAAAAAAATGCACAAGTTTGGGATAAAAGTAAAATATAAATGAAGTATTTCTGTAATCATGGCTATAGAGTAAAATTTCTGATTTTCATTTCCTCCACCAACAGAGTTACCAAAATATCATTAATTAACCATAGATGCCCCAAAATTATGAAATATAATAAATTGAAGCCCCCATCTATTCACATTAAAAAAGAGAAAATGTATGTCTCCTTCCAGCTATGCACGGCCGTGTGTCCATACAGCAGTTTACCAACATATCGGTACACTCGAGAGAAATTGGGTATCAAACTTTGTGGAGCTGTTTGTCATTTAATACATTTTGGGAGAAAATTTAACATTCACAATGGATCTATTGTCCAAAAAAGTTTTTGTAGACTAAACCTCCATTTTGCTTTAACCACTTTTAAGATGTTTGTTAACCTTTAGGTATTTTAGAGCTTTTTCATACGTTGAGGAGTGTAGTTTCCATAATGATCTAATCTTGCTATTAATTAGGTGATTTTTTTTTATTTTTTTTAAATGTGAAAAATGACATCCAAATTCTAAACATTCTAGTAGAATATGTAGAAACTTAAAAAAAACCAACATAAAGGAGACATTTGGGAAATGTAAGTTATGAATTAATTTGGGTACTATGACTATCTGCTTCAAAAGTATAAAATCTAGAACTTTGAAGAAATTTTTTACAAATTTCCATTTTTTCTTCCCATAATTAAACACAAAAGATTTCATCCATGTGTCATGTGAAAACAATCTCAAAATCCCCTGGATATGTTAGTGTTTCGCAGCTATATCCACTGTAACACAAAAATAGGGCTGTTTCCTTAAGGCCACAACAGGCTGAAGGCGTTAATAATTACATTTTTATTATTGTTTTAATTATCCAGTTGCTTTTTCCATGCCAAAACTTCAAAGTAGGCTGAAGAGCTTTGGCAGAGCGACTTTGGACTCAAGACTCATTTCTTGTTGGACCCAGGAGTGACATGGGTGAAGGTAGAAGTTGAGAGAAGGTGCTGGGTTTTGGCAGTATGGCTGGAGCATTGTTATTACTGTAGGGCCCAAGCCCTGAGGTGCTCTGCTAACACCCCCAAAGACTTCATCCTCAGTTGCAGATTTCTAAAGTTATTGTTTGTCATGGAAGGAGAAACTGGAAAAAAAAACAAAGGCATAGGAGGCCTGTGCATCATCTATAGCAGTGATGGCGAACCTTTTAGAGGTTGGGTGCCCAAACTGCAACAAACTACAGCGGCTGGGCAGGCTGTATGCTACAGGGGTTGGGCAGGCTGTATGCTACAGGGGCTGGCAGACTATATACTGGGAGGCTGTAACCAATGCATTTCCCACCCTCGGCTTATACTCGAGTCAATAGGTTTTCCCAGTTTTTTGTGTTGAAATTAGGGGTCTCGGCTTATACTCGGGTCGGCTTATACTCGAGTATATACAGTACCTTATTTCTAGGCCAAGATATGATGGGATAAAGATACAGGACACAAACCTAAGGCTGCACTGCTGAGAGATTCTGGACACACGTTTTTTGTCAGGTCGGGTGCTGTCATGGATAATTTATGTGGGGGGGAAAAAATCTTGTTACTCCACCACAAATTAGAGGACATCAAATCCCTTAGTAGTTTCACATTTTAATTGTACATTTCTTGGGGCTTACTTCTTTTTCTTACCCTATTACAGAAATGTAGTGACTGATGGATGGTGTAAGGACTGGTGTATGATACATACTCCAAATCAAACAATAATACCGGAGACCCCAGGGGAGACCGTAAAAATAATACCGGAGACCCCACACCAGACAGTAATAATACGGGAAACTGCAGACGCCCACAGGAGACCAACAATACTGGAGACCCCAGGGGAGACCAACAATGCTGGCAGCATATGGCACTATTGTGGACTTTTTATTTATTGGTTGTTATAGGAGGGCTATATATGGCAGTACCATATTTCAGTATGTGGGTATTATATATGGATACTAGATATATTATGAGGGCCGTATATATCACAATATCGTCTTGGCCCTATGTGGTAGCATATTTTAGGGCTGGCTCTGCACATAAGGGCGATAGGGATGAGAAATACAACTTATTCTTATTCAGTTGCAGCAGATCTGTCAAATTTAATATTTGAAAAGGAGAAATAGAGTGGGGTCCATCATTGATGCCCCTTAAAGGAGCTGAACTAAGAGGAAGAGTTTTCCCATTTCCATAAACAGCACCTCCCCAAGCCCTTAGGCCAGAGGTGGCACTCAGAGCCCTTTCTGTGGGCACTCAGGCCATCACCAGAGAGGACTCCAGGTATCTTCTTGCAGTCTCAGACAGCCCAGGACTTGCTGTGCACAGAGATATTTTAAAGTGACAGCTCTACCTGGGACTACTGGAGGAGTGGGACGGTGTGGACAGATCTGGATTATCATTGTAGCTCCTGTCCTGTCAATTTTTCCTGCTTATGGGACCCTGGAAGGAAGATACAATGGTCATGCAAATTTCTTCTATTTTCTGCTTTATTGGTGTCCTCAGGTGCTGGTATCAATGAAAACTGTGACAGAGCAGGGAGTATAAATCACAAATTAAATTTCTGTGTTGGCACTTTGTGATAAATAAGTGGGTCCTGGTTGTAGTTTGGGCACTCGGTCTCTAAAAGGTTCGCCATCACTGCCTTAGGCAGAGTCTAGTATTGCAGGAAAGTCCCATTCAACTCAATATTATAGACAGGACCCATGTACAGGTTGTAAAGTTCCTATATACAGCACTAGGGGTATGGAGCATGTGAGCGAGGTGGCATCATGTCAAGGTCTCCGGAGCTGTAATCAGTTAATTGATAATCTAACTAATGTAAGTGATGTCTTACCAGCTCAAGGTTTTATGTGCAATCAATACTCCTCAAGTCTCCTCACCCAGCTGGTCCTGGGTGTCTCCCTGGGGAGAACATGTCACCCGCGACGGCTCATTACTGCCATGGCCACTGCTGATATGTGGCTCTGGGGTGACATGATCCACTTAGGGACAGGGGAGAAAGCTGCTGGCCCAGATGGGACCGGATGTAAATCTTATTTATCTGCCTGCCGTCATGTGTAAGGAGGCTGTAAGGATTATTGATGAGACTGATGTCACCTGCATTTCCTCCGACACACACAGGGGGCGCTATGATCGGCATAAGACAGCTGCCTATAGACAACAAAGGAAAAAAATCTATATAATGGTGTCCAAGCTCAGAACATTACAAGGGTAATTACATCAAAACCTTGAAGGGAAAGAAGCAGACAAAGGCCTTAAAGGGAAAGTCCAGCTGGGTATCCCATTTCTAGAATAAAGGTAAAATTTGGGTTTCACGTGTTTACTGCAACAGAATGAAATCCACTATACAGAAGGTTATTGGTTTATTTATTCATTTATTTAATTTACATATAAATATTTCTAAATATGTATTACATTTTTCGGGTTTATTCGAGATTATCTACCAATAATAAGCCATACATTTTGGGAAATGAAATACACACACACAAAAAATAAAAACATGTACCGTGCTTTTATATCTTATGCTATACTTTCTCTTATAATTCTGTAATCCCGAGTGCCCCCCCTTAAAATATATTTTTCTTTATTACTTTTATCTTCTCCTCCATGGATACTGACATCCCAAAAGACAAGGTCATAGACCTCTAGAGGGTGATGGACAGGAATTAAATGGACACTTAGCGTTCCCCCAGAGAGGACAAAGTGAATCTCCCATATTAGCCGCTGACCTTCTAACACCCAGGGATGGAGCAGATGAATCAGGCTGGAGGAGCTGGCTGATAACAGCGAGAACCGCGAGGCGGCTGAGCCATAGAAAGTGATGGGCTAAAGACCTGAGCGCTGACGGAGGAGAGGCTCATGGACGGCCGTGGGCAGAATTTGTAACCTTATTCCCATGGCCGACCATAACATAGGTGCTCCCTAAAATCTCTCAGAATTCGGAATTCCTGGGTATTCCGTCTCTAAGAACAAACCTGAAGATCTCATGGACAAGAACTTGGACTTCAATCATCTGGATTGAAATAAAATCAGCAAATTGGTTTTACCCACCATTAAGTGATTTTGGGGGAAACTGGATAAACAATAATTTAAAAAATTATATCCGGCACACATCCTACAAGACTAAATACTTATAAGAGAGTACAACTTACCATCGCAGACGAGGTATCCAGGGCTAACGACGTCCAACTCAGCAACACAGTGATCAGGCCAAAGCTCAGCATCCTGGGGGAAACACAAAGTAAAAACACTATAAAACATGTTCTATCAACTCTTTTTCCAATTTAGGCTGCTGTTCTGTACTCCCCTCAGTGTCAGACTGAGTTTCCTTAGGTCCACCAGAGAAAATCTGAGGGCCCACACTTCATTATTCCCCAGGAAATATACTCTAGCAGCCTTCAAATTGTGTTGTTTTCTGATGGACCTCTGGGGCTCAATATTAGGTTGAGCCAGGGCCCACCAGAGGATCCTCTGGTACCAGTCCGACACCTTTACACTGCAGCTCTGCTTCTTCAGATTGGCTGCTGTGTATAAGCATAAGCCCTCCCCTACCAAGTCAGTGAATTTTTTGGAAGAAAGAAGCAAGAGAAGCCCTGATATCAGGATAAGGGTGGGTCCTACAGAAGAGTGCGGCATTATCATCTGTATAGTGCATATCCTGATGCCGTAAATGTGGGAGATAGAAGACCCCAAAATGTCCCAATATACAATGTACAGCCGGAGAGGAGACCACTCCCCTCTCCTTAGGGATGTACGTCGCACGGCCATACAAGCGGGGAAAGAGAAGATGTCCTATATTATTCCCGTGTACACATGTGCAGCACCGTATCGCTCCATGCACCTATTGCTGTCTATGGGGACGTATATACAGCCGCAAGCTTGAGGCCGTATACAGTATATATGTCCCATGTGAATTATTATCTTATTCTACATGATGTTAGTTGGAGATCTGACTTTTAGGACCTCCACCAATCACGACAAGGGAGCCCACATTCCCTTTAATAAATTGAGCTTATGACCTGCCGCTCTATTCTTTAGACCCCCATTATCTTAGGACCCCCATTATCAGGAACACTGAAGGCTCCAGTGGTCAGACCTCCACCAATCAGCATAGTGTTCCCTTCTTATGGACAGGGTGGATAACATAGAATCTGAGGGGGGTATCCTCCCATCTCACACAGGATATGCAAAAAATACTTAAAGGAAATCTATCACCAGGATGAAGGATTGTAAACTAAGCACACTGGCATACTGGTGTGTGCCCCCTCTGGCAAGATCTACTATTCTTTAAGCTTCCTATACCCTTGTTTTAAAGGGGAAAAAAGGCTTTAAAAATTATGCAAATGAGCCCAAGGGAATCCAGGTTCCATTAACACCTTACTTGCATAATTTTAAAAGACTTAAAAAAAACAGGGCATAAAAAGCTAAAAGAACAGCGGATCCTGCCGGAGGGGGAGCACACCAGTATGTCAGTGTGCTTGGTTTACAATGCTTCATCCTGGTGGTAGATTTCCATTAATAGATTCAGTTCCCACTTCTAGAACACACTTCTATGTGGAGATTGCAGTTCTCGGACCACCCCCTCACAGGCAATGTTCGGACCTTTACTGATCATCCTATGGATAAGGGATAGCGCTGAATCCAGCAACAACCCATTTTAAGGTTATCCTCCTACCTCGAACAGGATATGCATTAAATGTTTCATAGATGCAGTTCCTAATTCTAGAACCCACCACTATTTGGAGAATGTAGTTCTCGGACCACCAACTAACAGCCAATGGTCAGACCTTTACTACTCAGCATCATCTTGTGGATAGGGGATAGTACCAAATCTTTCACCAACCCCTTTAAAAGGGAATCCTAAAGTCTCACACATTTGTGGCATTTGTGTAGGATATGCAATACGTTTTTGACAGCGCAGTTTTCACCCTTTTCTTGAGATTAGGGTTCGGACCTTTACACCTGTCAGCACCATCTGATGTATAGGGGTACATGAAATATTTTGTGATGTTGGAGGTGTAAAGCTCATTGTAGTTTCCATTTTTATGAATGCTGAGAGCCTCTTCTTTGTATCTCTTGTATTCCTACAATATTCCATGTATCTCCGCCCTGAGGCTGCTCCATTATTCATGTGCTCTGCAGATCTCTGGCTCCTCGGCCATTAGTTGCTTCTCACTCTACATCCCGACTAAGAATATCTGAAATCAATGGGTGCAGCCGTGATAGCAGGAGGTAGTAACGAGAGCCTCCCAGGAGGACCCCCGCAGCAGATGGAAACCATCAGACCCTTCATCTGCCTCTTCTTCCTTCCAGGATTCCTCCATAACAAGGCAATTACCATCACACACGCTGCCGGCCCGCCACTTACCCATCACACATTACAAGACTTAACAAAGGCCTTTCATAATTGGCTTCAAATCTAAATTTAGATGCGTTATAAATGTGATTATACGAGCGATGTATATATAAAACAGCATTGAGGCTGCTCCACCTGTACAAAAACAACTAAATTATCGTTTTCTTCCAAAAAAAAAAAAAAAAAAACGGCGCCCCTGCTGACTAGTGGTGGCGTCTGGTATTACAGCTGAGCTGTAAATGCTGAGATACTGAACCTGTGGGCAGGTGTGGTGCTGCTTTTGGATCTTAAAGGATGGACCCGTCACTACCAAAATTAACAAATTGTCCAGAAAAAAAAGTAGTGTTACTGAAATTTTTGAAGACTAAGATTTTTTTCATTTATTGAGACCATCACTCATCAACTGGAAGCAAAATGTATTGGCGGAGCCTCCTTTGGAGCTCACTTTCGCCCCCTGCAGAAGTGGATGATGTTCCACAATAAAAGAATTTCCAAATTTTTATATTTACGAATCTCCCCTCATCTTTAGGTTCTATAGGTGTCCTCTATATCTGTCCAATCCTAAACTAAATATCCTATCAAGGGGTCAATGAACAGGACGGAGACCCCTCCCTTTACCCCTGGAAGTCCTCCAGAATTGGCCCATACTGTAGGGGATAGCGGTCACTCCTTCACATTAATAGGGGTAATATGTTGCATCAGATGCTATTATTAGTGTCTTATAAGGGAACCATATGGCGGTATACATGGTGCCTAGAGGTGTGCAAAATATCAGTTGCCATTACCCTGATTACAATGGCTCATATATGAGGGTCGTATAAGTGGGAACCCATATAATAGGTCATTATATTATAACGACCTATAGTAACCCCGTGTCTGTAAGACAATGAAGACTTGGTTACTTGTCTTGTTCCCTCCATTAACAGCATATAATAACTCAGGATGAGCAATCGTTGGTTTTCCTCTCATTAGAAACCACAAACCCAGTTACGGACGTCATCCCTTTAAGCGGACAACACAATTAGGTCTCGTTCAAGAGGCCATATTCATGGTCCTAATGTACAACATACAGAAACATTACGTGGGCAAAAAAAAAAATAAAATTACAGCATTCTTTCTACCAAAAACAGCACCACGCCTGTCCACAGGTTGAGTGTGGTACTGCAGCTCGGTCACATTCACTTCAATGTAGCCGAGGTATGATAACAAACGCAACCAAAATGGCGCAAAAAGTTAAATAAATGCCATTACTTTCTAAACCTGGAGGCCATTCCATCCAAAACCAAAAAGACAGGCCTCAAGAATCAATGTTGTCCATAGCAAACAATCAGAGCTCAGCTTACATTTCTTATTCTGCTGAGCAGAGATGAAAGCTGAGCCCTGATTGGCTGCCATGGAAAACAGGGCCAGATCTATTACATGAGGCCTAAATAGATGTCTGGAAATTTAGGATTTTTATTGTTGTGTGACTGGTGAGGGTCCCGCTCCTGGGAGCAGAGCGCTCAGGCCCCATCCCTGATCGTCCATCTATCAGAGATTTATGACATATTGTCTGCATAGGACTATGGTTGGAATACCCCTTCAAGACGTGTACAATATGGACATACACCATTAAGACATGAGCCCCAAGAGTAGATTTCCACCCGACTATGCCTAGTACGACATCACGTCTATGTTGTCGATTTAAAGGGCCTGTGCAAGATAAGGTGCAGCGCCACACTTGTACATTGGTTGTGTCTGGTATTGCAGCTCATTAACTGGACTTCACTTACTGCACAACATGTAGACAGATGAAGTGTTATTTTGAAAGGCAGAATTCATGATTTTCTAATCTTAAACAAATCCTTTAAATCATTATACACTTTTTCCCGTCTTGAAGGATTTTTTTTGACGTTTATTTGCGCTGACTTCTATCTACCATCAAAATCCATCCCGATAAACCAGGGATACCAGATCAAGGCCCCCTGACTGTGGTCATCTTATATTTATTATCCATGGCCTCCTCCTTTCTACAATCAATGCTAATGAGTCATAAGGGCTCTGTGCAGTGTTACTAGATCCCCTTTGAGCTGTAGCTTCACAGACTGTTACACTGCCTCCCCTTCCCCTGCTCCCTCAGCACATCCCTCCTCCCTCTGTCCGCCATAATCCCACACACTGGGAGTGGGAAGTGCTCTTCAACAGTGTAACAGCCTGTGAATCTGCAGTATGGAGGGGGTGTTACTAGAGCCCCTCCGTGCTGCAGATTCACAAGCTTCCTCTGGCTCATTAAAATGATGAGTTTTAGAGAAGATTTCCTTTAAGACCTATGCTGTGCAGGACAAAGGACACTCCTAAATAATCTACAGTCAATCAATCATTCACTCAGAACACCTTATTCACTTCCGGAAATCTGGGGTGGACAATTTAATGGATCAGAACAAAAAGAGTCTACATAGATTACACAGATAATAGTGATATGTGAGCAGCTGATTTGAGGGATCCTCCTATTTTATGCATGCAGCTTTGGGTGTGAACAGAGTAGAAGGCAAAACATGAACTTCATTGCATAAAGCGGTAAAATAGTTGGTGCCAATTTTCAGTGATGTCATCTCTCCGCTCTTACAATCTCTCTTGCCTTTTTGATGAATGATTCTCATTACCCTCTTAGATTTTCTGGAGATCAGGGCGACAGAGGACACCCAATTATCCGCCATTGTTGCGCTGACAGACGACTGAACAAAACTTATTAATGGGAAATAATTACCAGCTCCAAATACTGATCTTATCCAGAATTCAGACGCTGTGACCCCACATGACCTTGTGGAGGTGACAATTTTGCGGAATTGGCAAAGGAAAGCCTGAAAGGAGCTTTAGGGCTCTTGTGCGGTGACTGCCTCCGTCCCTATGACAACACCTGCTGCGCCATGCTCCGTTAAAGGGGTTGTCCTTAACATACAATTCAAATCATTTCAGAAGTGATACCCATTTTGTTGTCTGAATTTTCAATTTGCTCAAGAATTTTGATTACCTCTACCTGCATTTTATTAGTACTTACGTTATAAGGAGACACTTGGAGCGCTTGGCCAGTCCCAAACACGTCATGAGACAGATGACCAAGTCGAAGATAAAGAGAAAGAGGTATGAAAGCCACCTGCAATAGACAGACATCTTCTTAAAGGGGTGTTCCTCCCAAGAAGACAAGATTCTTAAATACACTTAGAATAATAAAATAACACGTTCCCTAATTCCCAAAATTTATTAACAAAAATACAGCATTTCACAGATACAAGTCCAACCTGTCTCTATAAGTCCGGGTGTATACAATTTTGGTTGCCCTGGATAGGACCCTAAATCTTCGGACTATGGTTGGGCAGGGCAGAATCTTCTCATGAATAGCTTCTCCTGTCTGCACACTGCAGTGCTCCCTGCCTCCTGCCCCTTCCCCTGTATTACATGACCAGCTCAGACACAGGCACTTCCTGCCAGCAAGCAGCAGCATGCAGAGACTTACTCTACAAACTACAGACAGATAAGGTCTTTATCCAGGGGGAGGCACTCTCTGTGTGTTATGGCTCAGATGTAGCAGAGCTGACAGTGTGGGTGTCACAGCTGAGAAAGCAGAGCTGTGACTGTCATTGTGTTTTATATCAGTCTCATGGATCTCATCAACTCATCTCTGATCTGTCTCGTCTCTCTGTTTCTGTGTGTCAGATACTAGTAGAATGTTCAGAAGGTAAATCAAAGTGTAGATAAACCCTGGACCCTGATAATCTAAGCACGTTGTCAGTACACAGCACACAGATCTCAGGAGAGACCACTATATTGACTGCTTTCAATATCTCTGCTTGCTTTCGTTGATGAGAAACTGTGAATTTACCCTCCAGAACCTGCTCTTATACACTGTAACAAAACTCTTCATGCAGAAGATAATCTTGATCTCCCATTGCAGTAGTGTGAATAGGCCCCTACCTGTAGTACTCGACGACACGGGTCTGCCGGGCTACAAGGGACAGCTTTCCGCTGGTGTCCTGCCAGTTTGGTAACGTGGAGAGCTGGTTGATGACGCCATTGGCCATGATCTGCATGAAGCGCAGGGTCTGCACGTAGTCGCCATGTGCTGCAAAGATCTCATTGAGGCGCAGCAGATGCTGGTCCAGGCTCTCCTTCAGCTTGTAGCTGGTGCCAGACACCTGTCAGGAAGGCAGAAAGCCATTAGCGGTGGCACGATGGGTGCGGCTCAGCTGTCACATCTGCTGCAGACAAATACTTTATACAACATTATCCTAAATAAGCATTTTCTATCTGTGGTTTGGACTGACTGTTGCTCAGTATCATATGTGTCAATAGGAGTGGGCCGCAGTACCAGACTCAACCACAACAGTATATGCGGCACTGTGTACACCAAGCATCAGGCGTTTCCCCAGAAAGAGGGAGGGTGAAAGAGAACGAAGGACCCATCCTACCTATGAAATGGAGCGACAGATTGAGGGTGCACCCTATTGCTTCATTTACTGCCAGTGATGGACGAGTACAACGTTCTCAATGTCCCACAGAGAATAAAAGGAGTGGCAGGACCTACCTCACACTGCTGGGCTCTTAACACTCTGCATCAACTTGGCTCTACTGCTGTTGGCTAGATAATGCAGAGAACTAAGAGCACAGCAGTGTGAGGAAACGCCACCAGTACAATCCTGGAATATAAATCCAGTAGATAAATACATTTCAGTCCTGTTACATTTACAAAGGTCTAATTACACAGATCTCCAGGGATAACAACATTGGCTGCAGAAAGCTCAGCAGTGTGAGGATACGCTCCCTAGTGCAATCCAGGAATAAAAAAAATAAATAAATAAATAAAAAATCCATATATCACAGTCCTGCTGCTACTAACAACACACACTAAAATATGATTGCACAGGGACAAAATGCAACAATCCAACACTGGCTGCAGAGAGGATTGAACACAGCAGTGTACACCCTAGTACAGTGGTGGCGAACCCTCGGGTGCCAGAGGTGGCACTCAGACCTTTCTGTGGGTACCCTGGCCTTCACTCCAACGGAGTTTGCCAGACAGGACTCAAAGCTTCCTCCAGTGGTCCAAGTCCAAATGTCCACAAGTCCACATGCCATGCTCAGCGCCATCTTAAAGCAACATCCTTGGCTGCCAGGACTACAGGAGGAGCGAGAAAATGTGGATAGAGATGGATTATTTTTGGAGCACCTGCTATGGGTCCCCCGATTCTTTCTCTTCAGGGGACCCTGGAGGGAACCTACAATCCAAATTTCTCCATCATCTTTCTATTGTATTGGTGATCTTAGGACGCCAATACGATTAAAACCTGTGATACAGCAGAGATCAATAAGTTACTACTTAAATTGTCATGTTGGCACTGTGCTACATATAAATGGATACTGGATGTAGTTTGGGCACGCTGTCTCCAAAGGGTTCGCCATCACTGCCCCAGTACAATCCTGTAATATAAAGTCAAGCTGCTACTTATACACAAGTGTATGATGACACATCTCTCCAGGGACAATTACCAACACTGGCGGCAGAGAACACAGAGCACAGCAGTGAGAGAATAAAACTTCCACTGCACTTGGAGGAGCTGCAATACTGGAATAGAAATCCATATTTCACAGTCCTGCTGCTACTCACAACATACAGAAATGTCTGATTACACATCTCTCCAGGGACAATACCGAACACTGGCTGCAGTCTGTATGATCACACCTGCTGCAGATCCCTTTGGATAATTTTCTTGGATTTTTGATTTTTTTAATTTAAAGTATCCATAATTTTTGCTCAATATTAGACCACTAGTTCTTATAATTGGCACAGAAGGGTGACGGACATAAAAACTTGCCAGCTACAGGGGCTTCTCCTGCCAAAGGTTTGTATATCCACCCTCCCTCCTCCTGCCAACTCCGAGTGGGTAATTCACCGGCTGCAGCGATGGAGGCGTCCCCAGGGGTCGGGGATTAGAGTCTGATGGCTAGAAAGCAGTGGGGGAGGGAGCCAAGATGCCCAGCTGTTGGGTTAAAGCCGTGGGTACGAGGGTGGGGGACGAGGAGCGGTCTGGAGAGAGAGGAAATGAGAGGTGAGGGCGATTACCCGCAGACTGGAGACTGCACTTCACATCCTCCAGCAGGGAATTACTGGGAGCGGCCGTCTACGCAAAGCGATATCTGATGCTGCAAGATACACTCACCACCAGAGTACATAGAAGCCTAAGTAGTGCCACGCTATAGGGGGTCAGATGGGAGGTTTAGACCCCCCCTTAATATTCCTCGCTCAAGTCCTTATGTTAACTACACAGATCTGGCGACTTGAAGAATTAGACAAGTGGGTGGAATTATTCTGCTCTGTCTATTGGACAGCGAGAGGGAATAGTGGAGGGGCACCTGTACGGTCAGCAATGACATGAAACAAGTGACGTCAATAGGGTCCCTGAGGACTAAGTGGGTCAAGAGACTCACATAGGACCCCCAGGGATCAGACCCTTCTGATAATGAGGTACAGAAATGTAGAAGTTCTTGTCTAGTATTGCAACTCAATTTAATGTACTGTGGCTGAGCTGCAATACCAAACATGAACACGGGCCGGGGTGGCACTATTTTAGTATCTCATAAACCCCTTTAATAGTGAATGCCCCTGCTCTATATTTTCTATAGTTGCCCCCCTTTCTCTCCTCTGTCAGACAGATGGCCCCCGAGAGGCCACTCAGCACCAGATTTCGTCTCTACATTAGTCACAGTCCATAGGAATTTCACAGAAGTGGGTTCAGCTATTGTGCTGCTCGGTCTTCGCCACAGCTGCCAGAATCACTCATGTCCGCCAGGCGCTAAATAACAAAAAATTAACACACCCCGTCCCATACAGAGGAGAGCAACACGTATGTCTTCTCTCTAAATTCATGGCCAGCGCCAGGACTGGGAGAGGTACATATTTATTTCCTGGCACTTACCAGAGTGTCGATCCCCGCCAGGGTGTGATTGGCATCATCCAGAGAGTATGTGAGCTGGTAGACGCCATCGTTGGTCTCGCTGTTACCATAGAAGCCGATGCCGACCGCAGCGCTGGAAAAGACAAAGCGGCACAATATAAATCCCCGGGGTCTAACAATACAATACATCAATCAACACATCAGAAATATATAGCAGCGGCTGAAGAATGCCAAGATTACCGCAAAGCGGATGCCAGTCAGTCCGGGCACAGGAAACAAGCAATTATATAGAATAATAGGAGAATCATAGTCTAAAAGTAAAAACTTGCCTGTGCTCCAGGATCCTACAATGTTCAAAGTCCAAATCTACTTCCTACCCCACGCAGAGGCCGCAACTTCCCATTACCCCATTCCATGCACAGAGGCCGCCGCTTCCCATCCCGCACACACGCAGAGGCCGCCGCTTTACCTCTCCATGCTGTATATAACATGCAGATCATGTGCTTACCTCTCCATACTGTATATAACATGCAGATCATGTGCTTACCTCTCCATGCTGTATGTAACATGCAGATCATGTGCTTACCTCTCCATGCTGTATGTAACATGCATTTCAGACTACATTGTTGATGGGCTCCTTTCAGCACCATTGTATTTCTCTGGATTGAATGTATGGCTTCAGTACAAGTGCATCATGTTGTTTTCTTTATTCTTTCAGACAAAGGATCTGACTATGACACTCATGGAAAATATGTCATCTCTAAACAGCTTCACAAGTGTTGGTCCCAAACCAGCGGTGGCCGGGTTTCCTCCAGTCGCTAGCATGCCCGGAAGCATGGGATTTCCAGCACCAGTTGACAACATAGCATTAAACCGAAACCTACAAAATGGGCTCAACTCAAACACAGGGTTTCAACATTCTGGCTTCAGTATGGGGACAATGAATCCCAATCAGAATTTCTTTAGTGGAACAGCCCCCGTTGGAATGAATACAATACCTCCATTGCCCACTACTGCTCCCATGCAAAACTTCAGTACTCTTAGCAGCCCTCCTGGCATGCTGCAGCAGAACTCCTTCAGCAAGCCCGCCTCAGATATGTCATCTTTAGACAGTTTGTTTGGTCCACAAAAACCCAAAGTGAGCATGAACCAAATGTCGCAGCAAAAACAAAACCCTTGGATCAACCAGTACGTAAACCCACAGGCTCAGCCCATAACTCAGCCCGTAACTCAAACAGGCATGGCAGGACAGTCCGCATTCGGAGTGCAGTCCAACCCATTTTTCAATCCACCAAACCTCTCACAGCCCACAAACACAATGAAGAGTAGCACTTCGGCAAGCAACGATTTAAAAGACCTTTTTGGTTAAGAATACTTTCTTAGAGGTTGTTTTGTACTCGCGCTTGGCCTGCTTGCATCCCTCAGTTCTGTACTGCCATTCTGATACACTTTCAGAAGAGGATGGCTTTGTTCTATTTGCTTCCCTTCACTTTGTGATGATCCTGTGGTTCTATGTGATGAGCTGATTTCTCTAGTCAACACACTTACTTTTCCATAAGTTATCATAAAAATGTCACCAAAAAGAAAAATATTTGTAGCACATGATTTGGATTCACATCAACAATATTTCACACTTATTCTTAAAGCTCCTTTCATCCATTTACCATGGGCGTATCAAATGGAGTTTGCTTTTCATTGAAAATGTAGTTTTTACATTTATCGACTATTCTATTGTGACATCTTATACACCTGTAGTGTAAGGAACCTGAATTCATCACCGTAATAATTTGCTCCTTCCTCAGGGTAAATGCATTTACATTC
Organism: Engystomops pustulosus; assembly: GCA_019512145.1. Classification (NCBI taxonomy): domain Eukaryota; kingdom Metazoa; phylum Chordata; class Amphibia; order Anura; family Leptodactylidae; genus Engystomops; species Engystomops pustulosus. The sequence goes on along the minus strand of CM033644.1, from coordinate 153,705,580 downwards.
ATTTTTCACTTTAGGGCTATTCCCCTCTCAGATATTAATAACCACAGGATATGTTATAAATACCTGACAGATGTGGGTCCCACTTTAAGGACCAGAAATGGGATTCCCTGAGCCTCATTTTATGGCCAGACCTAAAGGAGAGTTTGGTGCACATTTCACAGCTCTCTATTGAAGTCTATGGAGGTTGCCGAAAATAGTCTAGGTGGGTCTGATATCTCCAGTGTACATGTCATAAATAGCTGATATGAATATGGATTCCCCTTTAACTACGGTCCTAGAATTGAGCAGCACTTTGTCCAGCCTTAAGCCAGTCCATTTTTAAGGACACCACCAAATAGAAATGACTAGTAAGTAATACATTCCTGTGTTTTGTGTGCACGTCCCCTGTAACATATGAAACCACTAGATGAGATTTTATATTTTAATTACCTCACTTGATATGTGATAAACCTTGACATATATTGAGACTTTCTTTTTTTTTAATATTTTAATTTATGTAAAAATAGGATGATTTTCAGTTGAATGTGGACATTTTAATTTTATTTTGCATTTGGCACTTTTAACTGACTGCTTTAAGGATTAGGATATCGTGAGAGAAAAATACACTGTAAGGTCTTGTGGCCGCAAGCAACGGGCCGTCTGACACCAATCCGCCTCACGCTGTTTGTGCGGATAGCTCGCGGCCAAAGCACACGTCTGCACAAGTCCTAACACTCATTTGCATAGATATAGCATACATGAGGAATTAAAAAAAGAAATATATAAAGGATAACAATTCCTGGCTCATTCCTTTGCATTACCCATGATACATCAATTCTGCAGCATCTTTACTTATAACTCTGCATTGTATTTCTTATAGGGCTATATGAATAAACTGACAAGTGGGTGTTACAATTTAGGACATGTCTAAACAATTACATCTTTTGCTGCAGCATCTTTTACACTACCTGTGAACTGTATGGGGAAGGAGCAATTACTTTGTCCTATTGATTATCCTCATTATTGAGTTCCACAGCAGCCTCACCCCTATTTGCAGATGATGACATGATAACAATTATTTGTTTATGGCACATAGGTTAAATGATTACCTATGAACGGTTTACCTGTACACCTGCCAGATATGGGGAACAAGGAAATTTTTTTTTGTGCCCATAGCAATTGTTTTTTACATTGACCATTGTGGTTAATCACAAACTTGTGTAGCCCTGTTGCAAGCAGAATGGTTATACCTAGTTGTCAGTTAATTCAAATGATGTTCTAAAGAGCAACTAAACATCTGAAGCTATTGAAATGAAAGTCAGAAATGAATAGAGCAGGTGATAATTGTAAACTTTGTAGTATACTTTATTAAGGAAAGCTGCTTAGCCTTTTTTATTATGCTCTTCTTCCTGCAGTGAGCAGTGTATATGAAGGCATTCAAGGCTCTGTCTACTTCAGACAGATAAGGAGGCCAATTATTGTTTTTTCTGCAATAACATCTACGATTATCATCTGCACTATACTTGTGCTGTAACAAAACACCAGGAAGTGCACAATGCAGATTTATGACTAAAGATTCTCGAGAATTGTCACTTACTAAAACTGCTAAGTGAGGAAATTACTAGTCCTCTTAGAATCTGGAGCTATGTAATAGAAGCAACTGGAAAGATGAATATGTTTTTCAACACCGCCATAGGGTTAAATGAAACTCTTGAAAGGATGCTTGAAGCTGCTACTAGAGGAAGTTGCTATGTGCACTTTTATTAAAAGGGTATTCCCATCTGGCCATTCACATTCAATTGAATTCATTTGTTATATGTAAACATTTCTTCAATTGGATGTTACTAATAAAATGTTCCTGTGTGAAGATCATTTCTCACAAATGTAGCCATGTTGTCCCTTAGCAACAAGATAGCTTCCTCGGATACGACCACCTCACATTTTGGCAGCGGTGGCCAGACATGCGCTATTGAGTTCTGCCTGAACACATGGATTCAGGGATCATCACCACAAGACGGCTGTGGGACATGCAGTAACTTCCGGACATTTAATATGCACTAAATATTTGTTTCCTTGTGCAATCAAGATGGCCGTATCCAAGGACACGGTCTTGTTTCTAAGCGACCATATCACTACATTTATGAGAAATTATCTTCACACAGGAACATTTTTATATTAATAACATCTAATTGAAGAAATGTATATAAATGGCAGATTAATCAAACTGAATGTGAGTGCCCAGACGAGAATACCCCTTTAATGGTTTTATACTTGTGTGAAGTTCCAATTATTGCTTCATCAATGAACTGCCAAGCCCATGGCTTTACAACTGAACTAAGTAACAAAGTTGTTTTATTTTCTCACTTTAATGCAGCAATATCAAACAACCCCTTTAAGAGGGATATGATATTTCAGCAATTAAATCTGTACAGAACGTTCAATCTATTAAGATCAATTCAAAACATTGGTTATACTGAATACTCTGGGGTGAAGGTAAATGTCTTCATTCACACTTTGGTATCTACAGGCAGTAGACTTAAGAACGTTTGCCTTGCCTACGACTCATAGTGACTCTGTGGCCTCTGGTGGTGATCTCTGGATGCTGGTGATTTACTGAACTTCAGTCCCAGACTGAATTGATTAACAATAAAACTTAATTGGAGAAAGTTTTACAGTTAATCTATTTTTCCCTGACAACTCAATTGGGGGGGGGGGGGGCAGGAGCGCGCCGCTTTCCATTGGCATAAAGGTGGCGGATTGGGGAAAATAATCACAAGTGGCAGCTATAACTTAGCATTTGTAATTATTTCAGCCCAGATAAATATAAATAAAGATAATCTAAAAATAGATTAACCCCTGGCCTCGCTCACACAAGTATTAGCAAAATATGCAGCTCTCACTTATTACTCGCTGAACTTTATTACTGAAAAAGTATAAAAAAAAGAAAATCAGTCAGTTGAGGTTTTTCTAACTTCTCTGTAAAATAGGGGGTTGGATTTTCAATACTATATCCTGCATATTCCTATATCCGTCTGTTATCCTTAGTGCTGGTGTTCTCCTTACAACACCATTTTCATTTGTACTTTGTGTTATTTGCAATAAATCCTTGACTTGCATCTATTCTGTAAGTTTCCTATGTTCCCTCTATGTACATGTTGGCTGCATATTGTATGGTATATAACATACATACTGAAGCTTCTAGTGCAGTAAATGCAGTTTTTCTTTGTTTTTCACTATTGCACATTCTGTACGCCCGTCTTCTGCTGAATCTTATATGGAAGTAGTAAACTAGTGGCAGGCAGTGGAATACGGAGTCTTTTTGAGATGATGATGCTTAACATATGTCTGCTTCTGCAGGGGGCGTGGCACCCAGCAAGCAACATGGAGGTCAACCATTACGCCTATAACAGCCTGTCAGTCAAGCATGAGGGTGTGGCTGTGCTCCCACTATGAATAGCCTACGAGCTTTGAAATGATAATGGACTCGTTTGTACATTTCACAGGTCATTGCATACCGCTTTAGACCTCATTGCTTAAGTTTACAGCATGTAGAGGGATATGAAGGGATAGAGGCAAGCTCTCTAATGTAGTTTATGGAAAATATATTTACATTTGGGGGTTGATTTTGCATGAAGGGTCTCTTTTATGCTAAATTACTTGAGGAGAACACATGACATCATAACACTGTGGGTATCTAAACTGGCCTCAGCTTGAGGACTGACAGACATTACTCTCCCGTCCATCTCACTTCTTGTGAGAAAGATTTTTGAACTCTTCCGAAGCAGAGCATGCCATTACTTTGGAAACGAAAAGTGACAAGCAGCACAGAGTAGGCATTCTGTTGGTTTTCAAAGGGGGAATCACAGTAAAATAATTGGTAAAAATCATATAAACTTTACAGTTCACTTTAATTGGTAATGATGTGAGCATTTTTTTTTTCTTGGCTGTTCACCAGATCATAAAAATAAGTGTTATTGATTCTATGGTTCATTTGCAGATTACGATGATACAGACCTATTTCTATACTGTGGTTGGTTTTAACATTTTGAAGATTACGAACTAATTTTGTGAGTAAATGGGCTTATTTTGCAAGAGGACACGAGACAAGAGACGCAACCGAAAAAATTACCCAGTTATTAAATTGGATGATGCACTCAGCTCAGTTCCAAGCTCCAAGTTCCAATTATAGAAAGGGGGGGGGGGGGGTGTTGGTGGGGGGGGGTGGGGGGTGGGGGGGGGGGGGGGGGGGGGGGGGGTGGGGGGGGGGGGGTGGGGCGGGCTGGGGGGGGGGGGGGGGGGGGGGGGGGGGGGGAAAAGGTATCGCATCCAATATGATGAAAAAACAGGGGATACACCTTATATCACACACACAGGCCATGATTTTGTCAAGTATTTTCCTTTATATATACTGCCTTATTTTTTGCGTCACATATTAATGGAGATGCAATTTTATTTGTTGTTTATCGAGCTTGTTTTATAGACCTTTTTGCCGACAAGCTGTACTTTTTTTTTGTTTTTTGTATCTGTTCGGTGTAAATGTTACTTTTGATCACTTTTGATTCCTGTCAGATGTGAAATTTTAATTGTGTTTGTTGAGTTCTTTAATGTTTTTTTATGGCGGTCCCCGTATTAGTGATTCGGTGCCATTTATTTATGTACGGGTTGTTATGGACTTGTTGATACCCAATATTTTGTGGGATTTAATTTTTTTATGTTTCTATTACATTTTTTATATGAGATTGGGACATCATGGGATTTCATTCTTTTTTAATAATTTTTTATTTCACTTCCTTTTGGACAGTTGTATTTTATCCAGGGTGGATGAAACCTGTGATATTTGATCACTCTTTCATTGTAATATACTGGCAACACTAATGTATTGCAGCATATTACATAGTAAGCTGCAATGTTAAATCGTGCATTCAGCACTATGACTGCAGCATCTAGAGGGTTAAACAGCTAGGAGCGTGATAGTTGCGATCCCGGCTGTCACAGCGGGATCCTACAGTGATCTTTGCTTCTGAGCCCGGGCGATCACCATGACGTAACTCTACATCAAGGTACAGGAACTACCCGCATCCTATGATACTGGCTACATTGCTGCATGCAACAGGATTTTACGTGATTTTTATGTGACTTTTTTTTTCCTATAAGGGGAAACTTGTATTATTAAATACATAAAGTTGGGGAACTTTCAATGGGTCCAAGACCTTTGGCCTTTAAGGTACAAAATGCTCTCAGACGTACTACATTCCATATCTTCAGAAAATTTAGAAACAAAGTTGGTTAAAAGTGCCGCATCTTTCCGTTTAGGGTTAGGGAGAATCCAGCCTGCGACGATCTCTACGACACACTGTCCGAGATGGGGTAAAAAGTAGCGTAACCAGAGCATTGTACACGATTCTACGGAGAGCAGAGCCGCTGCATTGCTCTCCTAAATGGTATTACCTGCAAGACCTAATGGTGGTTTCAAAGCATGTACTGAGTTTGTTTGTGGGGTCTCTTATACTCTTGGACCGTTTATATTGATATTCGTTGTTATTATATCTAGTGACTTTGGTTTCCATTTTTTTTATGATAGCTGGGGACTGGTAGAGCCTTGTTTGGTGATAATAACGGCATCTTTATTTATGAAACTATTATTTCATAGATAGAAGATGCAGAATTACAATAAGATATTCTGTGTGTATAATACCGGTGGTTATATATATATATATACTACTATCTATATATATATATCTCTGATAGCTTATCTTTGAGGTATGGATACTTGAGATTTCCTATGTGTAAGGGGAAACCCTGTATGCAATGAGTTAAGGTATCTGACGGCTACAGTCTCTGTTTAGCAGAGTCACTTTAGATGCAGGTAGAAAGTCGGGATTGCATGTGATACATAACAACGACATGTTAGGTCTGAGTTTACAAACTAAATGTATACCTAAAACTAAAAAAAAAAGTCTAATTTTTAATACAAATTAACACTATTACAAGTTGGGACAGCATAAGGGTTATACCCTGACATACCAATCCTTTTTCAGGGTAATCAAGCTATAAATGGACATGTATGCATTGGTGACTTTCGGAACGAAACCCTTCGTTCATATGTAGTAACTAATGTATGGAATGGAATTGGGGCAGATGTGAACCTGTGCAATATAGTGCAGGGACAACAAAACAGAAGAACAGTTAATTTGTTGGGATTTTCTGACTACCTCATAAATAATGCAGAGGAAACAGTGTTCTAATTATGCGTTATAAAGGCAAGTAAGAGAATGAAAGCAGGGCGCTAGAGGAGATAAATACATATGTGCACCAGAGCTCCTTATCCCACAGCTCTATTGTGCTCGGTCTACACCTGGGATTCTCTTCATCATGGGGTCCAAACCACATGGTGGAAAGGTGGTTGTGATGTGAGGATTAAGGACTTCCAGTAGGTGAATCAGGCTAAGAATCATTCGTTACATCACTAAACCGTGCCCAAATCACCACTTTACAGAAGTGAAAAGAATTGATTAATTTTTTATCGCAAGCTTGTTGCAGTAAAATACCAGTCCCAAACCGCACTAGGAAAAAAGCTTTGCAGAAAAGTTGGGACTTGTGGGACTAAAAAAAAAAAATACTAATGTTGCAAAAACCCACCGGGACTTGCTGCCTAATATATCACCTAAAAAAATCAAGCAAATCAAATGTCCGGACAAAAAAACCCGCAAAACAAAACCCCGCACAAAACGTCCTGTCTAAGATAATGACCCCATATGAAGTTAGGCCAGGGCAAGGTTTTCTGCAGATAGTTACAATGAACCATTGTGATTTATTCAACAACAATGTATGCAGAGGAGTTTCACCATCTAATGTTTTGTTTTAAAGAGTAAATAAACCTTTGGCGCTAAATAATTTCAATTCATACATTAATGAGCAGTGTGATAAAAATAATAAACTTGTAATCCACAGGTCATTAACCCTTTAAGGACCGAGGTTTTTTTCGGCTCATTTCTCGCCCTCCACCTTCAAAATCCGTTAACTTCTTCATATTTTCATGAGCTGTGGCGAGGGCCATTTTGTGCGTACCAACTTTTAGTTTTTACTTTCTGTGATGGTTATTGGTCTTTCTGACAAAAAGGGAGAGAAGGCCACAGCATCCAATGATGAAAAGTTAACCATTTATTCACACAGGCATAGAAAAAACTGCAACGTTTCGATTCCCATGAATCTTTGTTAAGCATGACAAAGTTGATTGTGAATCGAAACGTTGCACTGGGCATCAACAAACAGCTTTTGCTAAATCGTATATACTCGTGTATAGCCGAGTTTTTCAGCACAAAAAATGTGCTTAAAAACGTCCCCTCGTGCTTATACGCAGTCAATACAGCAGTCATTCAATAAAAATTACTTAAAAAAAACCCAAAAACTTATATATCACCCTCCGTGACCCCATGCGCAGCGCTGTCTCCCCGATGCTCCCAGGCGGCTCGTCTTCAGTCTTCTGTGCCGTCCTTCTTTCTTCGCTCGGCGCGCCATTGTTTTTTCTCCCCGGGTGGCAGAAGAAGAGAAGACGGGCACAGAAGCCTGAAGACGCGCGCCGGACATCAGGGGAGCAGCGCTGCACTCGGGGCCACCGGAGGGGAATATATAAGTTTTTTTTTTTTTTATGCCGGGGTGGCTGTATCCTACACAGGGCAGGCTGTATACTACTGGGGGCAGGCTGGCTTAATAACTACACTGGGAAGGCTGGGTGCTGTATACTACCTGGGGGCAAGCTGTATACCATGGGGCGGCTGTATCTCTGGGCCATGGGCTGGCTGTAATACTACTGGGCAGATGTGGCTGGGCTGTATACTACTGGGGGCAAGATGGGCTGGGCTTGTACACTCCTGGGGGTCAGGCTATATTTACTATAGGGGGCGTGTTGGCTATTACTTGTGGGGTCTGTACCAATGCTTTCCCACCCTCAGGCTTATACTCGAGTCAATAGGTTTTCCGATTTTTGGTGGTAAAATTAGGGGTCTCGGCTTATACTCGGGTCGGCTTATACTCGAGTATATATACGGTAGATTGGTTGCTTTCTGTTTTCTTTTTGGACGAATTTGTTATTCCATGTACTGGGAATGTTTTAAAATTGAAAAAAAAACATGTGCGTGACTTCTTGTCGGCTCATTTTCAAAAATTAAACAAATGTGTACAAAAAAGAAAAAAAACTTTTTCATACTTCAGTGTACGGAGCTGTATTAGGTGTAATTTTTGCAAAATGAGCCGATGTTTTCATTACTACTATTTTGAGGACTGTGCAACATTTTGATCACTTTTTTATTACATTTTTTATGTCATGATAAAAGGTGTAAAAATCGTGTTTTGGACATTTGGGCGCCATTTCCTGTTTTGGAGGTCACCACCAACAATAACCGTTTGTATATTTTGATAGATTGGGCATTTTGGGACGCGGTGATACCTTTGTTTGTGATTTTTACTGTTTATTATGATTTATATCAGTTTTAGGGAAAGGGGGGCGTTTTGAATTTTTTATATTTTATTAACTTTTTAAGCTTTTTTGTTCACTATTTCTTAGACCCTCTAGGGTCTGATCGTTCCTACCATATACTGCAATGCTACGGTATTACAGTATATGGCGTTTTTGCATATGATTCATTGCCAGTGGCACATTGTAACGAATCTGCAAAAACCATACAGCCTCAGATCTGACGATGACCCAAGGCCTCCCCCTGATGAGGTTCGGGGGAGCGATAATCTGAAGAAAGATGTTTTAAGTGCCACTGGCGACTTTGCCGGCGGCAGAGAAGAAGTTAACACAAGCGATCGGTGCAAGCACCAACTGCGGGTGATTGCGATGGGTCTTTGCTGCAACATGCAGACGGATGACATACGGATATAGGAATATGCAGAAGTGCCAAAGAAAGTCTGAAAGAAGCTTTTGGCGAGTCAAGTAACCCGGAAATAGTACAGACAGAAGGCCAAAGTTACAAGGGTAAGTACAATATGAAGTGATTGTACTTACCCAGGTAAACTTTGGTAATCGTGACCAACCCCTATGAATTGGAATAAAGATTCTAAGGCCCCAATACCATAGTGACCATTGTGGGTTATGTCCTAAATCTGTGCTTCCTCCTGTTCTCAATTTGGGGAAAAAAAAACTGCTTGTACTTAGTAAAGGGAAATTCTCCGCAGCAACGTACTGTCTTCCCGAGCCTTCATTTATTAATGATTTCCTTACAAACAATTTGTTCAAAATGTAAATACCAACAACACAGTTATACACAAAGTATAGAACAAGACACAACCCTTCAATAGCATATTAAACAAGGATTCACAGTTATATATAAAGTAAGGTACATGTTCAAGTCTTTCCATATTATGTAACAAATCCACCGTAAGGCCCCGTGGTCTTCAAAATCAAAAGGATGAACAAGTCCATTAAAGTGAAGCAACAGGCACCAAGGCATCTGAGCTGGTATTACCATGTCCGAGGGTGGAAATGATATGTTTTACATTGCTGGAACCATCTCATGTATCCGTAACTCCATGTCATTGCAGGTGCTGGAATAAGGATTATGTAGTCCCCTCTCTGAATTCAGGTGTAACCACAGATTTGAGGATACAAAGGTCCATCCACATAGCTGCTGTCTCTTTCTCCCGGCAATATATAAACTGTGCATCCAACGTAACCAACCGCAGATTCCGCTATGGAGGGCAGACATATGTTAAGCATCATCATCTCAAAAAGACTCCGTATTCCACTGCCTGCCACTAGTTTACTACTTCCATATAAGATTCAGCAGAAGACGGGCGTACAGAATGTGCAATAGTGAAAAACAGAAAAACTGCATTTACTGCACTAGAAGCTTCTATGTATGTATATCTACATACAATATGCAGCCAACATTTACATAGAGGGAACATAGGAAACTTACAGAATAGATGCAAGTCAAGAATTATGCAAATACACAAAGTACAAATAAAATGTGTTGTAAGGAAACACAGCACTAAGAACAGACGGATATGGAAAATGCAGGTATTAGTATTGAAAATCCACCCCCCTATTTTACAGAGAAGTTAGAAAAACCTCAACTGACTGATTTTCTTTTTTTTATACTTTTTCATTTTCAGCGAGTAAGTAATTGAGAGCTTCATATTTTGCTAATATTGTGTGAGCGAGGCCAGGGGTTATCTATTTTTTAGATTATCTTTTATATTTTCTGGGCTGAAATATTACAAATCCTAAGTTATAGCTGCCACTTGTGATTATTTGCCCCAATCCGCCACCTTTAGCCAATGGAAGCGGCTGCGCGCCTTCCCCCCCCCCCCCTCCCCACGCCTGTGCACTCCCTGCAGCCGGCAAATTTTCACATGTCAAAAGTCACTGGCTGCGTTTATTTCTATGCCAGGCAGAGTAGCTGTCTGACTGCGACAGAGCAGCAGGCGGGGCTATCATTAAAGAAAAAAAAAAAAATCTATCTTTTTTGGTATACAAGACTTTTCTTTTTATTTGGATAAGGAATTATGGAGTTCTATTCCACAGATTTCAGCAGTGAAGTAGCCCCAGAGATATGGTATATACAGGCAGTCTTCGGGTAACTTACAAGATAGGTTCTGTAGGCTTGTTCTAAAATTGGATTTGTATGCAATTCGGAACAGGTATATTTTGTCAAATTGTTTGTTCTCTGTGACAATTAGATACTCGAAAAATTGAGTCTAAAAATTGAGTTGTCAGAGAAAAATAAATTAACTGTAAAACTTTCCCCAATTAAGTTTTATTGTTAATCAATTCAGTCTGGGACTGAAGTTCAGTAAATCACCATATCCAGAGATCACCACCAGAGCCCAGAGTCACTATTAGTCGTGCTAAGGCAACGTTCTTAGTTCTGCCTGTAGATACCAAAGTGTGAATGAAGTCATTTACCTTCACCCCAGAGTATTCAGTATAACCAATCTTTTGAATTATCTAATAGATTGAAACGTTCTTGTACAGATTTAATTGCTGAAATATCATATCCCTCTTAAAGGGGTTGTTTGATATTGCTGCATTAGTGAGAAATAAACAACTTTGTTACGTTCAGTTGTAAAGCCATGGGCTTGGCAGTTCCTTGATGAGCAATAATTGGAACTTCACACAAGTATAAAACCATAAGGGTATTCTCGTCTGGGAACTCACATTCAGTTTGATAATCTGCCATTTATATACATTTCTTCAATTAGATGTTATTAATATAAAAATGTTCCTGTGTGAAGATATTTCTCATAAATGTAGTGATATGGTCGCTTAGAAACAAGACCATGTTCCTTGGATACGGCCACCTTGCTTGACAAGGAAACAAATTAATATGTCCGGAAGTTACTGCACGGCCCCCAGCCGTCTTGTGGTGATGATCCTGAATCCATGTGTCAGGCAAACTCATAGCTCTGTCTGGCCACCGCTGCCAAATGTGAGGTGGTTCGTATCCGAGGAGCTATCTTGTTGCTAAGGGACAACATGTACATTTGTGAGAAATGATCTTCACACAGAACTTTTTTTAGCAACATCCAATGAAGAAATGTTTACATATAACAAATGAATTCAATTGATGTGAATGGCCAGTGGGAATCCCTTTAATAAAAGTGCACATAGCAACTTCTCTAGTAGCAGCTTCAAGCATCCTTTCAAGAGTTTTCATTAACCTATGGCGGTGTTGAAAAACATATTCATCTTTCCAGTTGCTTCTATTACATAGCTCCAATTCTAAGAGGACTATTATTCCTCCTTAGCAGTTTTAGTAATTGACATTCTCAAGATCTTTAGTCATAATCTGCATTGTGCCCTTCCCGGTGTTTTGTTACAGCACAAGTATAGTGCAGATGATATCGTAGATGTTATTGCAGAAAAAACAATAATTGGCCCCTTATCTGTCTGAAGTAGACAGAGCCTTGATGCCTTCATATACACTGCTCACTGCCAGGAAAAGCATAATAAAAAGGCTAAGCACTTCCTTAATAAAGTCTACTAAAAGTTTACATTATCACTGCTCTATTCATTCTGACTTTCATTTCAATAGCTTCAGATTTTTAGTTGCTCTTTAAACATCATTTTATTAACTGACAACTAGGTATACCATTCTGCTCGCACAACGGCTACACACAGTTTGAGATTAACCACAATGGACAAGGAAAACAATTGCTATGGGCACAAAAAAAAATTTGCTTGTTCCCCATACTGGCGGTGTACAGGTAAACCGTTCATAGGTATCATTTAACCTATGTGCCATAAACAAATAAATGTTAGTCATGTCATCATCTCAAATAGAGGTGCTGAATAGTGGACTCAATAATGAGGATAATCAATAGCTTTTTTACATTGGACCAAGCAACACTCAACATCAGTGACCCCTGCCATTCCTGTTCTGCAATACCTATGGATCCTTCTGACATGATGACCCCCTGCAGTGGCCCGATATCATGCATTGGTGTCGCTCCTCAGTCAGGTCCGCCAGGAGTTCACCTTTTCTCGTGATGATGTAAGGTGCATGGTCTTGTGACACAATTGAACGTAAATCCCGGGCTCTCAGTATGCATCAGTTGCGTCCAGTCTGACCGCACGCCCCCCAATTCTGGACGCATTGAAAAACCAGCGCCACTAAAAACGGTCACGTGTTTAACATGATTCAGACAAGACACTGGTAAAATTACCTGTGCAAATCCCGAAAACGGTGTGCAACATCCGACGAGAAATGCGGTCAACACCTTTAGGTGAATGACAGCACCTTCCAAATTTGTGTTACTAATGCATAGGTACTTATCAATATTCGCATGCAGATTTTCGGTGGCAAATCTGCGGTGTTAAGAGATAAACATTGCTAATGTATGGGATTATGGCAATCCTATATACACATTGCAGAAAAAAATTACCAATGAAGGATTTGATCAGCAGAGAGATAAGTGAATACCTACTAGGGAAACAACCAATTTGCAAAACGTTACGGCATTATATGTACGGACAGACAGTCGATTGTGTTTTTGTACTAATGGCGCAGGAATTAGCTCATGGGGTAAATTCACTTTGTTATGTGCAGATAGCCTCTAAACATTAGGGGACTAAGGGGTAGAGTAGTTTCGTCATATCACAAATGTGACTGAAGTTTTCCTTGTCATAAGTGTAAGAGAAAGGTTTATATGCAAAGTATATAAAATGATTGCAATCAGAAAAAAACAAAAATACTGTGGGATGTTACTAATCACAAAGTCGTTAACTGTGCGGCAAATATAAAAAAAGGTAGTGACTATCATGGGAAACAGGAGTTGGGGGTGACTTTAGGTGTTAATGGCCAAGTGTAACAATACAAAAATTGACCAGTGTTTGTGCCACAGAAAGACAATACTTCTGCGAGAAGGATTTTTAATTAGGACTTGCAATGTATGGTAAAAGACATGAACTCTACCTGGCGATTCTGGGTTTTCCATCCATCATAACAGTATGTTATGTCACATTTCAACTATGGGCCACGCCAATGGTTACATCTATTCCAAAGAGATACCAAAATCCCAGCCCGCTCATAATGGCAATAATAACCGTTGGGAAGTCCACAGTAAGTTAGCAGTCAAATATAGGTGGGGAGGGGGTGGGCTCATGTATTGGTTGCCATTTCATTCCAGTTTATGTTGTCCTCTTCAACATTCTTTTCAATTCCAAATGTCATTATGGTCTACATTCTCAAGTTTGATGTGGAATAAGTTGGAAGGTAGTAAAAAGGGCAGGAAAATGTGGTACGGATTATGATGCTAAATTCCATAAGTTGATTTATGTGAAATAACTTTTCATGGTGATTAAAGGTTAATTGTCTTATACGATCTCATATTATGGCTACTCTATATTTAAATTATTTACAAGTGGGGTTTTCAGACCTTAGACATAAGGGATTCGACACAGGATATTGCTACTGTTGTGCAAAACCATGGCTACAAATTAAGTCTATGGAGATTAGCATTACAGCTTGCTCCATAGTAAAAAACAGCTTAGGCATTATTATGATCGTACAGAAGATCTATACACGTAAAAACAAAAGACTGAAATGTGACTTCAAAGTCTCAATAATAATATATATAAGCACCAGTAGGGTCGACATCAAGCAGAATATTCGACCCATATCGACACAGAAGCGTAGGTGCAAGTGCCAAATGTAAAACGATAGAATACATTTAGTACCAAAAACATATAGTAAAGTATTTCGTTTCTCTTCATCAAGGTTTTTAACAGTCTTTTCCAGTTGGCATATTGACAGTACACATGCAAGAACAGGAAGTAATAGGTCGAACGCAAACAACAAACTAATGAATCGATGTAGACCAAAGAAAATAAGTAGTAAAGGAGACAATAACTATTTCAAGTTGTTTTAACCATCATAACACGAATTGCTTATAAAAGGTTGTAATATTCATTATCATATGGACGGACAGAAAGGAAGCTAACAGGTGTTGTAATTTTTTCTTATTGAAATTGTTCATCTGTTGGAAGCCATTTGGAGTGAGCAAGAGTGTAAAAATCCATGGGAACCTATATTTTAGCCAATGCTCCATAATTATAAATTAGCCTCTGTGACTCTTATGCTGGATTGGTTATAGTTGTTCTGTTTGTGAACAAACCTTGTAGATACAAACTTTTAAATATTAAAAGAACCCTGATTGTTATTATAAAACTCAAGTGCACTTACGTGGTTAAGATATGAGCCAGGATGTTTGAAATGTAAAACGAAATCCAGTGTTGCATAAAAAACAACTGCTTTAATCTAGATGCAAGAACGCACAGTGACAAGTAGCTTATGGATCTGCAAACAAACTATTTGGTATTCAATAAGTAAATTTTGTATTTCTTAAATTATAGTAACACCAAACTTTTGAAAAGCCTCGGCTTGTAATTTAATGTAAAAGGCTTAATGTTCTACCCTATTCCGTACAAAATTCAAGTTAGTATTAAAATCGACAATACACGAAAAAAGGAAAACTCTTACCTGTGAAAGGTGAGCCAGGGAGCCCACTAGATGGTTCTTGACCTGCTCTTTTTCCTGGATTGAAGATCTTCTATTTGAATGGACGTAACTGGGTGGTTGAAACGGCACTGGACAGGCAGCGTCTCCTCTTCCAAACTTCTACAGAAACTAACTCACTCTTCATCTACCTTTCAAGGTACTATTCACCGCCACGACTAAATACATGTCAACACCATACCTGCAAGGGTAAATACCTTTCTAGTACTGGACCTATTTGTCTTCTAGAATCCAAATCTCAGGTATTCTATATGCAGATCCTAATATGTAGATGCTGAACCGGTAGCTAGTTAATATCGAAAGGTTATGTAGTGACGTACATTCAAATGATCAATTCTTGGCGGAGGGATAGAGTTGAACAGCTGCCACTAGCACAATGGGCATGATGTCATATCACCTGTATCCATACAGAAGAGTAGTGAAACAGTGGGGAGGGCGTGGGAAGCGTAAAAACCTGTAAACGACTTTGGGAAACTCCCAAGGATAAAATATTAAAACCAGATTGTCTTAGAAAAAAATAAAGGAAGAAAATCCACTATAATGTTGTGTCCACGCAGGGTATCCAAATCTAGAAGTTGCATAATGATCGCAAGGCTGTCATGAGTCCATGCATAGAGGCAGTAGATTGATACAATGTCGATGCAGATCGGTACCGGAAACGATATGGTACTACCACGTTAGTATTTAATAGTAGCTATACCTATACAAAAGGGGAGATAAAGAACACAAAGTTTATTAAACACATTTAAGGGTTTCTCCTCGTCTCATGACGCGAAAGGAAGGTGGTCATGGAGATAGAATTCAATATACTTATTGACTGAGCCTTTTCTTCTTTCTCATGAGCCCAAAACTCTATTTCTAAGTCCCGGTGATGTCTCATTATTGCAAAGATGCACCTTGATAAGTGTAAGAGCCAAATAGGACATCCACCGTAAAAAACCTCCATATTCTTCATATAGTGCAATGGGTTAAAAGCAACATGGATATTATGAGAGATTTAACAGAACGAAGCAGGGTACATCTGAGAATAGGCCGAGAGAAAGAATATGAGAGTTTGAGAATTTGGGTGCAAAACCATATGTCAGAGGCACCACTGTCAGTTGAAGTGACTGTTACAGGAATCCTACCTAAATATTGGTCAGTAAGTAAAAACCAGTAAATTATGCCAGTTTAGAACTACCCCCTCAATGTGTGAAATAATAAAACTTTAAGATGTCGTGTTAACGCTATAACGATTGTTTAACAGGCGGTCTAAAACAAAATAGAGGTTATCATTTCACAAACTGTAATTGTTTTTTTAAGACAATATCAACTGATAAAACTTTCCCTTATATCAACCACTCAGATTACCTCAGTGCTGCAATAGTCTTCCCCGCCGACCAGTTTCATGGGAGGGAGTAGTATATGCTGCTCCTGCTCACAGAGTGAGGTGGTAATATGACAGGTAATACGCTAGAGTTCTGCACACAATAGTGAGGTATAGATATCCTCACAGTTCCCTCTATGTCCACCTAACGCACCAGTCATGTAAATTCTAAGACAGGACAACGTTATGCTCTCTTGTCCCCAACTCGAGCGTACATCCATGCTGTCACAGGTCCACCAACCAATGTAACATCCTCAGCTCTCGGTGCAACAGATAAGCTATTTAACCCTTGGAGCTCAACAACGCAACAGACTTGTTAACCTAAATCATGTAACCTGGTTTGATACTTGTACTTGGTTTCATCATTAAGGGCACTCTCTCATTATGAAGATGACGTGGCACTATACCATATACACTGAAGCAATGCTCCCCATGATGCACTACTGCAGCACTGACCCAATATAGCACTCTGTCGCAATGGGAATAACAGTGTCAGTGAAGTTACCATGTAGAAGTACTAGAAGTCAACCTAAAATTACTTGAGAAGAAAGACCAACACAAGAGCGAGATCAGGGCATCACGGGATCTGGGGCAAGCGAAATGGCCTCAGCTGAGGGACTGACAGAAATTAGTCTCCGCCCACTTCACTTCTGGTGAGAAAGATTTTGACAATCTCAGAACAGAAAAGCCATATTTTGAAAGGAAAAGGACGAGCAGCCAAAATAGGCATGTTTTGGTTTGTTTTCAAAAGGGGAAATCCACATATAATAATGTGGTTAAAATAACTATTTACAGTTACACTTTAATTGTTAATGATTAGCATTTTGTCTTGCCGTTCACAATATCTTAAAAATAATGATATATAATGAATAAATCTCTATTCTATGGTTTATCGCGATTACAGGTTACCGTTATTTAGATAATGTTTTATGGTTAACCTGTTTGACAGTAATATAGAACTCATTTTGTTAGAAATTTGCTTATTTTTGCTACACCAATATATTTAATGGGCATGAAATTTTATTTGTTTGTTTACAGAGCTCGTTTTAGAGCTGTTTTGCGGGGGACTTTTTTTGTATCATGTCGGTGTGTAAGTGTTACTTTGATCACTTTTTAACTGTTTTTATGAGGTCAGATGTGAAAATTGTATTGGCTTTGTGAGTTCTGTTAGTTTTTTTTATGGTGTCACGTATGGTGATTCAATGATGATTTTATTTTTATGTATGGGTTGTTATGGAGTGGTGTACCCAATAGTGTTTTTTGGATTTTCACTTTTTTAGCTCTATTAATTTTTATATAGATGGGGCATCAAGGGCTTCATTGTTTTTAATATTTTTTTACACTTTTTTTTGACAATTTATTTTCCCCAGACTGGGGTGACCAGTGATCATTTGATCGCTTGTTCTTGTCATACTGCACATCAGTATTGCGGCTATTTAAAGTAAGCTGCACTTTAATCGTGCATTCAGCACTATGATGAGCGTCAATAGATGGTCCACGAGCTGAATATGCACTGGTTGCAGAGGCACACTTGAGCCCTTTCTGTAAGGTGCAGCATATCAACCCCCAAATGTGAGAGTTCCCCAATGATAGGTGCGAACAGATCTGCAGTTCTAAATGATAGATGGAATTGAGCGAGCCTCTATTGTCAATGGCAGTTCGAGAGCAGGTCATGTGGGCCTATGAGAGGGCACGAAGACTGGGTGAAGGGAGGTGAAAAGGGAAGTTGTATGATGAACAAAGAGAAATACATTACTGCTTAAAGTTCTGCGCTGGCACTTGCAATAAATAAGTGGCTTTGGTTGAAGTTGGGCACTTGGGCTCTAAAAGGGTTCGCCATCACTGGTCTATAGGGTTAAACAGCCAGGAGCGTGATAGTTTTCATCTTGGTTGTATCTTTGCTAATAATGTAAAGTTATGTCAGGGTGCAGGAAGGGGTTAAAATAAACTGTGGTAAACAAATCTTGTGATTGTATTGGTCAGTTTGAAAAATAGCTGTTTATCACATTGACTGATGGAAGAAGTGTGTGGGTGATTGGTGGAAATTTGTCACATGAATTTTTAAATGAATGGATATGTACATTGAATGTGTTGGCAGTTTACTACAATGACTGAATATGGATAGAGGTGAGTTGAGGTGATATTGGCTACATTGCTGCATGCAACAGGATTTTTGTGATTTTTATGTGGATTTGTTTTTTTTATAAGGGGAAACTTGTATTATTAAAGACATGAAAGTTGGGGAACTTTGGAATGGAAGTCCAAGACCATTTGGCCTTTAAGGTACAAAATGCTCCTCAGAAACTTATCTACATTCCATATTTCAGAAATAATTTAGAAACAGTTGTGTGAAAAGTGCCTGCATCTTTCAGTAGAGGTTAGCACTGCGATCCAGCACTGAGAACCTACTGACCACTGTCCTGGAGAGGGTGTTAAAGCGCTCAACAAGGCATGTCACTGATCTCCGGAAGCAGAGCCTCTGCACTGCTCTCCGCTCTCCCTACATGAGTATTACCTGCAGACCACACTGATGTCAGAAGCATGTGACTGAGGTTTGTTTGTCTCTTGGACCTTTTAATGATATATCTGTTATTATATCTAGTGACTTTGTTCCCATACAATTTTTATGATAGCTGGGGACTGGTAGCCGTTGTTTTGTGAAAATAACTGCATCTTTATGTCTATGAAATATATATCATTCTGATCTACTTATCTTGTATTGTATTGGATATTGAGATTTTACCTGTGTGGCAAGATTTAATAGTATAGACAGCTACAGTATAGACAGCTACAGTCTCTGTCTAGCAGAGTCACTTTAGAGCAGTAGAGTTCTGGTTGTGCATGTTGATACTAACAAGACTTCTAGCTGAGCTACTGTCAGAAAGATTGAAAAGTTATACTAAACTAAAAAAAAAAAAGAAAAAAAAAATCAAATTTTTATAACAAATAACACTAATACAAGCGGGCAGCATAACGGTTAACCTGACCACAATCCTTTTTTCAGGTAATCAAGCTATAATGGAGTATGACTTGGTACTTCGGAAAGCAACCTTTGTTCATATGTAGTAAAACTAAGGTATGGAATGGAATGGGGCAGATGGTGAAACGTGCAATATTATGTGCAGGGACAACAAAACCAGAGAACAGTTAATATTGTTGGGATTTTCTGACTACCTCATAATAATTGGCAGAGGAAACAGTGTTCTATTATGCGTTTAAAGGCAAAGTAGAATGAAAGCAGCAGTAGAGGAGAATACAATCATATGTCAACAGAGCCTCATTATCCCACAGTTCTGTGCTCGGCTCACCCTGGATATCTTCATTCATAGGGTCCAAACAAATGGTGGAAAGTGGATTTGTGATGTGGAGATTTAGACTTCCAGTAGGTGAATCAGCGCAGAATCAGTCGTACAGCACTAACCATGCGCACTATATCACCACTAACAGAAGGTGAAACAATTGAATTCATTTTATATCGCAACATTGTGGCAAGTAAAACTCCAGTCCCAACCAGCCATAGGAAAAAGCTTTGCAGAAAAGTTTGGAACTTGTGTGACTAAAAAATATAAAGTTGCAAAAAACCACAGACTTGGCTGCCTAATATATACCTAAAATAAATCAAGCAAATTCAAATTCGGACAAAAAACTGCAAAACAAATCCCAGCACAAAATGTCCTGACTAAAGATAAATGCCCTATGATGTATGCCAGCGCAAGGTTTCTGCAGATTTGTTACAATGAACCATTGTGATTTATTCAAAACACAATGATGCTGAGGAGTTCACCATCTACTTGTGGTGTTAAAGAGTAAATAAACCTTGGCGCTAAATAATTTAAATCATCATTAATAGAGCAGGTGATAAAAATAAATAAACTTTGTAATACATGTCATTAACCCCTAAGGACGCAGAGTTTTTTCGCTATTTCTCGCTCTCCACCTTCGAAATCCATAAACTTCTTCATATTTCCATTGTACAGAGCTGTGCGAGGGTTATTTTGATGCATAACAAATTTTACTTTCGTGATGTTATTATTATTCATGACAAAAAGGGGAGAGAAGGCCACAGCATCCAATGTGATGAAAAAAGGTTAAACCTTTATTCACTCAGGATAGAAAAAAAGTGCAACGTTTCGATTCACAATGAATCTTTGCAAGCCTCATCATTGTGAATCGAACGTTGCATTTTTTCTATGCCTGTGTGAATAAGGTTTAACCTTTTTTTCAATATCGGATGCTGTGGCCTTCTCTCCTCTTTTTGTCTTGGACTATGGATCCTGCACACTCGGACCTTGGGCTGCGTGCATCAAACAGCTTTTGCTAAATAGATTGGTTGCTGTCTTTTTTTTCTTTTTGGACGAATTTATTATTCCATGCCATGTACTGGGAATGTTTTTAAGAAAAAAAAAAAAAACACACGTGCGTAACTTCTGTGGGCTCATTTTCAAAAATACTAAACGAATGTGTACAAAAAAGAAAAAACTTTTCATACTCAGTGTACGGAGCGATGTATTAGGTGTAATTTTTGCAAAATGAGCCGATGTTTTCATTACTACTATTTTGAGGACTGTGCAACATTTTGATCACTTTTTATTAAATTTTTTATGTCATGATAAAAGGTGTAAAAATCGTGTTTTGGACATTTGGGCGCCATTTCCCGTTTTGGAGGTCACCACCAACAATAACCGTTTGTATATCTTGATAGATTGGGCATTTTGGTGATGGTGGTGATACCTATTGTGTTTGTGATTTTTACTGTTTATTATGATTTATATCAGTTTTAGGGAAAGGGGGGTGTTTCGAATTTTTAATATTTTGTTAATTTTTTAAGCTTTTTTGTTCACTATTTCTTAGACCCTTCTAGGGCACATTAACCCTTGATGGTCTGATCGTTCCTACCATATACTGAAATGCTACTGTATTACAGTATATGGTGTTTTTGCATATGATTCATTGCCAGTGGCTCATTGTAACGAATCTGCAAAAACCATACAGCCTCAGATCTGACGATGACCCGAGGCCGTCATGGCAACAGATCGCCGCACCCCCTCCCCCTGATGAGGTTCAGGGGAGCGATAATCTGAAGAAAGATGTTTTAAGTGCCACTGGCGACTTTGCCGGCGGCAGAGAAGAGGTTAACACAAGCGTTCGGTGCAAGCACCAACTGCGGGTGATTGCGATGGGTCTTTGCTGCAATATGCAGACGGATGACAGACGGATATAGGAATATGCAGAAGTGCCAAAGAAAGTCCGAAAGAAGCTTTTGGTGAGTCAAGTAACCCGGAAACAGTACAGACAGAAGGCCAAAGTTACAAGGGTAAGTACAATATGAAGTGATTGTACTTACCCAGGTAAACTTTGGTATCGTGACCAACCCTATGAATTGGAATAAGATCTAAGGCCCCAATACCATAGTGACCATTGTGGGTTATGTCCTAATCTGTGCTTCCTCCGGTCTCAATTTGGGAAAAAAAAAAAATGCTTGTAATTAGTAAAGGGAAATTCTCCGCAGCAAACGTACTGTCTTCCCGGAGCCTTCATTTATAATGATTTCCTTACACAAAATGGAATCAAATGTAAATACAACCAAAACAAGTTATACACAAAGTAAGACAAGACACAACCTCAATAGCATATTAAACAAGGATTCACAGTTATATATAAAGTAAGGTACATGTTCAAGTCTTTCCATATTATGTAACAAATCCACCGTAAGGCCCCGTGGTCTTCAAAATCAAAAGGATGAACAAAGTCCATTAAAAGTGAAGCAAGCAGTGCACCCAAGGCAATCTGAGTGGTATTTACCATGTCCGAGGGTGGAAATGATATGTTTTACATTGCTGGAACCATCTCATGTATCCGTAACTCCATGTCATGCAGGGTGCTGGCATAAGGATTAGTAGTCCCTCTCTGAATCAGGTGAACCACCGATTTGAGGATCAGGTCCAATTCCACATAGCTGGTCTCTTTTTCCCGGCAATAATAAACTGTGCATCCAACGTAACCAACCGCAGATTCACGCATGGGGGCAGGACAGATGGCCTGTGTGTGTATAGGAGAGATACAACAGGTCCAGGCAGCCATGTTTTAGCAGAACATGTCAGGTACTTGTGTAGCTAACAAGCTATAGTCCGAAACGCGTTACCGCTGTATTTTTTGGTCTGTCCTGTGCGTTTACCATTCATGTTACTTCCATGTTTTTCTATATTGGAATTTTTCCCCCCGTTTTTAAGATATGAAGAATTAATTTTTGGACATGTTTTAACAGCGAGTCTTTTTCCTTTGGATCTATTGGGTGTTGGATGCTGGATTCCCTCCCTCCCCTCTTTTGCCATTGTTTGTTTCTATATACCTGACTCTGGATTTCCGGACCAGCGTCTCAGGGATTTCCTTTGCACCCGGCTAGCCAACTCGACTTGCAAGACTGAAACCAACTGTGGGTGAGCCGTTACCGTAAACTTTTTTCTTACGTTTACTATATAATGCTGTAATGGTTTCTCCATGTGCTTGCTGGTGGCCACGCCCCCTGCAGCCTGTGTGTGTATAGGAGAGATACAACAGGTCCAGGCAGCCATGTTATAGCAGAACATGTCAGGTACTTGTGTAGCTGATGTCTGTGTCTCTGTGTATTAGGAGGATGCAGCAGGTCAGCAGATACAGCACAGCACTAACTATGCTTTACTATACATTACACACAGACATGAGCAGGGGGGGGAGAGCGGAGGGGGAACAGGGGTGACATCACGGCCTCTGACCATGTGACCAGCCTCATTTACATAATAAAGAATAGATGATTTTATAATGATTAATGTATGAATTTACTAGATAGAGGCTGGGGTGGGATCCTTGTGAGCTGCTCCAACAGGTAGTGGTGACAGGACATGTGATACAGACCTGATGACAGGAGTCCTTTAAATCCATTTAGTTTCTCACAAGTAACTCCACTGAACACTGCACAGTACACATACAGAATGTACATGGTGACTAGCCTGGCAGCT
This sequence comes from Engystomops pustulosus, assembly GCA_019512145.1. Lineage (NCBI taxonomy): Eukaryota > Metazoa > Chordata > Amphibia > Anura > Leptodactylidae > Engystomops > Engystomops pustulosus. The sequence continues at coordinate 153,682,217 of CM033644.1, read as the reverse complement.
TTCATCACATGGAGGAGCAGGGAGCATGTAATAAGTGGAAGAAATCAAAGTACACCAGTTACATGAAGTTAATAGTCTGTGCTGTGTGACAAGTTGGCAGTAGGGAGCAGCATGAGGTACAGAGAGAGACGGAGAAAGTAGAATTACAGGCTGGGATGGAGGGACTGATAGGAAACAGGGGAGATACCTCACTATTGTGTGCAGGAGACATCTGTATTCACTGTCTTGAACACAGAAAGCTCTGTCAAATGACCACCTCCTCTGTGAGCAGGGAGCAGCAGTTCCTCCCCTCCCATGAAACTTTCAGATAAACAAAACTACGGACTCCAGGGATTATCAGCAGAAGAAGAGGAAGAAGCTATTGCAGCACTGAGGGAATCTGAGGGGGATAGGAAGGAAAGTATCTCATACAGGTAACGAAGATAATAGGCAAAGTTGTGTTACATCCCAAGAGCTATTGCTTTGTGAGAAAAAAAAACCTTTACAGTTACTCTTTAAAGATTTTTTAACCACCACCAAAGAATTAATAAAATCTCATTATTAGCTATTGAGCCCCCCTAAATGATGTACCTGAAAAGTGGATCTCATCCAAAAAAATATAATCTCCCATATGTCCAAATTACAAAAAAATAAACATTTTATAGTCTGTAAAATGTGACAATGCAAATCTGCTCTGAATGGGGCTTCTTCACAGCAGTTAACAAACACATATGGGGCATCCTCATACTCGGGAGAGGTGTCAAACCTTGTGGAGTTTTTCATCATTTAATATTATCTAAAAAAAAATTACAGTTTGTAAATTATACCTCTATTTTGTTTTAATCCTTGTTAAACATCTAAAGGTTTAATACACATCTTAAAGTTGATTTTTCATACATTGAGGGGTGTAGTTTCTAAAACGGCATCATTTACGGGGTTATACTGCTATTTAGGCGTCTTGAAGTCACTTAAAACTGAGCAGGTGCCTCTACATATGGGTTTTGCACCAGCTGTTTGTTTGATGCCCAGTGCAACGTTTCGATTCACAATCAATCTTTGTCATGCTTAACAAAGATTCATTGGGAATCGAAACGTTGCAGTTTTTTCTATGCCTGTGTGAATAAAGGTTTAACCTTTTTTCATCACATTGGATGCTGTGGCCTTCTCTCCCCTTTTTGTCATGGAATAATAAATAACATCACGGAAAAGTAAAATTTGTTATGCATAAAATAAGCCCTCGCACAGCTCTGTACATGGAAATATGAAGAAGTTATGGATTTTCGAAGGTGGAGAGCGAGAAATGAGCGAAAAAACTCTGCGTCCTTAAGGGGTTAATGACATGTATTACAAAGTTTATTTATTTTTATCACCTGCTCTATTAATGTATGAATTTAAATTATTTAGCGCCAAAGGTTTATTTACTCTTTAACACAACAACAGTAGATGGTGAACTCCTCAGCATCATTGTGTGTTGAATAAATCACAATGGTTCATTGTAACAAATCTGCAGAAACCTTGCGCTGGCATAACATCATAGGGTCATTTATCTTTAGTCAGGACATTTTGTGCGGGATTTGTTTTGCAGGTTTTTTGTCCGGAATTTGAATTTGCTTGATTTATTTTAGGTGATATATTAGGCAGCCAAGTCTGTGGGTTTTTTGCAACTTTATATTTTTTAAGTCACACAAGTTCCAAACTTTTCTGCAAAGCTTTTTCCTATGGCTGGTTGGGACTGGAGTTTACTTGCACCAATGTTGCGATATAAAAATGAATTCAATCTTTTCACCTTCTGTAATAGTGGTGATATAGTGCGCATGGTTAGTGCTGTACGACTGATTCTGCGCTGATTCACCTACTGGAAGTCTAAATCTCCACATCACAAATCCACTTTCCACCATTTGTTTGGACCCCATGAATGAAGATAATCCAGGTTGAGCCGAGCACAATGAGCTGTGGGATAATGAGGCTCTTGTTGACATATGATTGTATTCTCCTCTAGCGCTGCTTTCATTCTACTTTGCCTTTAACGCATAATAGAACAGCTGTTTCCTCTGCCAATTATTATGAGGTAGTCAGAAAATCCCAACAATATTAACTGTTTCTCTGGTTTTGTTGTCCCTGCACATAATATTGCACAGTTCACCATCTGCCCCATTCCATTCCATACCTTAGTTTTACCTACATATGAACGAAGGGTTTCTTTCCGAAGTACCAATGCATACATGTCCATTTATAGCTTGATTACCTGAAAAAAAGGATTGTAGGTCAGGGTTAACCGTTATGCTGCCCAGCTTGTAATAGTGTTATTTGTTATAAAAATTAGATTTTTTTTTTAGTTTAGTTATAACTTTTCATCTTTCTACAGTAGCTCAGACTAGAAGTCTCTATGTTATGTATCAACATGCACAACCAGAACTTCTACTGCATCTAAAGTGACTCTGCTAGACAGAGACTGTAGCTGTCTATACTGTAGCTGTCAGATACTATTAATCATTTGCCACACAGGGTAAAATCTCAAGTATCCAATACATACAAGATAAGTAGATCAGAATATATATATATTTCATAGACATAAAGATGCAGTTATTTATCACAAAACAACGGCTACCAGTCCCCAGCTATCATAAAAAAATTGTATGGGAACAAAGTCACTAGATATAATAACAGATATATCAATATAAAAGGTCCAAGAGACAAACAAACCTCAGTCACATGCTTCTGACATCAGTGTAGGTCTTGCAGGTAATACTCATGTAGGGAGAGCGGGAGAGCAGTGCAGAGGCTCTGCTTTCCGGAGATCAGGTGACATGCTCTGTTAGCGCTTTACCCGATCTCCAGGACAGTGGTCAGTAGGATCTCGCAGTGCTGGATCCGCAGTGCTAACCCTAACTGAAAGATGCAGGCACTTTTTACCAACTTTGTTTCTAAATTATTTCTGAAATATGGAATGTAGATAAGTTTCTGAGGAGCATTTTGTACCTTAAAGGCCAAATGGTCTTGGACTCCATTGCAAAGTTCCCCAACTTTCATGTCTTTAATAATACAAGTTTCCCCTTATAGAAAAAAAAAAATCACATAAAAATCACATAAAATCCTGTTGCATGCAGCAATGTAGCCAATATCACCTCAACCACCTCTATCCATATTCAGTCATTGTAGTAAACTGCAAACACATTCAATGTACTATATCCATTCATTTAAAAAATCATGTGACAAATTTCCACCAATCACACACACACTTCTTCCATCAGTCAATGTGATAAAACAGCTATTTTTCAAACTGACCAATACAATCACAAGATTTGTTTACCACAGTTTATTTTAACCCCTTCCTGCACCCTGACATAACTTTACATTATTAGCAAAGATAACAACCAAGATTGAAAACTATCACGCTCCTGGCTGTTTAACCCTATAGACCAGTGATGGCGAACCTTTTAGAGCCCAAGTGCCCAAACTTCAACCAAAAGCCACTTATTTATTGCAAAGTGCCAGCGCAGAACTTTAAGCAGTAATGTATTTCTCTTTGTTCAATGACAACTTTCAATCCTTCAGCCTCCCAAGGACACCAACTCAGTTGAAATGAGGAGGGCAAATTCATCTATCATTGTAGGACTGCAGAATCTTCCTATCTGGTGAACTTCATTCTGGGGTTGATGGCCTGGGCACCCACAGAAAGGGCTCAGAGTGCCGCCTCTGGCACCAGTGCCATAGGTTCGCCACCACTGCTATAGACGCTGCAATCATAGTGCTGAATGCACGATTTAAAAGTGCAGCTTACTATGTAATATGCCGCAATACATTTAGTGTTGCAGTATATGACAACGAACAAGCGATCAAATGATCACTGGTTCACACCCAGTCTGGGGAAAAATAAAATTGTCAAAAAAAAAGTGCTGATAAAAAAATTATTAAAAAAAGAATGAAAGTCCCTTGATGCCCCATCTCATATAAAAAATTAAATAGAGCATAAAAAAGTGAAAATCCAAAAAAACACTATTGGGTATCAACACGTCCATAACAACCCATACAATAAAATAAAATCATCATTGAATCACCATACGGTGAACACCATAAAAAAAACATAAAAGAAACTCACAAAGACAATACAATTTTCACATCTGACCTCATAAAAACAGGTTAAAAAGTGATCAAAAAGTAACACTTACACCGACATGATACAAAAAAAAGTCCCGCAAAAACAAGCTCTAAAACGAGCTCTGTAAACAAACAAATAAAAATTTCATGCCCATTAATATATGGTGATGCAAAAATAAGCAAATTTCTAACAAAATGAGTTCTATATTCTGCAAAACAGGTTAACCATAAAACAGTTATATAAATACGGTAACACTGTAATCGCGATAAACCATAGAATAGAGATATTATTATCATTATATATCATTATTTTTAAGATATTGTGAACGGCAAGACAAAAATGCTAAATCATTAACAATTAAAGTGTAACTGTAAAGTAAGTTATTTTAACCACATTATTATATGTGATTTCCCCCTTTGAAAACAAACAAAACAATGCCTATTTTGTGCTGCTCGTCCTTTTCCTTTCAAAATATGGCATTTTCTGTTCTGAGAGTGTCAAAAATCTTTCTCACCAGAAGTGAAGTGGGCGGAGACTAATTTCTGTCAGTCCCTCAAGCTGAGGCCAGTTCGCTTGCCCACAGATCCCGTGATGCCTTGTGTTCTCTCTCAAAGTAATTTAGCATTAAATCAATTTAGTTTCTCACAGGTAACTTCACTGAACACTGCACATGGCACATGCAGTATATATATGGTGGCCAGTCTGTCAGCTTTCATCACATGGAGGAGCATGGAACATGTAATAGGTGGAAGAAATCCAAGTACACCAGTTACATGAAGTTAACAGTCTGTGCTGTGTGAGCTCCAAGGGTTAATAGCTTATCTGCACAGAGCTGAGGATGACAAGTTGGTGGAGGGGAGCAGCATGAGGGGCAAAGAGAGACAGAGAAAGTTCTGTAGAATTACAGACTGGGATGGAGGGACTAATAGGGAACTGAGGATATCTTATACCTCACTATTGTGTGCAGGAGACATCTGTATTCACTGTCATATGACCACCTACTCTGTGAGCAGGGAGCAGCAGTTACTCCCCTCCCATGAAACTGTCGGAGGGGAAGAAGCTATTGCAGCACTGAGGTAATCTGAGGGTGATATAAGGGAAAGTTTTTCATCATTTGATATTGTCTTAAAAAAAAATTACAGTTTGTAAATTATACCTCTATTTTGTTTTAACCCCTGTTAAACATCTAAAGGGTTAACACACATCTTAAAGTTGATTTTTCACACATTGAGGGGTGTAGTTTCTAAAATGGCATAATTTACGGGGTTTTACTGCTATTTAGGTGTCTTAAAGTCACTTAAAACTGAGCAGGTGCCTCTACATATGGGTTTTGCACCCAAAATTCTAAACCTCATATTCTTTCTCTCTGCCTATTCATATGTACCCTTTCGTTCTGTTAAGATCCTCCATAATATCCATGTTGCTTTTACCCATTGCACTTATTGAAGAATAGGACGTTTTTTACGTGGAGGTCCTATTTGGCTCTTACGCATCTTATCAGGTGATCTTGCATAGAGACACCGCGGACTTAATGAGAGTTGTGGCTCATGAGAAAGAAGAAAAGGCTCAGTAATAATATATGTGAATTTCAGTCCATGACCACCTGCCTGCGTCATGGAGACGGGAGGAAACCCTTAAATGTTTAATAAACTTGTTCTTTGTCTCCCTTTTGTAAGGGATGCTATTAATAACTAAACTGGTAGGACCATATCGTTTCCGTTACTATAGCATCGACAAGTGTAGCATCTCTCCTCTATCATGGACTCATGACAGCCTTGCAGGATCATTATCACTTCTCAGAATATTGGAACCCTGCCTGGACACAACATTAGAAGTGGATTTTCTTCCTTTATTTTTTTCTAAGACAATGCTTGGTTTTATTTGATCCTTGGAGTTTCCCAAAGTCTGTTACATAGTTTTTAGCTTCCTCAAACCCCACTGTTCACTACTCCTTATGGAAACAGGTCGAATGAGATTGCCTCTGTGCTATGCAGCTGTCAGCTTCCCCTCCAGATAGAAGATCATTGATGTGAGCTTCAATAACAACTTGGATAATTATACTACAGTTCAGCATCTGATTTGGATTCTGCATAGAATATTAGATTTGGATTCTAGAAGTCAAAATAAAGGTCCAGTTGAGAAAGGTATTTACCCTTGCAGGGATGTGTTGATGATAGCTTAGCAGGGGTAGTAGTACCTGAAAGGTAAGGATGAAGATGAGTTATTTGCTGTAGAGTTGTGAAGATAGACACATCCTGTACAATGCCGTTTCAAGCACTCAGTTCATTCAAAGAGAAGATCTTCAATCCAGGAAAAGAAGAGGTCAAGAACACCGTAGGGGACTCCCTGGGTCACCTTCAAAGGTAAGAGTTTCACTTATTTGTATTATCGATTTAAAACTAAATTGGAATTTGTACAAAAATGGAACAATATAAGCACTTTACATAAATTAAGCCGAGGCTTTTCAAAAGTTTGATTTAATATAAATTCTATACAAATTATTTTGAAAACTACACAGAGGTTTATTGCCAATATCAGATTTAAGCCTACTTGTGTTTGTCTTGTTATGGCAAACAATGTATTTGTTTTTACATTTATAAAATCCTAGTCATATCATTTGGCACTAAAAGCACAGATTTTATAATAAAAAGGATTCTTTTAAATTTTAAAAGTTTGTATTGAAAGTTTTTACAACAAAACAACAATCCCAATCCAGCATAAGAGAGTCAAAGAGGATATTTAAATTATGGAGCATTGGCTAAAATATAGGTCCCAGTGATTTTAACTCTTGCTCACTCCAAATGGCTTCAACAAATGAACATTTCAATAAGAATAAAATTACACCTGGAGTCTTTTCTGCCGTTATAATGATTAATATACAAACTTTATAAAGCATTGGTTATGATGTAAAAAACTTGACAATATTTAGGTCTCTCTACTACTTATTTTGTTAATCGATATAGTTGTATGTTTGTTGCTTTCGACCTATTACTTGTCTGATTACTTGCATGTTACTGTCAATGCAACTGAAAATGTTAAACCTTGAATGAAAGAGAAACATATACATTTACTATATGTTTTATGGTATTACTATCGTTTATGCACTTTTGCACCTTACCTTGTGTCATATGGGTCAATATATGTGAATTGCAACCCTACTGGTTTAAATTATATATACATTATATAGACATTGAAGGTCACAATTTCATCTTTTGTTTTAACGTTAAGACTGTCTGTATACATAATATGCCTATTGTTTGTAATATGGAGAACTGTAATGCTAATCTCATAGACTTAATTTGTAAGCCATTGAATTTTGCACAACAAGATCATATCCTGTGTCTAATACCTGTAATGTCTAAGGTCAGAAAACCCACTTTAAATAATTTTACTTATAATAGATGTATTGAGAATAAAACATCTAAAATATTTATGAAATAAGTATAAATTAAGCTCTTAAGTCACCATTTCAACAAAAGGCTGTATTTCCACACATCAAACTTTATGCAGAACTGTAGACAATATGAATGGTGACACATTTTCTCTTTCAATCAGGAAAATTGATGGAAGAAATGTTGAAGAGGACAACATAGAACTGAATGAAGATGGACAACCAATACATGAGCCCACCCCCTCCCCACCTATATTTGACTGCTACTGCTGTGGACTTCCCAAACGTTATATTATTGCCATTATGAGTGGGCTGGGATTTTGTATCTCTTTTGGAATTAGATGTAACCTTGGCGTGGCCATAGTTGAAATGGTGAATAACAATACTGTTTATGTGGATGGAAAACCAGAGATCCAGGTAAGAGTTCATTTCATTTACCATACATTGCAGTCCTAATTGAAAAATTCCTTCTCCAAAAAGTATGTATTTCTTGGCACAAACACTGGTCAATTTTTGATTTGTTAAACTTGGCCATTACCTAAAGCCACTCCTGTTTCCCATGATATCACTACCCTTTTTTATATTGCCGGCACATTAGACATTTTTTGATTAGTAAATCTCCACCAGTATTTCTGATTGCAATCATTTATATACTTGCATATAAACCTTTCTACATTATTACAAGGAAAACATTCTAGCACATTTGGTGATATGACAGAACTACTCTTACCCTTTAGGCCCCTAATGTTTAGGCTATCTGCACACACAGAATGGAATTTACCCCAGGAGTAATCCTGCAGCCATTAGGTACAAAAACACAATCGACTGGTTTCTGATACGTATAATGCCGCAATTGCAATGGTTGATTTCCGCTAGTGATATTCACTTATCTGCTGCTGATCAAAAATCTTCAGTGGTAGATTTTTTTCTGCAATGTGTATATAGGATTGCCATAAATCCCATACATTACAATGTTTCTGCATTACACAGCAGATTTGCCCTGAAGAAATGCTGCATGCCAATATGTGATAAGTGACATATGCAGTTAGTAAACAAATTGGGGCTTATTCACTAAGGGTTGCGGATCGCACTTTCGTTGGGTTTTGCACCGTTTTCGGGATTTGCACAGGTATTTAACAGGTGTCTGCACTGGAATTATGTCACACGTGATCGTATTTTGGCGCAGCTGCGCTGGTTTTCATGCAACAGAAATTGGGGGTCGTGTCGTCAGATGATCCAACTGATTCAGACTGAGCCCGGGATTTAACTTTCAAAACGGGTCACAATCCGACGAACTTGCGGGCAACAACCTGAAGAAGGTGAACTCCGGTGGACCTGAGCTGGGGAAGCGACACATGCATGATATCGGGGGCGGGATCTTAGTGAATCGCGGCACAGTGCATTAATGTCGGACAATGCACTTTGGGTGAACTCCACGGATCGGGTAAGTAAATGTGCCCCATTGTTTCATACAGTAGTATAGTCATAGTATGACAACTAATTCATATTATTCAATTTATTTCCATCTACTCTTTACAGGAAGCTCAATTTAATTGGGATCCAGAAACTGTTGGTTTGATCCATGGATCATTTTTTTGGGGATATATTGTGACCCAGATACCAGGAGGATTCATTGCAAACAAACTTGCTGCCAATAGGTGAGAACATTTTATGCCTTAAGGCAGTGATGGGAACCTTTTAGAAACTGAGTGCCCAAACTACAACCAAAATTCACTTATTTACCGTGAAGTGCCAACGTGGCATTTTAAGCATTAACTTATTTCTACGTGTTCTTCCACTTATTTCAAATGTATCGGGCGCCTGATGCCACTAAGGCAGTTGAAAGAAAGAGGGCAAATAGCTTCTCTCCAGGGTCTCTCTGTACAGTAAGAATGGTGGGTCTAGCAGGACGACCTCCAAAGATAATGCAGTTCTGTCAACACCTTCTCACTTTTCCCACAGTTCCAAACACCCAATGAAGTGTCGCTTTAAAATAGCGCTGAGAGCAGCATCTCATAAATTGCCTGCGACTGCAGAAATATTTGGTCCTGTTTGGTGTACTCTGTCCTGCAGTGATGGCCTGAGTGCCCACAGAAAGTGCTCTGAGTGCCACCTCTGGCACCCATGCCATAGGTTCGCCACCACTGCCTTAAGGGAATGCTCTATAAATGTATCTAACTGTCTATCTAAAAAGTGTATTACATTCCGGCAATAAAGTATTTTTCAGATAAACCAAACTATTCTTTCTAATCATAAACTTTTAAAGGGAATGTATAAAACGAATTTCAAATACCTAGTTAATGGAGGCAAAAGAAGACACGGATTGCAGAGAACTCATATAAGAACAGCATATGGGTTACTATCTCAGCAAAGAGCACCCCATATACCTCTTACAAATATTTAGCTATGATATTCATGGGCTTAGCTAATTACATTCAGAAATCTGTTTGTAGATCACAGTTGGTCCTCTTACCTATTGTGTCACAGCGCAGTTTAATTCTCTAGGGTTGTCGCTGCTTATAACACTTACTGCTGGTTACGACTGATATCTGATATCCGCCTACCAGCATATTGTCAGGGATTCCTTCTACCCGAGAGTGATTGCTTAACTCAAACAACTCCCCAGAAGAGGCTTCCGGGATTAAAAATTGACATCATTCCTTTTTACACAGTAGATGCTAGAAGTTAGGCTTGGGTTACACTACACCTTTGGTTGGGCAACACCAGATGCAGGCAACTTGTGCAACTGAACCAGATTATGCAATTCAGTTCACATAACTTTACACTAGGCTACATTCACACGGACGTATAAAAACGGCCGTATACGTACCGTTTTTTTACAGGTTACATACGGCCACATTCATTTCAATGGACAATACGTCCAACCATTTATATTGCCGTTTTTGACACTGGAGTGTACGTACCGTATACTGGCCGTATAAAAATATAGAGCATGTCCTATTTTCTCCCGTATATCAGTTCTGTATGCCCTAAAAGTCTATGGGCATGTATAAAATACGGGTTAAATACGTGCTGCATACGGATGAAAAACGTCACGTATTTATACAGAAATACAGCCTGTAGATACAGGACTGGAGAAATACATGTCCGTGTGAATGCAGCCTTATAGGAGCGAGCTGAAAGGCATTTGATGGTCATCTTCCCATTAATTTCTAAGTGCAACAGTAGCACAACACAAGTATCATTACTTTTGGGGACTGTGGGGAACATTATATGCTGGGGACTATGGGGGATATTACTTACTGAGGTAATGGGGGACATTACTTGCTGGGGGCTGTATGGGACGTTATATGCTGGGGGACATGGGTAACATTACTTACTGAGGCAGTGGGGGACATCACTGGGGGCTGTGAGGGAACATTACTTAGTGGGGGCTGTGGATAACATTACTTACTGGGGCTGTGGTTGGCATTACTGATGGCTGTAGGGGAACATTACTTAGCGGGGGCTGTTGGTGACATTACTTACTGGGGCTGTGGTTGGCATTACTGAGGGCTGTAGGGGAACATTACTTAGCGGGGGCTGTTGGTGACATTGCTTACTGGGGCTGTAGGGGGAAATTACTGGAGACTGTGGGGGACATTACTTACTGGGGACTGTGGACATTACTTGGTACCGGAATTGTGTGGACATTACTTATTTAGTGTATGGGCAATTTTCAGTATGGTTATTTTTTGGTGGGGAGGGCATTATTTAGTGTGTTTATTGTTAGGTGGGAGCTCTTTTCAGTGGGAATGATTAGAAAGGGGCAACTATCAGGGGGCATTAAATTAAGGTGGCTTATTCAGTGCAGGTCACATTGATGAGGAATTAGTAGAGGCCACAATTATTTAGTGGAGGGTGCATTATTACATGTTAGACCTTATTCAGAGAACATTATTTCACCTTTGTTTTCAGTAGCGTAAAATGAAAGGTACAGTGTTTTTTGGAGCAATAAAGGGGGAGGGGATGTTATGTACAGGAGTGGACAAATGGAAAATGTGCTACATATGCACTGGGACCCATACTCCAGATATTTTATGACCCTAGCAACACCCCTGCTGTCAGCCATATTGTAGGTGGGAGTCAGAGGTCTCAGATATGATTTCCTGCTACCTGGTGTCATGTGTCAAAAGTATCCTTTTAGAATACAGACAACAGCCTTTTCTTTTGCATTGTTTACTATACATTAAAAAATGAATTCACATCTGGGCATTTCATTGAATTCATCTGATTTTCTGCATGTTATAATCATGTCTACTTAGTAATACCCCTTTAAACAAGCCCTTTATTCAGCCTTTAGACCCTGCTGCTAGCACATTCTACAATGCATATGAAAGTAGCAAATAAAAAACTATAGGGAAATTTATGAAGATATTAAGATGACAGCTAGGTCACAATCTGTGGTCAAATGAAGTGAAACTTGCCAAATTTGTTTAGAAGCACAATTCTTTTGATACATTTTACAAACTTTTTTTGTAGTCCATGCAAAAGTCCATGTTCCCTTTGGCTAAGACCTGCCCCTATTTGAAAATTTGCAACTCCAGAAATCTCATATAAATCGTTTTTTAAATAACACGCCCATAAACCGCCTATTACTATCTGCTAGTAGTCCTATGGAAGACTCCACTTGGGCCTAGCAAGTCTATAACTTACCATGAGAGAATGATGGGCTCCAATCATGTTTGTATGGGGCCCTCAGTGTCAGGGGGCCCGGCACCTGACCTAACACACATATACATATTATGTTGCATATTGTACAGCATAATATGTAAATGATTATTATTTTATACAGCCCCTCTATCCCTCATCAGGCACTGCCAGGCTGCTGAAAACTGAATTTCGGCCATGTGGGCCCCAGCACTTGCTCGGTGTGTGTGTATATAAGTATATAAATGGTGTATGAGTGTATAAATATGTGTGAATGTACAGATATTTTGCAAGAGTATAAATGAACTTCTGTATTATCTTACATGGATGATGAGGGTACCTAGAGATTTACAGTACAAGCACTGATAGCAGTGGCTCTGGAAGAAGTTGTTAAGTATTCACTTTGTATTGAGAAGTGAGAGCATTTAGCAGATGATAATGTATCACATGTATTTAACTGATTTTTTCTTATCTCTTTTCTTTTGTTTTTTTTTTCTATCTTTGATACATATTTTTATAGGCCACCATCTTGCCTAGATGAGAAAATAATATTTAGAGATAAGCTTTACAGCAGTCTCTTGGCCGAAGATGGCAGATGTCCAATGGGAGAATTTTTTTTTAGTTTTTTCTGCTCTTTGACCTATATAGAGGTCATTGTGAAAATAATGTGTGTCCATGAATAAATAGACAGGTAAACAGATAAATCATACCTGCTGTTGTGCTGATAATAGTCATTATGCAACAAAAAACCCTCTCCTTCAGAAACTGAAATTTTAGAATTAGGGGGCAAAGAGAAAATTGCAGTGTTCTAACATTTGTCAATATATATAGATTGACATGGAAAGATCATTGTGCAAAAATAGGCATTCCTTTAAAGCAAATCTACCATCAAATTCATTCATGATAAACCAGGAACACTTACTCATAGATCCAGCCACTGTGACTGTGGTAATCTTATACTTATATAATCCATAGCTTCTTTTGTTCTATAATCAACTTTTAAAATGATGCTATTGAACTAGAAGGGCTCATGGGGTATTACTAGAGCCCCTCCGTGCTGTAGCTAGCACTGTGCAAGGAGCACCTCCCGCCCCCTTCCTCCCCACTGTGTGAAACTTCCTCTGCTGTTGTGAGATTGCATAAGGAAGAGGGAGCAGGAAAGAGAAAGCAAGAGGAGGGGAGACAGTGTAACAGCCTATGAATCTGCATTACGGAGAGGCTCTGGTAACACCCTCCAAACCTCTTATGACTCATTAGCATAATTTTAATAGTTGTTTAGAAGGAAGGAGGCCTTGGAAAACAAATATAAGAAGATTACCACAGTCATGGTGCCTGGATTTATCAGTAAAGGTACATTTACATGAAAGTAATAGGGAATGATATGTGGCATCACCATTTGCGGCCGCAGTTAAATTGACAAAAAAAACCCACATTTACATAGTTCCAAATGACACCTAAAAATGATATTCAAATGCTATTCTTTGATCAGTGCGACCACAGGGATACCAAATTTATGTAGGTTTAAGCAGATTTCAAAAAATTAAAATCCTTTATACAAAACAAAATTTGCTATTTTGCCAAATTCTGAGACCAATAACTTTTTTTACACTTTGGTGTAAGAAACGATATAAGGTATAATTTTTTTGTCGTATGTTCCGGGATTTTATACAACTCTTTGAATTGACTTTGAGAGGCCTAAATAAAAGTAAAACTCAATAAATGATAGAAACTGGACCCCTCAAAATATGTAAAACAACTTTTATGAAGGCCCTAAACCCTTTAAGTGTTTCACGGGGTTAAAACAAAATGGAAGTGCGATTTAGAAACTGTAATTTATATGGAAAGTACGGTACATTCACTTAGGCCAAAAATGACACTTTCACAATGGATTAAATGATTAAATACTCTGCAAAGCTTGATAATAAACGTGTCCAGAGTGTGCTGATAGGCCACATGTGGTGGTAAACTGTTGTATGGGCACACCGCTAGCAGTGCTAGAGAATGTTTTTTTTGTGGACATTTAAGGGCTTATTTTTTTTGGGATGAGATGCACTGTACCTATAATTCATCTTGGGGGGGGGGGGGGGCGTGTCTATAGATTATTCATGAGATATTATTAAAAATTTCAAGGTGGACACAAAGAAAATTAATTTTTGTGTTATCTTTATTCTCCTGTCCACTATGATTAGAGCAATACATTTATATAGTTTTTTATTTTTGCCCAATTTTACTAAACAAAAATAATAATAATTCTTTATTTATATAGCGCCTACAGATTACGCAGTGCTGCACAAAGCATGTCAAATTATTCCCTGTCCCCGTGGGGTTCACAATCTAAACAACAATATTGAAGAAAATAATTTTTTTTAGTATCACCAACTTTTTAGAGGTTTCAGTTTTGAATTTTTATATGGACAGGGCTGGTTATATACCTTAATTTTTGCTTATTGTTATTTTTATCGCTCTCATTTTGGGGAAAATAACTTTTTTTTTATTGCATTTTAGATAATTTTTGTTAGGGTATTTGATGAAAAATCATATTTTACAGGAGGTTCTTTGTCTTTTTCTAGTGGCATTCGCAATGTGGATCAAAAATTGCTTTAGATTTATTGTAAAGATCGTTACAGACACGCAACTTGTTTTATATACTTTATTAGGTGTTCCAATGGGAATGTGGTATTTTAGGGACTTATACTTAATTTTTTTTTATGTTTTAAACTTTTTTTTATACTTTCGATATTACTTTTCTTTTTGCTTTATATACATGTGGACTTGAAACAGCAATGCTCTTATCACTGGTTCAAGTCCAAGACACGGACTGCAATAGTAATGCATTGCAGTGCAATGTAAACGGTCTGAGCATGCAGGCGCATGCGCAAACATTCTGCAGTCAGACCTGGAAGAGGTGTGACTAGGAGACATTGGATACCCCAGGATCCTCAGCAGACCCTGGGACTGCCATAAAGAGGATAAGATCCCCAGGTATGCTCATGGGTGGATGTTTGACACCAGCGTCTAAGGGTATTAAACACTAGGCATTGGAGATTTTCCGATACTGGGTGTTAGTGCTGGGGGCAGGCTGTGATAACACAGCCTAGCCCCTAGAACCAGCAGGACCTGATGTCCTGTAAACTTCTTCTGACATGGCACCATAGAAAGGCATTGCATCAGAAGATTTACCCTCAATGACCATTGTAGATTCCTGATAGGGGGGTCATTAAGGGGTTAATTGATACAAATGAATTTCAGTGAATTTTACATATTTAGTATAAAATTATATTTCACAATTTTTTTTACTGTAAAAACGCTGTGTTTCACACTACAACTGTGTACGTGGAGACTATTTTAAGTAAAGCTCTATTTTAGATGTTGCAAATAAAAAACAATTTTTTTTTAATATGTCCATGTTGGCTACAATTTTATTAGTCTCTTGTTATTGTTATACCAGAAGCTAATCTCGAATTCCTGATCTAGGTTTTAGTTCTGTTTAAGTTACCACAGTAGAACATTATTAGGCTATCGGTAACATGGTGACTGGCTTAATGTGTCCCGTTGTGTGGTGTTTACTGACTACAGGGACACTGTAAGATAGATCTGCTATTGGATCTATTTTTTGATTTCCTGACCCATCAGATAAATATCATCTTGACTATAGATTTCATGCACACAGTGTCTTCTATACTTCTACACTCATCATAATGCCTCTTTTTATATTTTAGGGTATTTGGTGCTGCTATTTTCTTAACCTCAGTTCTAAATATGTTGATTCCATCAGCAGCAAAAGTTCATTATGGTTGTGTTATATCAGTCCGTGTTCTTCAAGGCCTTGTTGAGGTAAGTGGTAAAGATATGAAAATAGCTAAATATATGGAACTCTTAGGTTTAAACTTTTGGAGGTAATTTTTTTTAACTACAGTTAAATTCATAAATATTTGGACAGTGACACAAATTTTTACTGAAACATATTCAAGTTATAGTTCTATAATGGACATCAGCATAAAGTCCAGACTTTCAGTTTTCATTAGAGCGTATCCACATTAAAATTGGATGAAGGTTTTAGTAGTTTAGCTCCTAAACATGTGCAACCCTGTTTCTAAAGGAAACAAAAGTAATGGGCAATTGACTCAAAGACTGTTTCCTGTGAAGAAAACATGCAGTCAAATCAACTCTCCATGCAGGTGAAACAAGCCACCCTAAAGCTACATTCAGACGGCCATATGGGGGACGTATATATGGCGACGTATATGTGTCTCCCATAGGCCGGCAATGGGCACGCAGCACCGTATGGAGCAGTACGGTGCAGAACACATGCAGCATCGTACTGTCCCGTAGCCGTGAAAAGTTAGGACATGTCCTATCTTTTCTTAGCATACGGCGCCGTGCGCCATATATCCCTATGGAGAGGGGCAGGGGTGAGCAGCGCTCACTTCCCCTTGCTCGCCGTGCCACAGTATGGCAGGCACACGTGTGTCTGAATCCAGCCTTAAACTGTGAAAACAGAAAAACCATATACTGAGGAAAAAAGAAAGCACTGGTGAAAACATGAATGCAAATAGAACTGGATGCCTTGGGAAGGCATTTTTGGTGGATGATAGCAGAATAATTTCCATGGTGAAGAGAAACCCCTTCACATCAGCCAACCAAGTGGACAACATTCTCCAAGATGTAAGCATGTCAATATCCAAATCTACCTTAAAGATAAGACTTTAGAAAGAAGTCTTCATGACTGCATGGTGCAAGTCATGAGAAAAAAGCTTAGATTGGAATTTTTCTACCAGGCAGATGGAAAGAAAAAAAGTATGGCAAAGGCGGAGTACAGCTCATCATCCAAAGCGTACCACTTTATCTGTTATACGTGGCGGAGATAGTGTGATGGCACTAGGTCACTATTGTTTAATAAAGATGTGACTGTCAGGCTAGCGGGTAGTGGATCCACTGGACCACTGCAGACGATGACTCAAGCCACTACCTGGGTCGGAGTCTAAGTGGTACCCGGTTTTCACCAGAGCCCGCCGCAAAGCGGGTTAGACAAGCTGCGGCGTGGTACCACCAGGTCGTTCCTCAGGCGTGACTTGTCTGCAGTGGCGGCTAAGGTTGAGGTACAAGAACAGCAGTCAAGCTCATGGTCAAAGTCCAGAGTCCAGGCACAGGGTCAGGGCAGGCGGCAGTGGTGCAACGTCAGGGTTCAATCCGGGGTCAGCAACAGGAGGTCCAAGCAGAGGGGTACGGGAACACAGAACAGCAGCATGGAGGAACACTGGCACACGGAAACACGGAGGGGCACAGGAGACACAGGAACGCAGGATACACAGGAACGCAGGCAAATCACAGTAAAGATTTCTCTCAGGCTGTGAGGCACAAAGATCCGGCAAGAGATACAGGAAGAGGCAGGCTTAAGTAGTTTTAGTGAGAATGGCCAGCGCCAATTAGTGGCGCACTGGCCCTTTAAATTTGTCAAAGGTGGCGCGCGCGCCCTAGGAGGCGGGGACGCGCGCGCTGTGCTGCCGGAGTCGGCGTGGGAACGGGACGGGGTAAGTAAGAAGCCGGGGGACCGGGGCAGCCATGAACCGCTGCACGGTTGCCCCTGCGACCCGGGAGAAAGGTCACAGAGGCACCCGTGACAGTGACACATGAGTGAAGCAGTCAGGTGAACTCTGAGGTATTCAGAGACATATTGGGGCTTATTTACTACCACGGATTGCATTTCTGTCAGACTTCCCGAAGTTTTTGGGATTTGCGACGCTTTGACAAGAATTTAGAAGTAAACACAGCATCTGGTGATGAGTTCAAGACTTCAGGCAATCATTGCCATCAAAGTGTTTTCAAGTATTAGAAATTAACATTTTATTTACATAGATTCCATTTGTCGAATTACTTTTGAGCCCCTGAAATGAAGGCATTGGAGGTCATTTACTAAGGGCCCGAATCGCATTTTCCCAACGTGTTGGCCGAATATTTCCGATTAGCGCCGATTTTTCCTGAATTGCCCTCGGATTTTGGCGCACGCGATCAGATTGTGGCGCATCGGCGCTGGCATGCACGCAACGTAAATCGGGGGGCGTGGCTGTAAAAAACCCGACGGATTCGGAAAAACCGCCGCATTTAAAAAAAAAAAAGTGTCGCTCGACACGCGCTTACCTTCACCCAGGGAAGGATGGTGAATTCCGATGCAATCCGATGGTCTTCAGCGCAGCAGCGACACCTGGTGAACGTCGGAGGAGCTGCCTTAGTGAATCCAGGCCGGACCCGAATCCCCCGCAGAGAACGCGCCGCTGGATCGCAAATAGACCGGGTAAGTAAATCTGCCCCATTGTGTTTAAAAATAGCTTTAGTTTATGCAATAATATTGTTCAACCCACTGAATTAAATCTACCATTTGATTTCATGCATTTTGAACCAAAGATACCTTGAGAATGCTGTACCTACACTGATGCAGAAACATATCTTGTTTGATTCCTGAGCTGAGTGGTTTTGATGAAAAAACAATTATAACATTCAGGGGAAAGCTGGATTGCTTCAACCTGCCATTGATAAACATATTACACAGTTTTCTGAACTGTCCAGACAGGACTAATCAACCTGAGCTGGATCACTCATACACAGCAGCTGGGGGATCGTGCAGCAATTGATTACTTCTGCTTGTCAGGCACAACACAATAAATAAGTAATGTGAGAAGCGCTGGAGCCAGGGACAGACGCGAGAGAGCTTTATTATCATAATTTTATAATAGTTTTTTCAGCAAAACCACTCAGCTCAGGGATTTAACCAGAAATTATTCTGCATCAGTGTAGCTACAGCATTCTCAAGGTATGTTTGGTTCATAATGCAAGAAATCAAATTGTAGGTTTTCTTTAAAGGTGAAAGTCTTTAAAACTACATTTGAATTTTTTGCTCAAAATTCATTTTGGTTATGTACAGCACCAACATTAGAGAAATGTTGTCTCTGTCTAAATATTTATGGACCTAATTGTATGTATATATTTTTAGGGTGTCACATATCCAGCATGCCATGGGATGTGGAGTAAATGGGCACCTCCTTTGGAGAGAAGCAGACTGGCAACCACTTCCTTTTGTGGTAATGTTTTTTTCAAAATAATTTGTTAGTTAAGCTTAGTTAACATCCACTGCCTCTTCATAAACATTTATGCTTGCTTTGGCTGGGCATGCATGTTTATTTTAATGGAAAAGGACTGATGAAGATTAAAGAAATCAGGCGATACCTTTTTGAGGCTGAGTATATTTGATGGTGAGCTTTCGAGAATACTAGTTCTCTTCGTCAAACATGATGTTATGCATGAAACAGAAAATTCACAGCATTTTATACACACTAGGCAGTGACCATCAAAGAACATTTAACATAAACTTTAAAACAACATAATGATAATTGCACAGACATCTTATTTACAACAGGATGGTAGTAAAAAGAATGAAAACCTGTGAGGAATGACAAGAGAGCTCTGGCGCTTATCTGCTTGTGGCTTCAAGGTTAGAAATACGGTTCATGAAACTTGCATGGATAATAAGACTGCTTTTTAAGGTGTTAAATCTATGCATTATTTTATACTCCAATTCTTCCCTTTCCCTGTGTGTTTTGAAATGTCCTATTAAAACAGTAATCTGCAAATCTTCTAAAGTGTGGTCTTCTCTGGAGAAATATGCGGCCACATTTTCTGTGTCATGTATAACATCATGTCTGACAAGACTAGTATTCTTGAAAGCTCACCATCAAATAAACTCAGTTAGCCTGATTTCTTCAGTCTTCTACTGCTCCCTATGGCTAACATGACACAAATCTACACTAAAAGAACTGCTGTCAGACTTTTCTACATTAGAATGTTACACCATTGAATTGAGACAACACAAAAATAAGCACAACTCCAATCTGCAGTCTACCAAAACATTGTAGACATGGTCCACACATTTGTTCACCTCCTAGAAGCATCTCTATAAATGCTATGGAATTATAGCAGATACTACATCTATCTTGTACTGAGATTACAGATCAGATGAAACTGTGACTAAACCTGGGACACCCAATGCTGCTGTTACCTGTCTGGTACGATCTTAAAAACCATGTACCAGTATGTTATATGTTACCATACTCATATTTTATCTCTTATTTATATGTTGCAGGGTCTTACGCTGGTGCTGTAATTGCCATGCCATTAGCGGGGATACTTGTACAGTACATCGGTTGGTCTTCTGTATTTTATATTTATGGTAAGGGTTTTTTCATATCCTAAAAAACTGTATCTGGGGTTTTATTTGGTGACTTTAATGAAAAACTAAAAACGGCAAAATTTCAAGGATTTAAAAAAAAATAGATAATATGGAAAAGTAGAACCAGAATGTTTAAAAACAATTTGTAACATAAATACTCAGATAATAACATAGTTAATTTAAAAAAAAATTCCCCATCTGTTTAGTATGTTTTATAAATACTTAAATATTGTAAAATATTGAAAAGTTTATATTGGTTAAATTTAGTAAAAAGCTAATAGTAACTAGAAAAGGATGCTGCTCCTAGACATCCATGTGTAAATGTACATTCCCGGAGTAGTCAGCCAAAGGCAAAGGTTCTGCAGTGTCACTACACAATGGGCACAGCTGTTTGCTTCTTACTCTCTCCGCTTTGTAGTGGCAGTGCAGACACCTCTACTCTCAGCTGATTAGCCGGTGTTGGCTGACATACACAGCTGATCACATATTAATTACCTATCCTATGAATAAATCTTGAATTTATGGACCCAGAAAAAACTCCTTAAATGCATGAGAGTTCTGAATGGAATATTTCATCTTTTACATCTGAATTCCCTAATGAATTATTTCTATAGATGTTGTTTTGCTATTATATTGCCAATTCTATTCTGTAGATTCATGACTTTGCTAATTAAGGCCACCTTGTAGGCATGTGGAGATTTATAGCCATTGACGCTCTGCTGGGGGGTTCTGGGAAAATAATCAAATAATTTTTCCAGGATGGGAACAGCACTGTTTCAGTGCGGTTGCGTCTCTTGCATCTCTTCAGTACAGTGTAGGGAACTGGTTTGGATTCTGAACTTTAGTTTTTAGATGCAATTAACTACAAAATAGGTAAATTCTATTATAGTAAATATGCTAATGCATAAACTGCCTCCATGTAGGAATGTTTGGCATGATTTGGTACGTGTTCTGGTTGCTACATGCCACAGCAAGCCCTGCTGCCCATCCTACTATTACAGCTGAAGAAAGGTCATACATTGAGACCAGCATTGGAGAAGGCTGTAGTTTAGTAACTACTGGAGTAAGTATAACATGAATATTAATATATTATAATTGTGTATAATTCTTTCTGTAGTACTGATTGATGAATTGACATTCATTTACTGGCAATGACAATGTGTAGTATGTGTAGTAACACGTATGTGTCTACATAAAGGTCCTAATGGAGACTTATTTTGACCAGTATGTGAAGATGTCAGGTTTTGCCTGATTCTTGCATCCAATCCAAATTAAACTGATCCATATTATGTGGCTTATTGATAGTAGTGTTTTAAAAGATATTCTCATTTACAGCATAAATAATCTACAGAATATTCCTTTAATCTATAATGAATGTGGATTTCACCTTTGAGACCTGTTTGCTGGTGACAGCACATGTATGGCCAACTCCATTAGTATCAATGGAAGTTCCAAATATAACTGAACCTTCCAGCTCAGATATGATCAGATCTCCTATAAACATACATGTAGAGGGCTATGCATGAGAAGCTGATTCTATATTTATTATTTAATAATAATTATACATATATATATAGCGCACACAGATTACACAGATTTTGCCAAATTGGTCCCTGTCCCCAATGGGGCTCACAATCTAATCAACCTACCAGTATGTTTTTGGAGTGTGGGAGGAAACTGGAAGACCTGGAGGAAACCCACACAAACACGGAGAGAACATACAAACACTTTGTAGATGTTGACGCTGGGACTTGATCACAGGTCTTTAGCGCTGCAAGGTTGTAATGCTAACCATTAAGCCCAATATTACAAAATCATTGAATAATTTTGTGAAATTCACATTGTAGTCATCAGAGTTCTGTCTTGTAACAAACCTGTGTGTACATGATCAGATTGTTTTTGTCTGAAAAGAAATAATAAATGTTTACTTTTATAGCTGTTAAAATAATACATTGTATAACACTCAAACTATTACTTTTGCAATCATTTTCTGTTCATACTTCTAGAAATTTAAGACTCCTTGGAAGAAGTTCTTTACCTCAATGCCGGTCTATGCAATCATAGTTGCTAACTTCTGCCGAAGCTGGACATTTTATTTACTACTGATCAGCCAGCCTGCTTACTTTGAAGAAGTATTTGGTTTCCCAATAAGTAAGGTACATTTAAATGTGAACATATATTGTGTTCTCAAGTGCAGATTCTGGAATTCTGAAATTCACTTTCTACTGTACATATGGTACTAAAAGCTTCTTGGGGAATGGAGGATGTGTCCCTTCTTACCCACCCTGATACTCGCCCTCTGTTACTGGTGATTGGAAGTGATCAGCCACTTGTGACCAATGTGGCCAATCATTGGCCACATCAGTCACATTTCAAATGTTCAAATTCAATTCTTCAAATCTTAGTTTTTTTTTTTTAAATACCAGACTATTCTGTCTGTCTGCTCTATTTATTACACATGTATGTGCATATGTGGGAGTTAGCAGGTGGCTAAATGAACATTCAGTAGACAGCCATCTCAAACGTATGCGGTACTTCCCAACCATAGAGCATAAAAGTGGAGATCAGTGCAGATGTGAATGTAGCTTTAGCTGGAACAAAATGCTAAATTGTTCTTCTGTTTCTTAGGTTGGTCTCCTCTCTGCAGTTCCACACATGGTAATGACAATCATTGTTCCCATTGGAGGGCAGTTGGCTGATTTGTTAAGAACCAAACAAATACTGAGCACCACCACTGTACGAAAAATCATGAATTGTGGAGGTATTGGATCGTTATGTATATTTTATTTATATTTATTGATATATTATTTAAACCACTAACAGAAAAGTGTAATTATTTCTATATTGAATCTTTTACCTTTATTTGCTTTTGATATTTTCTTTACTTTTTAAAAAATTACTTTTACATTTTTAAATGATTTATCTTGAAGCCGCTAGCTTATCAATAAAGCTTCTCAGCTCTAACATCACAAATTATACAGAATTTTAGAGAAAGTGTAACTTTCATTTTTATTTTGTATGTAAAGAAGGCTGGGTAAACATTAAATTTTTCTGCATACTTTGTAAGTACACATAAAGAGGATTCTGACATGTCCTTGCAACGTATGGCACAGACGTATCCCACTGTGTTTCTATACAGTCGTATACCCTACTACCCCTAAATGCGGGAGGAGGATTGTCCATAGGCAGCAGCCGGTGATTGGCTGCTGTCAATGAATGGGGTCCAGCCATGTCACTGTCCTAATAATGGGTCCTCACTCCTTCCTCAGGCGGAGGCTGCAGGATGAAAATACGTAGCTTGCTATGACTTTCCATCCTGCCTTTTTGGACATACAGGAGGCAGATGGAGACAACAACTATGCCGCCTGCCATTATTTGTCAATGTATATGCTAAGCGTATACATGGGGTGGTTTCCCGACGAATACGCTTAGCATATACAAATAACGTGTTGTGAACCCAGCCCAAGCTAATCAGTGTACCAGGTCAAGGCTATGGTTGGTACAGTTTGTTTTCCAGCAATTTACATCAATATGTTCATATTTTATGGACCTGTTACTGGAAAACAAGAACGCTATGTTTTGAAAGATCATTAAGTGAAGATGCTTTTAATTTTGAGGGATTTAGGTGTAGGTAGACTCTCTTTTATGTGACCAATAAATAATAAGAATTTTGCCATATTTATTTGCAGGCTTTGGAATGGAGGCTACTCTTTTGCTGGTAGTTGGCTACTCGCATACTAAGGTCATTGCTATTTCCTTTCTTATCCTTGCTGTAGGCTTTAGTGGTTTTGCTATCTCAGGTGAGAACCGCTAGTGTGTTATTGTTATTGTTTAGACTATTAATGTTTCTATGACATCATACAATCCATTTTGTTTCATTATAGGCAAATATGTCTGCATTTTAATACATTTACAATCAGGAAGACTCAGTTCCGACCCCTATTAGTAATGTCCATTTTTTACCATAGAAAAATAACACAGAATGAAGTGCTTTTATTTCCATTGTTAATAGGGAAAGCATGATGGGAGGAACCATATGTACATGTAAGTCCATTGGAAGTGATGATTAACACCACTTGAGAAATGTGCTTGCATGCTACCTCCTTGGAAGTATTGTAGGAAGAAATAGGTTTATAAATGATGAATTATCTTCTAAATAAAAGAATCCGCCTTCTATCTATCTATCCATCCATTTATCTATATATCGGTCTGTACAAAAAATTGACTAGCTAGGAAAGGAGTCCTATAATATCCATTTGCTAGCTTTTTAACATTTATTGCACATATTTTTCGGACTATAAGGCACACAGAAAATCCTCAGAAATCAAAGGTGCGCCTTATAGTCCAGTGCGCCTTATATATGAACCGTACTTACAGACAAAAATGCTGCCTTGAGCTGTGCACAGGTCTGCCACCTGCTGGTCATTCATCCTTATAATAAGGTGCGCCTTATAATCAGGTGCGCCTTATATATGAACCTAGACGTTTTAACAGGCATTTATTGAAGGTGCGCCTTATAATCCGGTGACTTTATAGTCCGAAAAATACGGTATATTGGTAATTTATGATGTCATTGGATATTACCATCTTGTTGTGCCATTGTCATATTAGTTGTTTTAGTCGAGTTCCCTTTAAATGTTTATTTTTTTTACCTGTTGGCGCAATGAATCCTTCCTAATCATTCAGCAGCCCTCCTTCATTGTATCCATTTTAATTATTCTATATCGCTGATACTGAAAAGATACTGTAACCCGATTAGTTATAATTAAATGTCCATCAGTGTTGCCTCCTGTTTTAATTTCTCTAAACAAAGACAAAAATATTCACGCATTGTTATAATTAATGAATATTGTGCTTGATAACATCTGGGGAATCAGCCGCTTGGACAATCTGATCCTGGAATGTAAATAATATTGGCTTTGCTGTGTTGTTAGCTTGCCAGGTGTAAGAAGGGATGCCAAGGGCTGCCATTATACATGAATAATCTTTCTCATTCTCATTATAGCACCAGTTTATAAACCAGTATAATTTCCTTTGTTGCTAAAATCTCTGTGAAAGGATAATGTAAAAAAATGGATACAATAAAGCAATATGATACATTTCAACAAATAAACATTATTCAGTTTGTTTTAATAATCTGTTATAAACTCATACATATAAAATGAATTGGATGAAGTAAGAATTGAAACTAAACTAACTAAATAATCTATGCTACCAATAAATGTGCATTAGTATTGTATGGTGTAAAAATATAATGGCTGATCATAAAACATTACTGGTACAGATTTCTGATTACAAGCAATTGCAGAATGTTTTACTTCAATGTAAAGTGTGCATGTGAACTTCCACTTGTTCACAAACTCAGAGTCCTCTGCGCCGTAGCTTCACAGGCTGTTAAACTGTGAAGGAGCACTGGGTGAGCAGGGGGAGGGGAGACAGTGTAACAATCTGCAAAGCTAGAGGACAGAGGGTTTTGGTAACACTGTATAGCCCTTCTTCTGACTCATTACCATCATTTTAAAAGCTTATTTCAGAAAGATGGAGGCCATGGATAACAAATATAAGACGATTACCACAGTCACTGTGAATTAACATCTCTGGTTTATCATGTGTAGATTTCCTTTAAACCTTTCACCATGTGGAGATGAACAAACTGATGAAGGGGCTGCTTCACTGATTCAGGGGCTCTGAAATAAGGGGCCCCACAGTTGCAAAGATATCAGTCCTGTTATCTGACCATTGTAGTCCTCTCCATTGTCAGAGAAGAGGTGCTGGGAAGAAGCATGTGTTATGATAATATTCTCCTGCATTGAGCTACTGAGAAGATGATCATAACACATGCCCCCGCCTCTGCTCCAGTACCTCCTTTCTGACAGTGGAGAGAATTACAATGGTCAG
The DNA here is from genome assembly GCA_019512145.1 of Engystomops pustulosus. Classification (NCBI taxonomy): domain Eukaryota; kingdom Metazoa; phylum Chordata; class Amphibia; order Anura; family Leptodactylidae; genus Engystomops; species Engystomops pustulosus. The sequence goes on along the minus strand of CM033644.1, from coordinate 153,655,979 downwards.
ATACTGGGACTGATATCTCAGCAACTGTGGAGTATCTGTGAAGTAGCTCCTATAGAATTATATGTTCATCTTGTATGGGAGGCGGAGTAAGGTCCTCTTTAAGAAAATTATAAACATACTAGGGTTTAGGTACATATACTAGTATTATGGAATGTAGCACATAGTTATTTACAGAATAATAGGTAACAGGGTTTGGTGAGTAATACCGCCTTGAGTAACTAGTCTCTTCTCCTTTTGTAGGTTTTAATGTAAACCATTTGGACATCGCACCCAGATATGCCAGCATTCTCATGGGAATATCAAATGGAGTTGGAACATTGTCTGGAATGGTGTGCCCACTTATTGTTGGCGCAATGACTAAGCACAAGGTAAATATATATGAATAACACACTGAACTGGACCCAGAAAAAGAGAAACGGTTGGAAATTTTAAAAAGATCAAAATTTAGAAGATTTTAATTAAATGCACCAAAGTGTCCATAACTTCCATAATTAGATATTCACTTGCCTGTGTAGATTTTTCTATTTAATTTTTAAAGATACTGTATTAATTGGTTATTTCCATAATGTTAGTATGTATTTTCCTTTCTAGAATTCCCTTTAAAAAAAAAAAAGTCTTCTCCGAAGTCAGGCATATACGATTCTTATTATCCCTATTTTACATGAGATGAATCAAGTTTAGTGGTTGCAGGGGTAGTGTCACTTCAGAAGCCCCTATCTTCTGTTCCATAGTATATGAAACATCTTTTTGTGCCATATTAAAGATATAAATTCCATCTTTCAGATCCTATCAAGCTTATGGTTCAATGAGCATATATGGACACACAGGCAGTTACAAAATAGGCATAAACCCGATCTTTATCTGCTACTTGCATTACCAACTATTTCTTTGGCTGCCTGTATTTTAGGTTCTGTAGCTCAGATGCCTGTGGTGATCTGAAAGATGAGATCCTTTAATCCTTAGTATGATCTTTAATATGACACCAGTACCATGTTTTAGGTACTATTGAACAGAAGATAGTCTTAGGCTGCACAAGATTCAAGAGTCTGTTGCTGGATGATAAATCGGGTGTAGTATAAGACTTTTTTAGTTGTACTTTGCATCTCATATTAGTTGGTCTATTTTACACAAGTAATTAGGACAAAATTCAGTTGGGTCAGCATTATTTTTGGCGCCCAGACTTTTTTGGTGCTAGGCCACACCCCGTTATCGATCTAGTCATAGGAGTTCCTAAAAACTGTATAAAACCCTTTATAAATGTGACAGACAGTTTTTTTTAGTGCATTTTACAACAGTATTCTTTTGTTGGTAGATCCACCATTGCTTCAAGCACTATAAACTGAGAGATAATCATCAATGTGCATTATGTAATGTAATGTTTAAAATTTAGGACCAGTTTCCCAGTTTCACTGCAGTTAATATAGGTTATAAAGGAAACTTGTTAGGGCTAACACATAGAAGGAGAAGGTTTCCAAGTCACATGATAGTAAGTGAGGATACCAGCCTGTATAGATACGTGAATTTAATTTGTTTGACAATAAGTGGCAATCAAAGGGATTGACAGTGGAAGAGGGGAGGATTGCTGAGGGGAAAGGTAGATACAGTGGAGGTAAGTGTGCAGCGGAGTTGGGGATGGGCTGGGGAATTGGAAGAGTTTTACACCGTAAGCCACATCCAAGGCTGATGCACCTTTCTATGGGTGGTGAGGGCTTGTACAAGCCTTTCTGTTGACTCACTGTTGAGAAAGGAGTAAATTCATGATTTGCTTCAAAGGGAACCTGGCATCAGATTTTACAAAATTAAACTACTAGCAACCTCAGGTAGGGTATGACATTTCTAATACTATGGGGGTCATTTACTAAGGGCCCGATTCGCATTTTCCCGACGTGTTACCCGAATATTTCCGATTTGCGACAATTTTCCCTGAATTGCCCCGGGATTTTGGCGCACGTTATCGGATTGTGGCGCATCGGCGCTGGCATGCACACGACGGAAATCAGGGGCGTGGTCGAACATAAATCCGCTGGATTCGGAAAAACCGCCGCATTTAAAAAAAAAAAGTGTCGCGAAGCTTGCACTTACCTTCACTCAGCCCGGCTCGGTGTATTCCCGTGCGTTCCGATGCTCTTCAGCGCAGCAGCGCCACCTGGTGGACGACGGAGGAACTGCCCTAATAAACCCCGTCCGGACCCGAATCCAGAGCAGAAAACGTGCTGGATCACGAATGGACCGGCTAAGTAAATCTGCCCCTATGTCTTTTATGTGAAATCTCTCCTGTTTACAATTCTCCTCCAAAGTCATGTAAGAAAGTCATATTTCACCTGATGAGTCAAATTTAGAGGCTGCAGGGGGAGGGTCATATCAGATCATGGGTTCTTGAGTTCTGTAGCACCTAAAAACATGGGTGTTATATTAAAGAAAATAATCATATCTTAAAGATCACATTAGAATTGTAGTGATCTGTGATCTACTTGAACCAAAGATAAGGAGAGATAAAGACATAGTTGAAATTATGAGCTGCTGATTAAAAATCCAATTCCCACATTTTTTTTTAACTGCCTGGCTCTTTATCTGTGCCTGTAGCTGACAGAACCACAAGCCTGATGGTAATTCTTATCATTAATATGACACATGACAGCATGTTTCTAAGTACTATAGACCCAAAGATAAAGACATCTGAAATGACACTACCCTTGCAGCCTCTAAACTTGACTAATATCTGCTCATTTCACAGGTTTTTATTGATACGTAAATGGGTGAAAAAAAGGGAATTCTAGAAAGGACATTTCAAACCCTACTTCAGGGGGCTATTAGTTTAATGGGTTAAAATCTGGTGACAGGTGGTGCTTTACTATATGATGATAGTATGGTTCTAGTTAATGATATTTCCTTAATTTTCTTTCTAGACTCGTGAAGAATGGCAAAACGTATTTCTGATTGCTGCCATAGTCCACTACAGTGGTGTTATATTTTATGGCATTTTCGCTTCTGGAGAAAAGCAGGAGTGGGCAGATCCAGAAAGTCTTAGTGAGGATAAATGTGGCATTATAGACAATGATGAACTAGCAGAAGAAACTGAACTAAATAATGAATCCTTTAGCAGCCCAACTAAAAAGACCAGTTATGGTGCCACCATTCATAGCAATGAAGTCCGCAAGGCTGGCTGGAGAAAACAGAAGGGCATGACCCAGGACTTTGACGAACAGACGCCCTATCACTATGAGAATGGAAATTTTCAGGACTCCTAATTCTGCAAGTGCTGTATTTGTGAAGTATTGTTAACAAGACCTCCATTAAGTATTACTATGAAACTAGTTTGATTGGTTGATTGTTTCTAATTGTTAATGACGTGGAGAATGTTGCTTAGCTTACCCACTGAACACATTCATTTCCTATACCATCCCACGGTATAGTGCATTGTGATAGTAACCTTTTCATGCTATGCAACATTGATTTGCATGACTGTGACAATAGATATTATGTCTCTGTTAAATATGTTTATGTTTAAAGGCTATTGACTGCTTTAATTGCATTTTTTTAAAATTTGGGTTTAGAGAATGTCCACTGTTTGTCTTATGCTGCCTAAATGTATTCTCATACATTGCAGGCTGCTCAGTCAAATACGCAAGACAATGGGGGATATTTATCAGGGCCTCTGCGCCACGTCAGTGGCATAGAAGCTTTGAAATGCTAGCTTATTGTTAGCACTAATGTTTATTTTCCCCAATCCGCCACCCTCACGCCAGTGGGGCATGAAGGGGGGGCGCGGGCAGTCATGCAATGGGCGTGGCTGGCGAGGAGTGGGCTCTCACGGGGCTTTACTGTCCCCACGCCTGCACACTTGCTGTAGCCGGCAAATATTCACATGTGAAAAATCACTGGCTGTGTTTATTTCTACACCAGGCTCAGAGATAAGCACTGCATAGGACCCCGTCGAATACATCAAGCGGCCGAAGACGTATGATAAATGACCCCCAGTCTGTCTATTGGTTCATCCTGCAACATCTTTCTCAACATGGATTCTCTGACCAGAGCTGAGATTTTTTGATTCAAGTTTATTTGATTGTAGAGATGTTAGTTTAGGTTTCTGTTCAGGTGGGAGAATACCGAGATCTTGCGTGAAACACTTCATGCTGAACAGAAAGAATGCAGTGTATTCGAATAGATGCAGGCTACACAACACAAACTGTTGTTGTAATTTATTATACATGCATTTCAAAACTTTTTCAGCAAATACATGCATTTAAGTAGACAAAATGTCACAAAGGTGTCTTTTTGAGAATGATCCCCTTTTAAGAGTTTATACTTTCTCCATAATGAAATATTCAATCCCCTGGCCCTAGATGTGTGGATATCTCCAGACACAGTATATACAAAATTCAGCGACTATTTCCATAATGAGAGTAATAGAGTAATATCGCTACATTGGTAAAGCAGCCCATGTGTCTTCATATACTAAGAGAATCTTTATTTCATCTTGATATCGCAGATCTCCTATTTTTGTATTTAATATAAAATAGGTATTACATACGAGTATTACTTAACACAACTCAATAAACAAGTCCTGTTTCAGAATTTATGTTTTACTGTATTAAATTTCTTTAGGCAAGTATTTAACATACCTATAATATACATTAAATATAAACATCTGCAGTTATGTTTGGGTGATACATTGGCAGTAAATTAACAAATAGGAACTCCCTACACACTGACTTGAGCTGCATCTTGATGAGTGGCAAACATCCCTTCCCTTTTGTTCTATCTTTAATTTCCTAGTCTTTCATAGTGTCGGCTTTTTTAAGAAATTCCCCTAGTGTGAGGTCCTCAAATCCCGCCCACCAGGTAGGCACGTCAGACCACTTCTTAGATATTGTGTAAGGTAGGAGACTAGCTGGCATTAAAGGGGATGGGAAAGGGGATACTTCAAATCTCTTGTTTACTGCATGCCACATCTGGAGTGTGTCTCGTCAGTTTGTCCAGGCAGTCTAAGTTCTGTCTCCAGGGAGGTGGAATCCACGCCCCTCCTAGCGTCAGTGATCTCTCTCTGCCCCATTGACTTGGGAATTACTGAGGAGCTCTCTTGTGTTCTATATGCTAACCCTCTCACCGCCTGTGCAGCCCAGTAGTAGAATCTTGCGTCCGGTACCCCCAGACCTCCTCTCCCCTTTTTCCGCATCAGCAGAGTGTGCCAACCTAGGACGTTTCCCTCTCCATAGATAATTCGAAAACATTTTCTTAATTTTGGAAAAAAAACATCCTGGTACTGTTATTGGGAGCATCAAAAGGGGGGGTAGAGTATCTTGGGTAACACATAAGCTTTTAACACGTTCTTCCTACCCATCCACGAGATGTTTGGCAGATTATAGTCTGTTAGCTTTTGTTGTATGGTGTCTAGAAGTGGAGTAAAGTTTAGTTTATAAAGATTACGTGGGTCTCTAGACAGCTGGACTCCCAGATATTTAATAGTCATTTTGCCAAATAAAAGCGGACGTTGGTTTGATCTTTTTGACTTGATGTGCTGGTAGGGATATATTTAAAATTTGACTTGCTCATATTCACTTTAAAGTTAGCAATCTGATTAAAGTACTCAAAGTGTTTGCAGAGAATCGGTAAGGCTTCAGATGGATTGGTAATCAGGAAAATTAAGTCATCGGCGAAGGCCGCCAGTAAACATGTGGAATTTCCCATCTTAAGCCCTTTAATGCGTTTGTCTTGATGTACATATTGAATCATAGCTTCTAGGCAGAGTATAAAGAGGGAGGGGGATAAGGGACAACCCTGCCTCGTTCCATTTCGTATATGGAAGGTGGGTGACAAGATCCCGTTGACTCTAATAAGTGCAGAGGGCCCGTTGTACAACGAGAAGATAGCTTCCACAAAGCTACTCGGGAGGCCATACTTTAGGAGGACCTCCTTCATAAAGAGCCAATCTACCCTATCAAATGCCTTCTCGGCATCCGTGCCGAGAAGGATTAGAGGGGTCTTCCAGGAATTAGCTGAGTGTATGGCTCTGATTACTTTGGATACATTATCTTTGCCTTCCCTCCCTTTGACAAATCCTGCCTGATCATCCGCTATAAGACGTGGAAGCAGTGATGTTAGTCTGCTGGCCAGTAATTTAGCCCATACCTTTAAATCTACGTTCAGTAGGGAAATTGGGCGATAACTCCCAGGCTGTTCAGGGTCTTTGCCCGCTTTGTGTAAAATGGTAATATGAGCTGAAAGCATAGATGGAAGTGAATGTTGCCCTTTGAGCAATGCATTGCACATGTTCGTAAAGTGGGGAGTCAATAAGGAGCCTAGTTTCTTGTAATAAAGTATTGTGAACCCATCTGGGCCCGGGCTCTTTCCCCCTGGTATAGACGCAATGATCTCTCCCAGTTCTTGTTCTGTTATCGGTTGTGTTAATGGACCCATGTCCGCCTCACCCAAATGTGGGAGCTGAACCTTCCCCAGGAACTCTCGAATATTTTCCAGTCTCACTCCTCTATCCTGGCTAGTCTCTCGTTGTCTCAAATTATATAGGCCTGTATAATATTCTTGGAAAGCCTGGGCTATGTCTTCCGTTTTGTGTACTCTATCCCCTTTTGATGTTTTGATTGTAGAGACGAATGTACATGCCTGTGCCTTTTTCAAGAGACTGGTCATGGTTCTACTACACTTGTCCCCGTGAGCGTAAAATTTATGTTGGGCTTTTAAATAAATCTTTGATATAGTGATGTTAAGGTGGTCCTTCAGTTGGTCTCTGGCCAATTTCAGATCATCTTCCACCTGCAGGGCCTTAGATCGCTTATGTTGTCTTTCTAGGTCTGAGATTCTTTTTAGCAGCCCCTCTATTTTCGCGTACCTTCTTTTCTTTACCCTTGCTCCCATTTCCATTAGGAACCCTCTAGCGACAACTTTCTGACCCTCCCACAGGGTTACTGGATCTAATTCAGTATCGGCGTTGTCAGTAAAAGATTTGGACATCTTAGTTATTAATTCCGCTACTAGAGATTCGTCTCCAAGAAGCGTCTCGTTTAGTCGCCATGTCCACTCTTTAGCCGGGATATGCGGTAAGAGGAAGGACATCAAAAGAGGCGCATGGTCAGATATCGTGCTTGGTCCTATCTCCACCGACAAGGCCTGTTCAATATGGTCTGATTGTACGAAGAGGTAGTCTAATCTCTGCCATGTATTATGAGGGACAGAGTGGAAGGTGTAAGATCTATCTCCTGGGTGTAAACTTCTCCAGGAGTCCAACAGTGAGAGATCCCCCAAAGCCACCTTAATTCGCTTTATAGCCCTAAAAGAGCAAGCAGAGTGTCCAGTGGAGGAGTCCTCTAGTGGATTCAGCGTGACATTCAGGTCACCTACTATAAGGATTCCTTCTGTGAATAGTTTAATTTTTTCTAATACATTACACAGCCACGCACATTGGCCCCTATTTGGCCCGTACAGTGAAACAAAAGTAAACATCATTCCTCCTAATAGACCTTTTACTAGATTGACCCGTCCCTCAGCATCTTTGTATGTATCTTTTAATGTGAAGGGTGTATTCCTATGGATCCCTATGGAGACTCCTTTAGAAGATGCAGAAGAACTGCCGCTATGGAACCACTGATCATACATCTTAAGCGGTAGTTTTGGTATCCTATTTTCTTTAAAGTGGGTTTCCTGAAGTAAAATTACTTCAGTGTTAAAGCGCCGTAATAAGAGCCAAAGTTGAGATCTCTTACCAGGGGAGTTGAGATCTTTCATGTTCCAGGAGGTAATCTGGAGGGTCGCCATCACATACGTATCATGGGTGTGGAGTCCGGTTGCGAATTGCACCTCTTTGCTCTACTCGGTTGTGTTGCCTGGGGGGGGAAGGTAAGACCAGGAAAAAGGGGGAGGGGAGGGATGGGGGGAAGCTACCACATTGTTACCATGAACATAATCTAGAGAAAGACGTACATAAAACAATGAAAAGAACACGTGAACAAATGAAACAAACCCATGATCTCTCCGTGGGTGTTTCGCGGTACAGGTGCATAGAGCTCCCACTTTTGGAGAGTGGTCTGTACAACCTGCGACAATGCGCCTGAATGCGCTGGGGGGCACTACTGGACTAGGTAGTCGCGTCGCCATTTTAGGCGAGACCTATTATCTGCTTAAGCTATCTGCTAAAAAATAAAACTGGATTTTGGGCTGGATAGTGTAGCAACGGTCACAGGTGTTTTACCGAAATTTCGTGCCAGCTTGGGCTTGTTGACCGTCACATATACAGACTGAGGCAAATGGTGAATGAAATACTAAGCTATACAAGTGTTTAACTTATTAATGAGGGAATAACGCTTAAACAAAATACCGCATGGCGGCTGAGCATCTTACTACATAAACGAGATAAGAACCAGTGAAAAACTGTTTGGACACATTGGGAGTAAGATGAAAGGTAAGTTGAACCTGTCCGATGCGAGTATTTCAAGTGTCCTCTTTCCAAGTTGATCTCTTCTTCTTCTCTCTCACAGGTTTCGGCGCCGCCACTAACTGCCAGGGAGTAGGTGTTTTCAGCATAGGTAGCTCTATCTCGTCAGCTGCCGGTAGCCAGGAGGGAATGTTGATGGGGTTAATTCCTAGAAGCTTCCAGGTTTTCTCCAGGTCTCTCGGGTGTTTGATCACTACTTGCTGGTTCCCTTTAGAGAATTGCAGGCCAAACGGGAAAAGCCACTTGTACTGTAGGTTGAGGTCGCGCAGTTTGGTCAAAAGTGGCCTGAAAAGGCGTCTTTTAGCCAGAGTGGATGCTGCTAAGTCCTGAAAGAGGGCCACTTTAGCGCCTTCATATTCTAAGTCGCCATGTTCTCTCGCTTTGCTGAGGATGGCTGCCGTGTCGACATAGCTCAGGAGCCCGCAGATTATGTCTCTAGGTGGGTCTGATGGGGCTGGCTTGGGCCTAAGGGCTCTGTGCACTCTCTCGATTGTCACTTTTCCAGAGCGGTCTGCCCCTAATAGCATAGTGAATATCTGCTGCATGATGCTTGGCAGCGCTTCTGTAGCCCAGGATTCAGGGAGGCCTTTTAGCCTGACGTTTTTGCGGCGACTCCTGTTTTCTTGGTCTTCCAGCATCAGGAAGGTATGATTTATCTGGTTGTCCTTGGCTGTCAATTTGCTCCTTACCGCCTCAGCAAAGCCCACTAGTTCTTCCTGCCCTGACTCCAGAGTTTCCACCCTGTGCCCCACGTGGCGTACCTCTGCTTTGATCTCCGAGAGCTCCTTCATGACCGGGGCCAACGCTGCCGTGATCGTTTTTTGTAGCACTGCTTGTGAAATGCTTGTCACATGTGTAGCGCACGGAGCTCCGGATCTATGCTGCCATCTTCCGCAGCGGTCAGCTCCGCCCCCCATAAAGTTTTTTCTTATTAGGATGTTGTGTGAAATTTATCTAGCAGAGAAATATTCCTCATTGACCCAAAGATCAGAAAATGGAGTCACTCGTGAAGAGCAAATTTATTTCAGCAATACCAGGTAATAATGTTCCAAAAGCTTGAGCTCTTGTATCTTCGATCGGCCAGCTGACTCCTATTAGAACTATGTTCCAAGAAACATTAGCCAGTATGATTACTAAGCAAAATGCACATTCTCTGTGCTACAGGCCAATACACTTGCAGTAAGTCTCTTCCAAAAATCCAGGTATTGCTCTTTCCGTCTGGTGGATATTAGGTATAAATCAGTGAAGGATCCCCACTAATACCCCCACCGTGCCAGTCAGTCCCATAAAAAAATGAATGAAGTGGTAGTCTATATGTTCAACCTCCTGCTCACAAAAAAATGAATGAAGTGGTAGTCTATATGTTCAACCTCCTGCTCACTTGTTCTTGTGATCAGTGATGTTCACAGTTGCTGGAAACCTGGTATTCTGTGGATGGGGATGACTGTATAATTGAGGCCATCCTCCTTAAAGAGGTTTTCCAACTAACAAAAGTTAGGCCCTATCCACAGACCCCCACAGAATACAAAAATCGAGGGGCCCAGTGCCGGACCCCTCATCGCTCCATCAGACTAATGGAGAAGATGGCCGTGCATGACCGTTCTGCTCCATTAATCTTCATGGAGCTGACAGAAATTGCCGAGCTGCCCAATTAGGCCGGTGGCACGCGTGCCGTTTTGAACCCGTTTTTGGGCCGTTTTTAAGCAGTCAGTTAAAAAACGCATCTGTTTTTGACCCATTTTAATTAAGATAGTTTGTAAAACCGGATGTGTTTTCAAATAACGCATGCGGTTTTTAACAGACTGCTTAAAAACGGCCCAAAAACGGGTTCAAAACGCCACGTGTGCCACCGGCCTTAGTCTGACAGAGCGTTGAGAGATCCAACTGACTCCTCATTTTGTTATCTGTGGAGGTCTCATCACTGAGACCTGATCTGATCAGCAAGTTAGGCCCTATCCCGTGGATAGGGCCTAACTTTTGTTTGTGGGAAAACCCCTTTAATCTGTGTCAGATGAGTGCTGAACCCTCTATGGATCATACTTGTTTTTCCAGCACATTTCACAGATGCTTACCAGTAGTAGAGACTTGCAGCCAAACGGAAAGCCACTTGTACTGTGAGGTTTGAGGTCGCGCAGTTGGTCAAAAGTGGCCTGAAAGGCGTCTTCTTACCGAGTGGTGGCTGCTAAAGTCCTGAAAGAGGGCCACTTAGCGCCTTCATATTCTAAGCGCCATTTTCTCTCGCTTTGCTGAGGATGGCTGCCGTGTCGACATAGCTCATGAGCCCGCAATTATGTCTCTAGGGGGGTCTGATGGGCGCTTTTGCGCTAAGGGCTCTGTGCACTCTCTCGATTGTCACTTTTCCAGAGCGGTCTGCCCCTAATAGCATAGTGAATATCTCTGCATGATGCTTGGCAGCGCTTCTGTAGCCCAGGATTCAGGGAGGCCTTTTAGCCTGACGTTTTTTTGCGGCGACTCCTTTTTTTCTTGGTCTTCCAGCATCAGGAAGGTAGGATTTTATCTGGTTGTCCTTGGCTGTCAATTTGCTCTTACCGCCTCAGCAAAGCCCACTAGTTTCTTCCTCCTGCCTGACTCCAGGTTTCCACCCTGTGCCCCACGTGGCGTACCTCTGCTTTGATCTCCGAGAGCTCCTTCATGACCGGGCCAACGCTGCCGTATCGTTTTTTGTAGCACTGCTTGTGAATGCTTGTCACATGTGTAGCGCACGGAGCTCCGATCTATGCTGCCATCTTCCGCACGGTCAGGCTCCGCCCCCCATAAGTTTTTTCTTATTAGGATGTTGTGTGAAATTTATCTAGCAGAGAAATATTCCTCTATTGACCCAAAGATCAAAAATGGAGTCACTCGTGAGAGCAATTTATTTCAGCAATACCAGGTAATAATGTTCCAAAAGCTTGAGCTCTTGTATCTTCGATTGGCCAGCTGACTCCTATTAGAACTATTTTTCCAAGAAACATAAGCCAGTATGATTACTAAGCAAAATGCACATTCTCTGTGCTAAGGCAATACACTTGCAGTAGTCTCTTCCAAAAATTAGGTATTGCTCTTTCCGTCGTGGTGGAATTTAGGTATAATCATTGAAGCTTACAAGATCTCTAAAACTAAAAAGTGTCTTCTTCTAGGTTAAACAAGGTTCAGAACCATTTAAAAAAAAAAAGTATATACCATATAATTACATACTGGAGTATAAGCCGAGTTTTTCAGCACACAATATGTATACTCGAGTCTAGAGAAAAGTATGGGAGTCACAGCGTCCCCCACAGGTCTTCTTTTTTTCGTGTTGCCAGCGCGGGTCCCATGCAGCGACCACCCAGCTATGCTTATATGCCGTTGCTGACATCATAGTGTGAGCCACTGGGCCACGTGCCGGATCCGACGCTGATCTGGAGCTGCAAGAAAGTAGAGAGTGGCGTTGTGGGCGTCCGAAAAGGGAGAACTTAATTTTATTTTTTTGTGGCCGCTCAAACTGGGGCTGCAAGCCATATATTTAAGGGGCCTTCCATATACTACCGGGGTGGCATATACTACACGGGGCTGGCTGGCTGGCTATATACTAACACAGTGCCTGGCTGGCTGGCTATATACTACACGGGGGTGGCTGGCTGCTATATACTCACGGGGCTGGCTGGCTATATACTACACGTGGCTGGCTGCTGGCTGGCTATATTACTACACGGGGGCTGGCTATATACTACACAGGGGCTGGCTATATACTACACGGGGCTGGCTGGCTATATAACACAGATGGCTGCCTGGCTACAATACTAAAGGGGCTGTTATACCACGGGGGCTTGCTGGCTATATCTAAAGGGGGCTGGCTATATACTGAAAGGGGTTGGCTGGCTATATACTGGAGCCTGGACCAATGCATTTTCCCACCCTCAGTTTATACTCCAGTCAAACAGGTTTTCCCATTTTTTGTGGTAAAATTAGGTGCCTCGCTTATAGTCAGGTCGTCTTATATTCCAGTTATAAGGTTTGTTAGATGGACCCGGAAACTAGTGTTCTGGAGGGAATTGACTTGTTTGAAATATTACCAAACTGTGGAATTCTTTAAATATAGTACAAATAAAATTAAAAATCTTTGGGCTCCACCTTGGAGTTCTAATAATTTACGAATGGGTTTTGCCAGGCACCAGCAATGTAAAACTGGTGTTCCTTGAGCAAACTTTTATAAGTCTCGGATTTTCTACAGTTTACAAATTGGGTTTTCAGCTCAGTATTGGTTTGGAGCTTCCTCTGGTGCGCCAGTTGGACACTGGGTACAGCTCAGTCATATGCAAAATCATGAGAATTGAGTAGATGAGGCATTGGCATAGATTCCTCCTGTCTGTCTCTGCCCTAATCGTAATTATAACCTGGAACCTAACCTATTTATTAAAACCTTTATTTAGTAATATGCAAATGAACCACAGAGGCCACAGGGCTTGTAATAGCTTGGCTGGGCACTGGGGCTAAGGCACACCCCCGCCCATAGCCTCTCAGTTATTTACAATTACTAAAATAAAGTTTTGTAACGAGGTTAGATTTGGTTCCAGGATTATTTAATTATAGAATAGGGCAGAGGTGGCCAGGAGGAATCTACCACCAGATCTACTGATGATAGATTTCCTTTAATATTTTCCAACAGAAAGAAAAATCCAGTGCTGTATGAGGGTCATTCACAAGTTAGCAATTTTTTTTTTTAGGCTACAGTCTTATCTTTTAATAATTAAAAAATATATACTATGCAAGGGTTAATATGCCACCTGGCACTGCATGTGTTACGCCTGCCAGTTCTTACTTGGGACCATGCCAAGGTTATTAATATGGTGCTTCAGAGGGAAGGCACATTGTGGGGGCTCTTCATAGAATGATACTTGCTTATGGTGGGGCCCATAACACTGTGTGGGCCCAGGTTTGTGGGTTTCAAGGGAGAGAAAAGTGTGGGAACCCTCTATTGGGCCCCAGAGTTTAATCCACCACGGCCAATGTGTGCTCGTTGCGTTGTGCCACCCTGACTTACTACAGACTCCTTGCTGGAGAGCGAAAGCACGTGCTGTTTACTGAAGCCACCAAAAGTAGGGCCTGCATGTACTATCCCTGTGTTATGTGCCTTCTCCGGCTGCATGTCTATCAGGTCTCTGTCGGAGGAGCGGATGTCTGGTCAGAACATCATGTACTAGAACTTGGAACACTGTAAAGTTCCGAGTGACCCAGTTCTAACTTGTCCTGGGATTTTCCATGCTCTGTTTGCAATGATTATTAACATACATATTCCAGGTAAGTAGGCTGGAAGTATTACAGAGTTTCCACTGGATCTTGTGCTGTGTTGGTAGAATATGGGTTTGCATAGAGAATATTTGAGGGTCGAGTTCTCGCAGCATGAGCATATGTCAGCAGAAAAGAGCAACTATATCATATATAAGGAACAGTGAAACCACCTGCATCATAGTGGAGCTCATTTACTAGGGTCGCCGAGCGCACTTCACAACAGACTGGTCGCCTTTTTCGGGATTGCACGGCTTGTACAGGTATTTAGCAAGTGGCTAGCGCTGGGTATTTGGGTGTACTTGATCGGATTTTGGCACAGCTAGCTGCGCGGCTCCATGCGACACAGTTTCGGGGGCGTGCTAATTGTGTGGGATTTAACTTTTAAATTGTGTCGCAAGCCATGCACATACAGTACATGAACCATAAAGAAGTGAACTCTTGTTGGACCTGGAGCGGGGAAGCGACACAGGCAGGATATCGGGCGCACGATCTTAGTGAATCGGCACAGTGCATTCTGCGTGGACAATGCACTTTCTGTGAACTACAGCGAACCGCGTAAGTAAATGTGCCCCATTTGATGTCTTTTGATATCTGGACCAAGATGTTGCATAGATGTAAGTTATCCATAGGACAGGAATAACTTGCTGATTGTGTGCGTATGACTGCTGGAGCCCTCAATGATTGCCAGGTACAGATCCATAAGAAGGAATGGAGTGGCAGTCCATTTGCTTGACCTGCTGTTCACCGGTTTTTATGATCAATGGTGATCACAGCTGCTAAAACCCTGTATTCTGTGGATCTGGGATGACTGAATAATTAGGCCCAGCCTCCACTGATAACCAAGCACAGCACCCAGGATTGGGATCCCCACTAATACCCCCACCGTGCCATTCAGTCCCATAAAATATGAAGTGTAGTCTATATGTTCAACCTCCTGCTCACTTGTTCTTGTGATCAGTGATGTTCACAGTTGCTGGAAACCTGGTATTCTGTGGATGGGATGACTGTATAATTGAGGCCATCCTCCTTAAAGAGGTTTCCCAACTACAAAAGTTAGGCCCTATCCACAGACCCCCACAGAATACAAAAATCGAGGGCCCAGTGCCGGACCCCTCATCGCTCCATCAGACTAATGGAGAAGATGGCCGTGCATGACCGTTCTGCTCCATTAATCTTCATGGAGCTGACAGAAATTGCCGAGCTGCCCAATTAGGCGGTGGCACCGTGCCTTTTGAACCCTTTTTGGGCCGTTTTTTAAGCAGTCAGTTAAAAAACGCATCTGTTTTTGACCCATTTAATTATATGTTTGTAAAACGAATGTGTTTTCAAATAACCATGCGGTTTTTAACAGACTGCTTAAAAACGGCCCAAAAACGGGTTCAAAACGCCACGTGTGCCACCGGCCTTAGTCTGACACGTTGAGAGGTACAACTGACTCCTGTTGTGTTATCTGTGGGGTCTCATCACTGAGACCTGATCTGATCAGCAAGTTAGGCCCTATCCTGGATAGGGCCTAACTTTTGTTTGTGGGAAAACCCCTTTATCTGTGTCAGATGAGTGCTGAACCCTCTATGGATCATACTTGTTTTTCCAGCACATTTCACAGATGCTTACCATAGTAGGTATAGGTAGCGTAGCAGTAGTATTGCTTTTCCTCTGGTGGATATTAGGTATAAATCAGTGAAGCTTACAAGATCTCTAAAACTAAAAAGTGTCTTCTAGGTTAAAACAAGGTTCAGAACCATTTAAAAAAAGATATACTCATATATATTACATACTGAGTATAGCCGAGTTTTTCAGCACACATATGTATACTCGAGTCTAGAGAAAGAGTATGGCGATTCAGCGTCCCCCACAGGTCTTCTTTTTTTCGGGTTGCCAGTCGGCGGGTCCCATCAGCGACCACCGCTAGACTATATGCCGTTGCTGACATCATATGTGAGCCACTGGGCCACGTTCCCGGATCCGACCTGATCTGGAGCTGCAGAAAGTAGAGAGTGGCGTTGTGGCGTCCGAAAAGGGAGAACTTAATTTATTTTTTGTGCCGCGCAACTGGGCGGCAAGCCATATATATGGGGCCTTCCATATACTACACTGGGGCTGGGCTATATACTACACGGGGCTGGGCTGGCTGATCATACTTGTTTTTCCAGCACATTTCACAGATGCTTACCAGTAGTAGGTATAGGTAGCAGTAGCAGTAGGTATTGCTCTTTCCGTCTGGTGGATATTAGGTATAAATCAGTGAATATTAGGTATAAATCAGTGAAGCTTACAAGATCTCTAAAACTAAAAAGTGTCTTCTAGGTTAAAACAAGGTTCAGAACCATTTAAAAAAAAAGTATATACCATATATATTACATACTGGAGTATAAGCCGAGTTTTTCAGCACACAATATGTATACTCGAGTCTAGAGAAAGAGTATGGCGAGTTCAGCGTCCCCCACAGGTCTTCTTTTTTTCGGTTGCCAGCGGCGGGTCCACATGCAGCGACCACCCAGCTATGACTTATGCCGTTGCTGACATCATAGTGTGAGCCACTGGGCCACGTGCCCGGATCCGACGCTGATCTGGAGCTGCAGAAAGTAGAGAGTGGCGTTGTGGCGTCCGAAAAGGGAGAACTTAATTTATTTTTTTGTGCCGCGCAAACTGGGGGCTGGCAAGCCATATATTTAAGGGGGCCTTCCATATACTACACGGGGGCTGGCTATATACTACACGGGGGCTGGCTGGCTGGCTATATACTACAGAGACTTGCAGCCAAACGGAAAGCCACTTGTACTGTAGGTTGAGGTCCGCGCAGTGGTAAAAGTGGCCTGAAAGGCCGTCTTCTTAGCCAAGTGGTGGCTCTAAAGTCTGAAAGGAGGCCCTTACGCCTTCATATTCTAAGCGCCATTTTCTCCCTCGCTTTTGCTGAGGATGGCTGCCGTGTCTACATAGCTCATGAGGCCCGCAGATTATGTCTCTAGTGGGGTCTGATGGGCGCTTTTGCTAAGGGCTCTGTGCACTCTCTCGTTGTCACTTTTCCAGAGCGGTCTGCCCCTAATAGCATAGTGAATAATCTGCTGCATGATGCTTGGCAGCGCTTCTGTAGCCCAGGATTCAGGGAGGCCTTTTAGCCTGACGTTTTTTGCGCGACTCCTTTTTTCTTGGTCTTCCAGCATACAGGAAGGTAGGATTTAATCTGGTTGTCCTTGGCTGTCAATTTGCTCTTACCGCCTCAGCACAAGCCCACTAGTTTCTTCCTCCTGCCGTGCTCCAGAGTTTCCACCCCTTCCCCACGGGCGTACCTCTGCTTTGATCTCCGAGAGCTCCTTCATGACCGGGCCAACGCTGCCGTATCGTTTTTTGTAGCACTGCTTGTGAAATGCTTGTCACATGTGTAGCGCACGGAGCTCCGATCTATGCTGCCATCTTCCGCACGGTCAGGCTCCGCCCCCCATAAGTTTTTTTTCTTATTAGGATGTTGTGTTGAAATTTACTAGCAGAGAAATATTCCCCTCTGACCCAAAGATCATAAATGGAGTCACTCGTGAGAGCCAAATTTATTTCAGCAATACCAGGTAATAATGTTCCAAAAGCTTGAGCTCTGTATCTTCGATTGGCCAGCTGACTCCTATTAGAACTATTTTTCCAAGAAACATAAGCCAGTATGATTACTAAGCAAAATGCACATTCTCTTGTGCTAAGGCAATACACTTGCAGTAGTCTCTTCCAAAAATTAGGTATTGCTCTTTCCGTCTGGTGGAATTTAGGTATAAATCAGTGAAGCTTACAAATCTCTAAAACTAAAAGTGTCTCTTAGGTTAAACAAGGTTCAGAACCATTTAAAAAAAAAGTATATACCATATAATTACATCTGGAGTATAAGCCGAGTTTTTCACACACAATACTGTATACTCGAGTCTAGAGAAAGAGTATGGGCGAGTGCCAACAGCGTCCCCCACAGGTCTTCTTTTTTTCGGTTGCCAGCGTCGGGTCCACATGAGCGACCCCACCCAGCTATGCTATATGCCGTTGCTGACATCATAGTGTGAGCCACTGGGCCCACGTGCCGGATCCGACGCTGATCTGGAGCTGCAGAAAGTAGAGAGTGGCGTTGTGGCGTCCGAAAAGGGAGAACTTAATTTATTTTTTTGTGGCCGCTCAAACTGGTGGGCTGCAAGCCATATATTTAAGGGGCCTTCCATATACTACCGGGGTGGCATATACTACACGGGGCGCTGGCTGGCTATATACTACACAGTGCCTGGCTGGCTGGCTATATACTACACGGGGTGGCTGGCTGCTATATCTACACTGGGGTGGCTGGCTATATATACACGTGGGCTGGCTGTCTGGCTGGCTATATTACTACACGGGGGCTGGCTATTACTACACAGGGGCTGGCTATATACTACACGGGGGCTGGCTGGCTATATAACACAGATGCTGGCCTGGCTACATACTAAGGGCTGCTATACACGGGGGCTTGCTCTATATCTAAAAGGGGGCTGGCTATATACTAAAGGGGTTGGCTGGCTATATACTTGGAGCCTGGTGACCAATGCATTTTTCCCACCTCAGTTTATACTCCATCAAACAGGTTTTCCCATTTTTGTTGGTAAAATTAGGTGCCTCGGCTTATAGTCAGGTCGTCTTATATTCCAGTTATAAGTCATTGTTAGAGTGGACCGGAAACTAGTGTCCTGGAGGGAATTGACTTGTTTGAAAATATTACCAAACGTGTGGAATTCTTTAAATATGTACAAAATAAAATTAAAAATCTTTGGATGCTCCACCTTGGAGTTGCTAATAATTTACGATGGGTTTTGCAGGCACCACAATGTAAAACTGGTGTTCCTTGAGCAAACGTTTTATTATAGTCTCGGATTTTCTACAGTTTACAATTGGGTTTTCAGCTCAGTATTGGTTTGGAGCTTCCTCTGGTGCGCCAGTTGGACACCTGGGTATCAGCTCAGTCATATGCAAAATCATGAGAATTGAGTAGATGAGGCATTGGCATAGATTCCTCCTGTCTGTCTCTCTTGCCCTAATCGTGTAATTATAATCCTGGAACCTAACCTATTTATTAAAACCTTTATTTTAGTAATATGCAAATGAACCACAGAGGCCACAGGGCTTGTAATAGCTTGGCTGGGCACTGGGGCTAAGGCTACACACCCCGCCCAGTAGCCTCTCATGTTATTTACAATATACTAAAATAAAGTTTTGTAACGAGGTTAGATTTGGTTCCAGGATTATTTAATTATAGAATAGGGCAGAGGTGGCCAGGAGGAATCTACCACCAGATTCTACTGATGATAGATTTCCTTTAATATTTTCCAACAGAAAGAAAAATCCAGTGCTGTATGAGGGTCATTCACAAGTTAGCAATTTTTTTTTTTTAGGCTACAGTCTTATCTTTTAATAATTAAAAAATAATACTATGCAAGGGTTAACTATGCCACCTGGCACTGCATGTGTTACGCCTGCCATTCTTACTTGGGACCATGCCAAGGTTATTAATATGGGTGCTTCAGAGGGAAGGCACTTTGGGGGGCTCTTCATAGAATGATGACTCTGCTTATGGTGGGGCCTCATACACTGTGGGGCCCAGTTTGTGGGTTTCAAGGGAAGAAAAGTGTGGGAACCCTCTATTGGGCCCCAGATGGTTTTAATCCACCACGGCCAATGTGTGCTCGTTGCGTTGTGCCACCCTGACTTACTACAGAACTCCTTGCTGGAGAGCGAAAGGCAGCGTGCTGTTTACTGAAGCCACCAAAAGTAGGGCCTGCATGTACTAGTCCCTGTGTTTATGTGCCTTCTCCGGCTGCATGTCTATCAGGTGTCTCTGTCCGGAAGGAGCGGATGTCTGGTCAGAACATCATGTACTAGAACTTGGAACACATGTAAAGTTCCGAGTGACCCAGTTCTAACTTGTCCTGGGATTTTCCATGCCTGTTTGCAATGAATTACTTTAACATCATATTCCAGGTAAGGTAGGCTGGAAGTATTACGAGTTTCCACTGGATCTTGTGCTGTGTTGGTAGAATATGGTTTTTGCATAGAAATATTTGAGGGTCGAGTTTCGCAGCATGAGCAATGTCAGCAGAAAAGAGCAACTATATCATATATAAGGAACATGGAAACCACCTGCATCATAGTGGAGCTCATTTACTAGGGTCGCCGAGCGCACTTCATCACCAGACTGTGCGCCCTTTTTCGGGATTGCACGCTTTGTACCAGGTATTTAGCAGTGGCTAGACGCTGGGATTTGGTGTACTTGAATCGGATTTTTTGGCACAGCTGCTGCGCGGGCTTCCATGCGACACAGTTTCGGGGGCGTGCTAATTGTGTGGGATTTAACTTTTAAATTGTGTCGCAAGCCATGCACATACATACATGAACCATAAAGAAAGTGACTCTTGTTGGACCTGGAGCGGGGAAGCGACCACAGCAGGATATCGGGCGCACGATCTTAGTGAATCCGCGCACAGTGCATTCTCGTGCGACAATGCACTTTCTGTGAACTACAGCTGAACGCGTAAGTAAATGTGCCCCATTTTGATGTCTTTTGATATCTGGACCAAATGTTGCATAGATGTAAGTTATCCATAGGACAGGATAACTTGCTGATGTGTGCGTATGACTGCTGGAGCCCTCAATGATTGCCAGGTACAGATCCATAAGAAGGAATGGAGTGGCAGTCCATTTGCTTGACCTGCTGTTCACCGTTTTTTGATCAATGGTGATCACAGCTGCTAAAACCCTGTATTCTGTGGATCTGGGATGACTGAATAATTTAGGCCAGCCTCCACCTGATAACCAAGCACAGCACCCAGATTGGGATCCCCACTAATCCCCCACCTGCCATTCAGTCCCATAAAATAATGAAGTGTAGTCTATATGTTCAACCTCCTGCTCACTTGTTCTTGTGATCAGTGAGTTCACAGTTGCTGGAAACCTGGTATTCGTGGATGTGGGATGACTGTATAATTGGGCCATCCTCCTTAAAGAGGTTTTCCCAACTACACAAAGTTAGGCCCTATCCACAGACCCCCACAGAATAACAAAAACGAGGGGCCCGTGCCGGACCCCTCATCGCTCCATCAGACTAATGAGAAGATGGCCGTGCATGACCGTTCTGCTCCATTAATCTTCATGGAGCTGACAGAAATTGCCGAGCTGCCCAATTAGGCGGTGGCACTGCGTGCCTTTTGAACCCTTTTTGGGCCGTTTTTTAAGCAGCAGTTAAAAAACGCATCTGTTTTTGACCCATTTAATTATAATAGTTTGTAAAACAATGGGTGTTTTCAAATAACGCATGCGGTTTTTAACAGACTGCTTAAAAACGGCCCAAAAACGGGTTCAAAACGCCACGTGTGCCACCGGCCTTAGTCTGACACGTTGAGAGGTACAACTGACTCCTTGTTGTTGTTATCTGTGGGGTCTCATCACTGAGACCTGATCTGATCAGCAAGTTAGGCCCTATCCTTGGGATAGGGCCTAACTTTTGTTTTGTGGGAAAACCCCTTTAATCTGTGTCAGATGAGTGCTGAACCCTCTATGGATCATACTTGTTTTTCCAGCACATTTCACAGATGCTTACCATAGTAGGTATAGGTAGCGTACAGTAGTATTGCTTTTCCGTCTGGTGGATATTAGGTATAAATCAGTGAAGCTTACAAGATCTCTAAAACTAAAAAGTGTCTTTCTAGGTTAAACAAGGTTCAGAACCATTTAAAAAAAAGTATATACCATATATATTACATACTGAGTATAGCCGAGTTTTTCAGCACACAATATGTATACTCGAGTCTAGAGAAAGAGTATGGGCGATTTCAGCGTCCCCCACAGGTCTTCTTTTTTTCGGGTTGCCAGTCGGCGGGTCCCATCAGCGACCACCCGCTATGACTTATGCCGTTGCTGACATCATATGTGAGGCCACTGGGCCAACGTGCCCGGATCCGACGCTGATCTGGAGCTGCAGAAAGTAGAGAGTGGCGTTGTGGCGTCCGAAAGGGAGACTTAATTTATTTTTTTGTGCCGCGCAAACTGGGGCGGCAAGCCATATATAATGGGGCCTTCCATATCTACACATGGGGCTGGGCTATATATCTACACGGGGCTGGGCTGGCT